>JARWCS010000005.1:4388264-4422493 GCA_034783895.1 Geukensia demissa
CTATTGAACACATTTTTCAGCTATCTGTTAGAAAACTTTCTAATCACATGCTTGCTAAGGAATTCGGAAGGTTGTTAGGAGAAAATACAACTTCTTGCATTAAAATATCGATTTTAAACTATTCGTTGTATTCTTAAACAATTATGGTTACCAAATGCAAGGGCTTTTATGTCGTTGATAGAAACTTTTACCTTTGACCTTTATCCCATTTTGTGCAACAAATTTTCACGTTTTTTTTAATATTAGAATTTCTTTTTATCGTCCACAGTTCAGTTTCAGATTTTATAAAAAAAAAAAAAACAAACAGCTGGCTATGGGGCAAAACACAAATATATTTTGATTTAAAAAAACGGAAATATTGCTAGTTTGATTTGATGTTTAACTCTTACCTGCGAAAATTATATCTAAAACGTTGTCTATGCTTTACCAGAATTCATCATTTACATCTAAGGAAAAGTTTGTTGTTGTTAACGATATTGTTACTGTTTTCAAAACTCGAATGTAAAGCATCTGAATCCATGTCCTGAATGTAGCTCACTACCATTACAAAAACAAATCAAGTCTCCTTAATTGATTACTCCTAGTTGTGACAATTTGATGTACTTAATGAGTTCCTAGCACAGATTTTAGTTTAGGAAATGAGATATATTCTTTATTCTTTTTAATAATTTCCTAATATATCTCATACCATTTACAATTTAACTCTTGCTCGGAAGAGGAGTCAGCAATGTCCGCTTCTCGACCTACTTATTGGTTAAGTACCCCCTCGAGTGGATATCATCCACTAATGAAACAATTGGTTTTCTTCTCATTGCCTGTAGAATAAGCCCTTATGTAATGTTATTTGGGTTTTTAGGCTCAAAAATGCATTCCGTGTTATAAAAAAATCTATAAGGAGCATTGAATCTTTATTCTAAATGTCCTGCTTAAGCAGTTAATAATGTTTCAACTGATGACATAGGTTATAGTGCTGTTTCTTGAATCATTTGATCTCGGAATATTTGTCAACCAAATAATCCATATTTCCACTCATTTCCTCTGTTACTGTAAGTTTTATTTCTTTGTCTTCATTTTTTATCATCCTCTTCTGCGTTTTCGTAGCTATTGAAGCCATCAAACCTCCTCAGTGTTGTCACACTTCTCTTAAATTTGTTCAATTGTTTGTTTCTGATAACACTTTGTACATTTTCCATACAGGACATCACAGAAATAATGTAACAAATAAGACTGGTAAAAATCATACAATCAGTCGTCACCCAAAACAAATTATTCGTCTCACAGGAAAAAGATTTATTCCTGAAAATAAACCGGAATGACAAGAGAGATGACTTTGATTTTCCCATTGTTAATTTTCAGTTCATGTCTAGCAACATTCCAGCCACACCTGCATATGGAATATATATTTCACAGTTGATACGCTACTCAAGGGCTTGTGCTGCCTATCAGGAGTTTATTGATAGAGGTTTGCAGCTGACAAGAAAGCTCCTGAGTCATGGGCTTCTTAGGAAAAGTTTAGGATCATCACTCGGACAATTTTTTGGTCGCCATTAATATTTGGTTGACCGGAACATTTCACAAATGAAACTGGTATCTTCCAACTGTCGTGACTGTAACTATGTTTCTTTAACTGTTATGACTAACATTGATTTGTCTTCTGAGTAACACGACGGGTGGCACTCGTGGAGAAGGAGTTGCTTACGCCATCTTGAGCACCTGAAGTAACCATGTTTTTTCCAGAGTTTGTGTTACCCCAGCGGAATTTTTCAGTGTACTGTTGTTTGTTCTAAGTTTGGCTTCAGTTTGTTAGCCATGGTCTTGTCTGTCTTCTGACTTAACGATTTCTGTCTGCCCCTTTGTATCTTCGAATTCCTTTTAAATATCATAAGACTTACAATAAAATTTTTAGGGTAAGAAATAAGCTATTTAACCCAGATTCCACATTCTTCATTTTATTCATCATTTCCAATGTTTCTGGTTGGGATTTCTCAATCCTCCCATTAGGTCAAGCTTCAGTTAAAGTATCTCAAATAAACATTTTTTCGCAGCCTTATCTAGTAATTTAATTGGTTATTTGTTGAGGAGGACTTGCAAAAGCAGGCAAACATTTCATACAAAATCGTAAGACTTACATCTACTTGTAAGGCCTGCGTATCCCATGTAAGTTATGATCCCTTGTAGCACATAAGACCTTTTGTGAAACGGTCACCCGATTAATATTTGGGTTGTTTTCTATTGAGAGAATTGTTAAAGTACAGACAAATTTTAGAACCATGTTATGTATTCATTTCTTGGTTGGCAAACTGTCTCCTTGTTGAAGGCCTTGTGACTACCTTTAGTTTTAACAAGTTCCTCAGTTTCTTACGGAGACCGATAATGGTCTTCTTGACATTTTCACCATATCTTCCTTTTTACGTCAATTTTCAAAGAATTTTTTTCACAATTATCGAGACCGAGAATGGTCTTCTTGACATTCTCACCATATCTTCCTTTTTACATCAATTTTTAAAGAATTTTTTTCACAATTATCCAAATCTTATCAACTAAGTGGTCTAATTTGACCTCACATGATTCCACTTTAAGTGAATAAATGTTTATATCTATTTGAAGAGGTCTGACAATATTTTTGTGTATGTTACCAATATTTCTAATTACTTACTTCCTTGGGAAAGTTTAAATCTATATCCTCTAGTATAAAATCCATTCATCATTTAATAATGAATTTCAGGCACAAAACATTCCTGGAGCACTACCATATTAGAACTCCCTGGTACATCCGAATACCACACCAGCCTGAAAGAGAAGGAATCAGGAAATTTTCTTAATATATCCTTTTGATGCTTCCTTGTAAAGACAATATAAGAAAAATACAAGGAAGAGAGAGGTAGATTGAGGCTCAAGATCATCTGAAATGTTTTTTTTTTTAATCCTTTTTTTTGATTGTTATGTCTGGGGCTCAAGACAATATACCTGATGGCTTGCATCAAAACACAATAACCAAGTTTTTAAATAGTGTTGTTAAAAAAATGAGAACAAGTTCAAAAACTATCAAAATGATCGAAAGTGGGGGTCGGGTGGGACACAACTAAAACAGAGCAATGGCTTTTGACTGCCACTGGAAAATGGGAGTGATGGGTAGGGACAAAAAATTTAGCCTTTTGTTATGCCATTAGCCTTCTCTTTTGCCAAATCTACAAAACAGATCTTTTACGTTCATGGAGTGTTGCATTCTCCCCACATCACCCACTTTCTGCATTATGACCTGGCAGCCTCCCCCCAGTAGAGGTGTCACCTATCTGCCATCTGGGGATAGTGCAGGGACAGCTCTGTGGGTTAAGCCCTGAAGACCACTCTGGTGCCCAGTGTTAAAAAAAAAGAAATCAAACATACAGACTACATTTTTTATTATATTTATGAGAGCCTCAGTATTTGTTGTGTTGGTATAGTGAATGTAGATCACAGAACACATTTATACATGTCAAACTTGACTTTGTGGTCACCTCTATTAAGCAGCCATTGGATCAAGGCCACAGCTTAATTCCTCATTGCTTAAGATTTCATAATGATTGAGCTTTTTTTAAAGAGGTTGCTTGTGTTAAATGGTCACTTTTTCTTCTGCTGAAAGGTGACTGCCTAATACAAGTTTGACCGTATGTAAGTGATTACAGAACAAATTTATACATTTTATATATATGATTTGACAAACGCCAAGCATTGAATCTGAAAGATCATACCACAAACATGGTCCTGGGTAAGTTATGTTCTTTACAAGGCTTGTTCTCAATAAGAACATGTCAAATATACATGTTCTCAATGAGAATTTAGAAACCTTTCTTGATTCCACTACTTGAAGAAGATTTACTGTGAATTTTACCTTTCTAAAACAAACTCTGGTCTATTCAGAACAAAAATTTTCATAACAAAGCTGATGTATGTTTGCTTGTTCATGTTTTCAATGTGATATCTTTTACATGCAGGGGAAGTTTGGTAGCTGGATCACCAAAAAAGACCACTTGACTGTCAGAGTAATACATGTTCAATTACACGCAAAGATCACTGCAATGACTGAGGAGATTTTGGATGCCATGGTGTATGACTCCAGTTTGAGGCACACAGTTTTTAGTGTACATTAATATTCATTCTCAAATAAATGTTTTTACCAAAACAGTATGTACATTTCAATATTTATACATGCATCACAAAAAATGGAAACAGCACGTTTTAGAGGGGAGGAATAGTTTAAAAATGTTGAGTTCCAACTTTTCTTATAATATATTATATTATAAAAAATAGGTTGTATTCTAAAAATACCAACACATTTAATTAGTACCAACTAAAAAACAGTTGAAACATGCATTTGTAAAAATCAGTACCTCATTAAATATGAACAAGTCAAGAGCAAGCAACAAATGTTTATCCCAAATCATCAATATGCAAAAAAGACAAAGGAACAAGTTTCCAAAGACTTCTTTAACGATTTACCTGAAAATGTGTGCAAATTCCTGTACATCTGATGTGTCGAACATAAGTACAAAGCTTCCGACAGTGGACAATGTCCAATACGAAACAAAGGAATTCCTATACACTGCACATACACACATTATATGCACATGTCGTTAATGCATAACTCTAGTGTCAGCACAATATGCCGATTTTCATATTGATTTTATTTTTAGCTCATATACTTCTTGTGACTTATATATGAGTTGTAGGTGGAGAAAAAGACAAAGGCATGTTTAATTGAAGGATGTGAAGTTTAAAAATTTAAAATGATTACAAGCAGCACTTAATGGAATGAAGATTGATTGTTTGAAAACTCATTTACAATTAATCAATCTTTTTTTTTCTAGATTCCAATCATGTACAGGAAATATATGCCTGTCTTAATACAGCAAAGTTGTGAATTTTAAGGGTTTATGAATTGATAGCAGGTTACTTAATATACAATTAAACATCTACCTCTCACACAAACTTGATGCTCTTTTCTTTGATTATTCACCAAATCTTACACATGACGACACTGTGACAACCATGTTTTCCAAATGAATACTCCTAAAACAAAGAAAACTCAATCTTTTACATTTGGGTTATTTTACCAACTAAAAGCAACTATACCAATGCACAAAACTGAAATTGTGACTCTAAAATACAACCAGAACTTATGAAGCATAATATACAGGTTACAGTGATCTAATTTTGTTCAAAGACCATTTGTTTACAAGATTGCAAGTTGCTGTGTAGTATTATGTATACCTGAAATATGGACTGATACATAGGTTTTAACCCAAGTCAGTTAAGCATAAAACTAGGTCACTGTTACCTAATTCTTGCAAATGCTTGCTTCATCACCAAGGGCTGTGTGTAAAAAGGCTATGCAGTCTTTTGTTTTAGTTGTACATGTAGTACGGCATTAACCAGAACCAAAAGTATGGACAAGGAGACCAGGTTACAGCAGTCATACCCCATCTACTTCACATAGGCAAACTAAAATGCTGTTATTCAATCTGACTGAGGCAAAATATAATGAGATACACCAAAACTTTGTCAACTTCATTTTAGAAGTACAGAAAAACAAGGTTAACTTGAAAACCATAAATATTATCTGCTGAGCAGACAATATTTTTACCTATATTTAACATATATAAACATAGTTTCGGGAGACAAATAGCTATTAAAACTTCAAAGTAATCATGTGACATATGTGTGGGAAGTGGAGACAACTCCTGCAATAATTGCTCAATCATGTGAATGTTTGCATGAATATGAATGTTACCTGTCAGCAGTATAAAACTTATGGACCTTTGAAGCAGTCCAAAAAACACCCATTATTATCACCTTGTTGTACCTCCAGGAACAATATATATAATAATAACATTATTACTAATAATTTACTCTGTAAAACACTACACCGGTTTCAATGTACTTTACAGATATATGTTTGCATACCATTAAACTTTGCCTTTAAACTCTCTTTCATTTGCTTCTACTGCTAATAAAACCAACATGTACATGTAATCAGAAATGGCATGTACACATTGATGTTGTTCATTACGGAATGTTGACCTAGTCTGTTAACTTGGTTGTTGCAGGAGACACCCTGTTTTGATGGGCAAAAGTAGACCCCTCTTCTTTGCAAAATACAAAATTACCAATATTTAATAAATATGGAAAATTTTGGGTATGCTATATGCACATATCAAGGAGTAACCTCACATCAGTAGCATTAGAACCCAAAACATAGAAAGTCTAAGATCCAAACATTACATAAGAAGCACTCAAATCCAAACAAATTGAAATAGGAAGCCAAATCTGACGGCAGGTACAACTACTTAGTGCAATACATTTTGAGGACTTGCCGTATTTTCAGTGCTTTGAAATTTTTGCAAATGCAGAAAATTTCTGTAAAACATGGTTTGATAAATTTCATGTCAGACAAGTCTAACAACTGGGCTGGTGAATACCCTAAGGGACATAAATCCACCAGCAGAGGTGATGGACAATTATCAATTCTACTCAAAGTGGTTATTTTGTGACCAACACAATTTGAAAGACAGTTTTGATATTCTTTTATTTCCTATTTAGCTGTGTGTGCAGACCCGGGGACACTATGCTCATGAGGCATTTTAATCTGATGGACAAATTTTACATAAAAAATTTCAGGTTTTCTACATGTATTTATTATAATCCTCAACAAAATCACACCTTCTTAATATAAACTTGACTGCAAAAACATTAGAAACTGCCATAATACTTAACATTAACACCTGCTAATCCTCAATTATACAAGATTTTTATTTCTTTAGATACATTAACCTCAGACTTTACTATACAAATAATGGTATCATAAGGATTTGAAAATCGGCAGTTACGGTAGAGTCTAACAATTCTGACCCAGTCTAATATGCTTGACACCATAATCTCTTAAAATGAAAAAGTCAGCAAATCATGTCAAGACCTTCATCATAATGGACCGACATTCTTCACTCCACCCCTGGTGACGAACTTACTGCTAGCTTATAATTATAAGTACTCGAATTGCTTTTTAAATGCTTAATATCACATTGAGATGACAATTCGTTTGTAGTACAAATAAAAGCCCAATACACAAACTAATAATTTAATGACTATACAAGTCTGGGGCCGATTTTTCATGCCTCAAATTTTTTTGGACAGACCATCCCTATAGATCATACCTGTATAAAAGCTAAGAAGATACAATTTTTTTCATCCTTTTAATGTTTCTTTGTAAGAAGAGATCAACTTTATAATCTCTCAACTTGAAGATCAACCTGAATAATAATTTTATATCACTTAATTTGATTCAGGTTTTGACTTGATATAAAATGTATATTATAAGAATAGAAATATGCTAATCTCCATCCAAAATATGAAAATGTTAATGTTTAGGTGTTGAAATACACCACTATGGATGCTGAGGGATAATCAAGTATAATTACTGTTGTAACATGTTCTGTAATACAAGTATGTTACCTTGTCCAACGTCTATGAAAAACATTTACCCTTAATAAAAAATCAGAAAATAGAAAAAAATTAGAAGATAGAACTACATGTATGATGCGGAAGACACGTCTGCTTTTTAAAGGCACAATTTTCTTGATGTATAAAAATGTAGAAGTTTCACAAAAAGACGCAAGACCTATGATAAGTCCTGTATTAAGTATGTAAGTAACGACCACTCCTAACACAAACAACCTTTTTGTGAAAATAAAGCAGTATAAAGCTGGATCCTAGACAATAATCTTATAAAAAGCAATGAAAAATTATTCCTCAAGGACACTTCTTGTGAGTAAACACAGCTCAGTCAAGATGAGCAACCTACCATAATATTGTCCAAAAAATGGAAAAAAAAAAATCAGCACAATTATGTAAAAAGTATTTTTGCAAAATCATCTTCATTAAAGAAACATTAGACAGATGGACTTGAGTCTAATTCCAGACCTTCTTATCAGGTGACTAATTATTAAATACCTAAACAAGTTCTAATCTAAAAGTCATCATGTCCATTTCAAGATGGCAGCCATCTGTCAATAAGGTGTACATTTCAACAAATTGGAAATACATATAATTATGACAAATAGCTGTATGTTTCTGACATTACACAGATTTCTTTCGCCAGTTTGGTTTCTAAGATTAGCAAGATTAAATGATAAAACTTATCTATTTCCAATATCCAGATTACATACAAGTACTGGTAGTTATCCATTAATTATGAGCAGGTCATATTTCAAGTTATGAAACTGGAGTAATAAATTGCAATTGATTTGAAGTGACATGCCAGGCATTAAATGTATTCAATTTCATCATAAAAATTTAAAAGGTGTATAAGAAGATTGCAGTTTTAATTGTCCACTGAAAGAGAACCAAAACCAACATACCCCCAGTATGTACGATAACAGAATTCCGCTTTTAAATTTTATTGATAAACATAAAGAAAATGTGACCATGGGACATGGATGCCCGTGCTCCGGCAAACAGGAAGTAGACATATGACAGACATGAAAAGGGGAAACATTGTATCACCCAGCCTGATAATGCTTCTGACCAAATATCAAAATCAATCCAACATACACAAGCCAAATATCTTTGACGAAAATTGACCGACAGACATACAGACAGAGTAAAACTTAATGCAAAAGCAGGGGTATAAAAAAACTTTGTTGGAACAGTTGTTCAAAAAAATGTCACAAATTTATGAGAAAGTTAGAAATTGATAATGGGAAAATTATTAAAATAAATTAAAATACCATTTCGTAATTTATTATTTCAATTTCTGCTGCACTATATCAATAAATCTCCTGTACTATTCATCCTTCTGTATTAATGATCAATTTTCTTTTTCACAATAAGAAGTCGACAATAATCTTAAATATTAGTACACCAATTTTCCATGCCAGATTTAAAAAAAATATTTTAACAAATTTAATTTCATTTAAATGTCTGCAATGTTAACAATTTCAAATTCACTGAGATAAAATAGAATTATTGCAATCTTTTTGTCATGTCAACAAATTTTCATTTCTGATAAAAAAAATTCAATGTCATTCACAAAACTGTGTCAATTTTTTAAAGGTTTCACCATTTCTGATAATGATACACCCTATATTGAAAGTTGAAAGCATTATGACTGATAAAATGAATAAGAGGACCATTATATAATAGTCTGCTGTTGAGACCAAAAGCTAAGGAAAGGAATTTCTAGCACCCCATTATTTTGACTAAATATTGACGTATTTAAATGTAAATACAAGTTAGTCAAGGTGTCTATTTGCCCACTTCAAGAAGGCATTAATGTCATTTGTATACCTAGACTTATACAATCGAAAAAATTTCAATAGAAGACTACTCTGAAAAGGACAATAGAAGACTTGTTAATTTCACAATTCTGATGTGTTGTTTTCAGAACAAGGTGATAATTGGTCCTTTTTAATCCTTAATCCAAACTGTTATAAAGCCTTCAACATTAAGGACCGCCAGTCCCCGTTTGAAGTTTCATTAAATATTTCCATGAATTGAAATTTTCTATTTTCCATCAACATTTTTGACAGTTTGAGCTTTTGTTTATCACACGAACTGTACGTGTGCCTGTAAGGCCACCGGGCACGGTCGTGTGTTTGTCACCTGTCCCACCTGTTTGTAACACCAGCATAAATCAAAGTGATTGTTACCTTACAATATGAATACACAATTCGGAAAAAAAAATCTTTGTAATGATAAGGTCGCTGGAAAACACCTGCCCTTCTGTTTTTTGCAGTTGTCTTCTTTAAACAGACTTAACCTAAGGCAAATAAAAACAGTGATAAAAATCATAAAATAAATTCATCCATATTCATATTTTATAATCCAAACAAATTATTCAGTTAAAGTTTAATAGTTTCATTGTCAGTGGTAAAAAAAATATTAAAACAGAAGTTGGTATTGTTCCATCTTTAAATTTCGATTTTTTTTCATTATTATTAAGACAGTTTGCAGTGAAATTTACAAGTATTTATCCTAGTTAAATCAACAGTTAATATTTCTTACATAAACATTCTTGCCTAAGGAAGATATGTTTATTTTTGATTTTTTTATAACAAAAATAGAAATGGCAATAAATCATGGAAACAAAAAATAATGTTTTTCCTGCAAATTATTTCTTAATTATACATCAGTTTTTTATTGGACAGAATGGCATAAACTTGAGATATTATTATTTAAATAATAATACATGCAGTTTTTGACAATGGTGGCCATGTCAAAGATGAAACATACTTTTCTAATTTTTCATGTATATAAAGAGTAATTTTCCCAAAAAGTTCAATTTAACATTGCCACAAGTGCATAGGTTTTACCTATTTTAAGTCCAGACACTTTATAAATGGAAATTATTTTAAGCCTTTTCACTCCCCAGACAAGACTACTATTATACTCATTTTTATGCCCGAATTTTCGTCTACAATGAATAACATCTCTATATTTCAAATGCAAATCAAGCACTCAGCAAATTTCAATTTTATTTCGATTTTATTCAAATGAGGATTGTATTTAAACATCAAGTTTACAGTCAAATTTAACCTTTTCTGCAAGTGTTAAACATAACAATCACATTAGAATTGAAACTATTCCCGAAATCAAATGTACTTTACTATAAAAATTACTTTTAATAGTGCAATAAAAAACACAATTATTATGACCTGATTTGTATATAAACTTTTCAAAGAAAAGTCTTGTGAACATTAATCGATAAATCCTAAACTGTGCATCGCTGTTGGAAGCCATCAGGTTGTATGACTTAGAAAAGTATTAAATTGGTAAACTGCAAATACTCATGGAAAAAGAAGATACTTATAATAATTTGAAATCAGTTAAGATACCCTTTAATGCTTGCAGTTTAAAGAATCTTTGTTGCAATCGGCTAGATATTAGAATACTGTGGGTTACTAAAAGACTATTTTTGTCACATTGCTTTGATATATGGACTTCTGCAAACAGTTACCCCCACAATAGCCTTGAAAACATTTTTTTTTGCTTACAGGCCCAGTCCAGTTCATCCTTCTTAGAATTTTTTGGACACCAGAGTGTTAAAATTGACTATTAAGCAAATTTCTTAAAGACCAAATCCTGACTTCTAATCATGAACCTTCTGACCAACCAAAAATTTTTTAAGCATAAATTGTTACCATTGACTGTTAAGCAAAATTCTGACCTCTAATCATGAACCTTCTGAATTTGAAGTTCTGACCAAAGGTCACAATTAACTCCTTGACATCAGACAGACTTTTGATGTGGGTTGTTCCTTATCAAGTTGCACCCTACAAATATTTGTATGGACCTGATAGTTAGATAACTTGTGTTAGGAATGTTTTGGAAGGTCAGGTCATATTGCCATGCATATATTGATGATCTATAAAATTAAAGGATTCTTAACATTCCCAATGCTGGGACTAATTAATTAGCATCCCCAATTACACATTCCATAATTCAATTCTACAACATTCTGTAATATAGACTTCAACATCAAGTCCAAACAGAAAAAAATATTTTCCATCCCTAAAACTCAATCTGACACTGTAAATTTAGAAGATATTGAACTTTATTTGAAAAAAATTAATTCTAGATTACTACAATAAATTATGAACTTTTCCATGTTTTTCACCCAGGGGTCTATTTTTTGTCTACAATGTCCAATTAAACAGTTCAAACAAATATGTGACAAATCTAAGTCAATATTTATTTACAGTTAATATTTACATGTAATTTACATACAACTGTTAATCAACATTTAATCCAGCCTATTTGTTAATCTTTTGATGTGGTCAAAGGTGTTAAATTGGTTGAAAATGAAAGGAAACAATTTATATCACTTTAATGTGGTTTTTCAAACTACTAAATGTAATTTGTATAGTGATGAAACACAAATACTACTTCAAAGGATATTTATGAAAAATTAACTGACCAATAAAAGATAAATATGTAATTTGAGGTAATTATATTATATATGTATCATTGCTTATATATTCATTAAAAATGAATCAGAGAGAATAAATCCCAATGAAATTGTTATATTAATTATGAAAAATTAATTTAAATTAATAATTCACTGTGTCAATTTCATTGGGGTCATAATGCCACTGATCTGCAAAATATTTTCATAACATCTTACAATTATTGGATAATTTTCTGATTTGGATAATTAATTCAATATTTTGCATTGGCTATTTGAACCCTGGCCTCCACAATGACACAAGGAAATTGACCTGTCAGAAAATGCTGACACAGCAATAAGATTGACCACTGCTGACCTGACATGCAGGGATCAGGTCACTAAGTGGACAGGGGATAATCTTGGGATAATCTGAATAAGAGAAAGATTTAAAAATTACCCCTCACTGACAGGGTTATCTTAAACCATTTGTACCAAAAAGGGGATAATTATCTATTTTGCCACACATATATAATATATTTTAAGCTTATTATCGAGAAAAATTCTTGCTAATTTCCAGTTTCCCTTTATATTCCATGGCCTACTTGAGTTCCTCTCCCTGTGGCCCCATCTATAAAGGGCGTTACCAAATTTTTTAACATTACAGTTTTCTGCAAATTTGAGTTCTCAGTAACAAATTTCATAAATATTTCCATTTCAGCATCATATACGATAACATTTAAACATTAACCCAGTACTTTTAGAGACACTGCCCCAACCACATCAATTTGGGTTTAGGGGATGAAAACCTTAAAATTAGCATAATACGGTCTTCAAAAAAAAAATAAAAAATTGGAAATTCAATTGTTGACAGGCAACAAACTGTAAAATAAGATTGATTTGAGTTATATTTGTTTACAATCTAACAAATTAATCAGTGATAAAAAGATTCAAGGTCTGAAAATTTTATGAAAATTAGTGGAGACAGGCACTATACCGAGACATGAAATAAATCGCAGCTGTTCTTTATCTTTTCTACGCCACTGTCATAAAAATGTGACAAAAAGACATTAGAAATTCTGGAATGTCAAAATTACATTATATCCCTTTCTCTGTGTATTAGATCGTATTGATTCTGTAAAGCTTCATAATTATCCGATCCACGTGTCGGTGGAAATTAAAAGCCTTACGAAGTCACGCTTCTACAAGAAGATAAATATGCGGGTTGAACTCGTACCCTTTCCCTTCATTGCTCCAAGCCAGTCATTGAAGACTGCATCAATAATTGTATTGAGTCACTTGCAAGAATAAATGAAAAATCCATAGAATTGAACAATATTTGAAACCTTTCATGAAAGTGCTGCAATTACTGATATGAAACCATGCATAAAGATGTTCTGTAGGAAATGTTGCAACATGGCTAAAATTATAACCTCTTAGTTTGTCCTTGAGCAGTTTGTAAATTTAGATTTTTTGCAAACAAATATGTTTTTAGAATTTCAGTCTGGGCTAAATATAAAATATTTTGTCATAAGGACTAACATGATTTCTACCAAATTATGACATTTCTTTAAGATGCCCACTTTTCTGAAAAAATTCGGTGAAGACAACAAAGCAGTGTTCAAGAATTTCAAGGTTATCAAAATTGAAATAATACTGTTCCTCAAGGCTTTTATTTAACAGTAAACCAAGGTGCTTGGCAAGTGCAGCATGATACAATCACAGCAGGTAATGACAAGTGTAAGATGACAAAGTAAACCTTTGGGTAAGTGTGGACACAGCATTGTGCAGGACACAATAATGTGCTGGACACTGTAATATGACTGGATCAATAATCATTTTGATACATAGTATACTCAAAACTGGCATTACTTTTGTTGCATTTTTTTTATGAGTAATGATTTGGAAAAACCTGATCAAAATTAGATGAGAAATAAAAAATTCCAATATCATGAGAAACTGAAGTTTTGCCCAATTCCACCTGTATTATCTTGCAAATGGTAAGATATAGAAAATATTAATTGACATTCCCCTCAAAGGTGTCATTGAAAAAAAAACATAAGAAAAAAATCCCATCAAATCAGATAAAAAATTTTAATTTTTCAATATACATATTCTATGTTATACAAAATTGAATCCCCCCACTTTTTACCCCTTTTAGCTTGAAAATAGATAAAGGAAGAGAAACTTTTCAGCAGCCACTTTCAGTTTTTTGACTTTTTTTGGTGGTAAAAGGTTAGGATTTTGGGGGAAAAAAATAAGTCAGGAAACCTCAAACACATTTTTTTAACCTAACATGCTAAACTATCAATGTTGCTGCTATCATGAAATTTGGCTACGTAAAAAATAATCTCTGGAAAGCCCATATCCTTAACATCCAATAATCAGTCAAGTAACAACAACTTAACTAATGTAACGTAAATTTTTATTTTAATTTGTAAAGTCAGTTACATGTATTTTACAATTATATCCAAATAATCATCTATTATGAAATCGGCGATGACGATATACAAGCTATTACCTGCAATCATATGAGTGATTATGAAACCTTGAAACGGTTTGAATTATTAAAATGTGTGACGGAAATAAACTGAAACAAATGAAACGGAAAAACAACAACAGATTGTCAGTGAAGAGGGGGTAACATGCGGCACATTATCGTCAAAAATCACTTAGTCATATCATGTCTCCAAATTTCTCATTTTAAATAAAGTAAGGGTGACAGTTTGCAAACCACAAAAAGTAATACACTAAAAACTGTTTTTGGCAGCTGTGTACCAATGCGACAGCTGTACGGTGACAATAAATAAATATAGGTATTATCTGCCTACAGGGTGTACAATTAGCCAAAATGTTACCGACTCGTGACAATTTAATTCTCCTCAAAATAATCACCTTATTTAGTTAGTCTAATCCATGATCTTAAGGGGTCTCCAACCTTCACTGATACCGAAATTAAACGTTTTAATGACTTTAATAGCCATTTCTGTATCCCCACTTTCAAAAGATGACTTTTTAAACCTTCTTTTCAATTTCCTGTTTAAACAAACTTTTTGAATTGTAAAAATAATATAAAAAATTTGATGTCACCATACCCATTTCTTCAAAGTACTCACAAATTTAATATTAAAAATTTATAGGTCAAGAATGTATTTTATAAACTGGAAATTAAGACAATTTTTGCTGTGTGCGATATATAGGAATGAATACTTTAAATGTTAATAAGAAAACAATTTTATATTTACTATTCCCTTTACCAGTTGAGTTCATTTTCAAGCCCGATTATGAAAACATTAACCAGAATTTTGATCACATTTTCCTGTTTATGCTGCACACCATCTGACATTACATTATGTACTGTATTCCTAATAAAAAGCATCCAGTGAGCTTAAAAAATTAAACCATGATGGCAGGCATGGACATTTGCGCTAGTCTGATTGCCCGAGGCAACCAATATTTGTGAGGGGCAAGTTAAAGTTTAAGGAGTGGTGGTCCGCCGGAATAATAAATTTTTCAATCATAAAAATATCAAGATGGTCACGGGATTAGTACTATCTGAGGCATTACAACTGTGGCATGGGGCACTTATTAGAATTAGCAAAATCCAGAATTCTTTCAAGTCCGATTCAATGTGTTTTTTGTTTCTATAGTTTAGAACGCCCCAAAATAAAGAATTCTAGTTTCCCTCTTTTACAATAAATGTCTGCCGGTATCAATTGCCATTTTCTCAAAAAGTTTTGTTCTTCAATCTTGCAATACTTTGAGTTTGCAGGGTCACTTAAGGATTTCTATCAAAATTAAGGTGAGGAGCAATACAGGGAACACGGTACATGCACTTGAAATACATTTGACAAATATTTTGCATTCAGACAATACAATCACACTTGAAATAATGTCTGAGAATGTGGAAAAAATTAGAATTGCACTGTTTCAAAATAAAAAAAGCCCTCATTCTGAGACATTTTAAAAAAAATTACAGTTGTGTAAAAATTATGACTGCTCCCAAGTCTTTGTAAATGCTGCGTCTGAAAAATCTGTGCAGATCAGAAGAATTCAGTAAGAATTTTTCACCCAGATTTTCCCAAAATGTTAATCCCCTAAAAGCATTCATAAAAAGATTTATACCATATATAGATAGCATGCTACTATGATTTTGTATACATTATCACATTTGTGTATCAGACCAACTATTAATTAAATACTTGAATTGTGACAAATCATTAGCCCTGTTAAAATTCACCTGTCAAGGTGTTCAAAATCAAAAGTAGCGGATGTGTGCCCCCATTTCATATGTCAGAGATCGGGTGAATGTACTTCTCGCATTCACCTCATGATTTCCTTCGTTGCCGCCTCTTTTCTGATCAAAGCCTGGCCTTTTTATACCCTGTTCAATCTTGTAACTGAAAAGAATTCATTCATTCAAGAAACATGTATAAAATGTTAAGACCGTCAGACAAAACTGACTGAATGAAAAAAAAAAAAGAGAACAAACGGATTGTTTGTACAAGGACAAAAGTCACTAGGTTGTATTACATTTGTCAAATGTTAAGACAAACTGTCCCCAGCCAAAAAAATGTTACTAAAAACCTTTTTGATATGTATCTCCTTAATCTATTTTCTGTGTATTTAACTAGTTTTTGTCTTAAAAAATCCTTTCACTTCAAAAGATAAAACGATAATTTAATCTAAAGAATTTGCATAGACTTGCACTTACTGGCATATTGACACATTTTTGCTACGATTTCTTTGCTCTTTGGGAATATAAAAATCCAAATTCCTACTGAAACAGTTTTTTATAGCTTTGTTTTGAAACCAAAAAAATCTACACAGATTACACCTAGGAATAAAATCAGATGTAAGCCTATTTGTCTTTCCTTTAAAGATTTTCAAATTGTAATGGAAATCAGACAAATGTAAGATTCAATACATGTTGCGTTTATATAGATAGGCTGTGTCTGTTTTTTTTTAATTTGTTTTGCGCCAGGTCATATTTCCAAAACCTACCCGCCCGTCTGCCCGAAAAACACACAAACACAATGAAAATAGCTTTAATTGTTTATATATTTCATGTATACAGTCTGTATTCCTGCATATATCTGAGGCCATTAGATTTACATACAGTTTATCAACGATACTGCTATGTTGTTTGGGCTTTTGAGAAAATTGTTCTTTATATACTACAATGCATTCAAATTACTTTCTGTGTTTGTTTTTGCAATCAAAAGGCTTAAAACCTACCCGCATGCAGAAGCAAAAACTTTGGCCACTATGTAAACAAAAAATCTAAAGCAAATCATGTTAAGATTAGTAATTTTGCAGCCCTGTTGAGCTTTAGGCTTTACATAAAAAAGTTAAATATAATGTAATGATGTAAAAGATGGCTAAAATTCATGGTACTGTAAATTCCAAAATTGGTAGACTTTTTTTTTGATTGGAGGGGTGCAAAAAATATGTGCCACCCCTTGCACAACAAGCTTAAATGGAAATGGAAAAGTCCTATTAAAGTTCTTTGAAGAAGTCAACTGACATTAAAATTTGGCAAAATAACTCAAAACTAGAAAAAACTAACAAGCGGAATTGGTTCTAATCCAACCATTAAAGGCAGCGGTATAAAATGATCAAATGGAAGTCACATTTAACTTCATCAACGGAAAATTTGGAAATTAATAAATGCAATGATTTTTGTGAATCTTCAACTGCTGAAAAAAAAGGCAAATTTATTATTGCAATGCCTTCAAAATGTGTGTTGAATTTTCAGCTATTTACTTCCTTGCACAAGTGTCACAATTATTATTTATTTGCAGTATTTTGCTAAAATGACAATTGCTTTTAGCTGAAATTTACATTCTAATCAGTTCAATAATCTATTTCCAGTTTTAATAACATTTTGACAACATTTGCTCCAACCTAAATGACCATTGACAACTGTTTATCATTCAGCTAATCAAAACATAGTGTGGATGCAGTCACAGAATTGTCACCACCACCGATAAAATGTCATCGAATGACATGTTCCAATGAGCTAGGCATGCATTATAATTAATTAAATAAAATACACCATAACTATAATGAAGTTATGAACTGACACTTTAATATTGAGCCAAGAGCAAAATTGGTGAACTGGACATAGTAAGATTAAATGATAAATCACCTCAATTTAATTTTCGCCATTTTCATTAATGTGAAATTATATAAGATCCTATGCAGGCTAAAATTTATGGATTTTTTGTCATGGGATGCTACCAATACACAGCTAGAAGTAATAAAGATATTGAAATTTAAGAGTGGCTGTCCGGGTGTAACATAAACTCATTGTAAACCATTCATCAATGACAACATTTGCATTGCAAATTTTATCAATTCAAAGATTTTTAATTCACAAATGAATGAATGAGCTACCAACATCACTTAACAACTTCCTGAAAAAAAGAGGGTGACATTTTTAATCCTATGAAATTTCCTGAGGGAAAAGTCGTTATTTTTTATTCTCTTTTTTGAACTTTATTTCCCAGTAACCATACAGATTTGCAAGTTTTTATCCCCAAATCATTATTTATATAATTAAACTTACACATACAATTTGAAGTGAAACTAATTACTGCATTAAAAGGCAATATGCTGGCCACTTAAAATAAGCGTTTGACCACTTAAGGATAACAGTTTCTAGAACATCTGCTTGCGGGCTAGGTCCCTAACACACACAGCTATTATTAAGCTTAAAATTTTTTTTTAAATATAAAGTCAGGGGCTTATCCAGGGGGCTGAGCCCCCCCCCCTGAAAAGCAAAAATCATAAAAAAGGAAAAGTTTGTGGTAATTTTTGTCTTAATCCCATTAGAAATCGAAAAAAATTGATGAATCAAGAGTTCCACAAAAAGTGGGCCCCCTTTTCCAAAAGTTTGGATCCACATCTGATAGTGTCCTAAAATTCTTTCAAGATACATGTACCTAAATTTCCAAAAAAAAAGTATCAGTATGCTTGTGGCTGGCCATAAAAAAAATAACAAAATATCTATTTTAAATACTAGACATTTGAAGCACACATGAAAAGTCTTGGGCTTGCAGTGCAGTCCAATCGGCCATAATCTACCACAGACCTTCAAATGTGACCAAAGTATGGATTTATTGAGTTTTAGGGCCTCTATGTGTTATTATTAAAATACAGTGTCTACCAAGCAGATATTATATTTATATACCTGTCTTATCACTTTCTTTATTTATTTGTAACAGATGGCAAATTGGTCCATAAAATTTGATATAAACTTTGGATTCACCAGGGTGGTCAATTGACTTGGGGATGGGTATTACTTGGGGTCATTTATACCTAATTTGTCAGTGTCAACACTATCTGGAGATAGCATTGTGAATATATTCACTAATATGGCCTTTGAAGTTTTATATTCCTGTCTAAGTGCAAAGTAAACTTCCTATGTTATGGAATATGATCAGGGGGTCCTATTTAGTGGTTTGGACACCTGCCCACTGGACACTTTAGGGGGTCATAATAATAGGCCTTTATATTCTAAAGCCATGTCTTGGTCCCAGTTCATGAACACCTTTCAAAAAAACAACTTTATAATTCTTTTCCTGATAAGAAGGTGTAAATTTGTCATCTACTTTTATTTACCTGAAATTAACACATACAAAATGTAATCAAACGAAGGAAGATGAGACAATCCCAATACAAACATGGAAAATGAATCAAAATATTAAATCAATAAAAAATTTAAATGTTTTTACTAAAATCTTTTTAAAGAGTCACAGGCCGATATTTTTGCATTAAAAGATCTATTGAAAATGACACAAGTAACCGTATCATTACGTTATTAAAGTAGTTTTAAGCAGAAAAGCATACAAGGGCGAAAGTAACCTATTAAATCTCATAATAATATTAAAAGAGGGGTGTAAATAGTACCTAAACGAATGTCTCTTTCTTTTATTCAATGTTTTCTTTTCAAGTCTTGTTACTCCACAGGTGACTGGTCTAATTTGTCCAGAACTCAGTGCAAACAAACACAGGCCGTAATAAACAAATATGGCTTGATAATACCGTTCTTGTGCGTGGGTTTATATTTGAATTTTCGTTTACATTTAAAATGAAAATATTAACAGTTTCTTTTTATTAATAATTAATAAGTAAGATGGAAGCAGGTGACAAACTTATTTATCAAATGGCAATTAACACAAGTCTATAGCTCTGTGACAAATATTTAGTCATTCAAGTAAATAAAAATTTTATTTTGTGGTCGTCCTACAGCTGGCTTGCCTTACATTATTCATAAAATAAATTATAGTGTCTAGAATAGAATGGTGTATTCTATAATGCATGCAGTTGAAAGTAAATATTAGTGCTTTCAATTCACAAGGTCTTTTAGAAATATCCTTCATTTCAATTCTGTTTCATATATATTTTTATTCTCTCCAGTAAAAAAAATGGCTTGACAATAGACAACATCAAACTGGTCACTACCAACCAACTAGTTCAAACTGGCCACTACCATCCTACTAGTTCAAACTGGCCACTACCATCCTACTATTATAATAAAAAAAGTCAGGACCACATGAAAAATGAATAAAACTTCTTAGGAAAGGATGCTGGCTTTAGGCAAAATAAGATTTTAAATGGTTTCATTATAACAACAGCAATTTGGACTGAGAGGTTACAAGGTGATTTTCTGCAATAATGCCAAATTTGAATATTGGACAAATGCTTACTCAAAATATGGCTCTTGGGCTCAAAATTGGAAATTCTTATCAAAATAATTATGGCTGTTTAGAGTCTGTCTTTATTTTTTGACCCTTTGAAAGACATGAAAGGAGGGTCACAGGAATATTTGTAAAAGTCAAATTTAGCAATGCATTTTTTAAATTTCGTCTTCTGAAAATGGAAAACATTGTACTGCGCACATTCCATTCTTAATGAATTAAAAGTACTAAAGACCGAGTTTTAAGTAAGAACTCGTCTCTAGATGCCAAAGGGACTTCAAACTTTTGACATATCATCGTTCCCTGTCATTTTCCGTTGAAAATTCAGCTTGTTATCAAGTCTAATTAATGCAACACACATTCTTATTATTTTTTGCCTTTCAATTTTCCATCAAGACTTCAAGTCATTAATTGCAATGACAAATTGAAGAAATTTTATCACAAAATCATCTATCTTAAATACTAATAAATAGCTTATTAACTGTATTTTAAAGGTGAGAGTCACAAAACTGAAGCATTAAATACCCAGACTTCTATAAACTTACAATAATTTGGCAATTAAATAGGATTATGGTTAATGCTTTTAACAGGGGGATATCAAAAATGATGTAATAGTGGCTCTCAAACATGTAAATAAATAACTATTACATAACATCTCAGGTGTTCCATAAACTGCTGATTCAACAAAAAATATTAATTATTACATAATTCTTATTCTGTTTATCTAATTTTGTCAAAAATCTGATTTTTCATTAAAGATTTCATCATTTTCTTTACAGAAATTATTGTAGTATAAAAATAGGAGATGTGGCATGATTGTCAATGAGACAGCCACCCACCAAATGACAGTAGAATTTTATTTTAGTGTTTTATATGTCATATAATTTTCATTTTGAATTGTTAATATTCTAAAAAAATTTATTTAACACTGAAAATTTTTTTTGTCCTTTATTAATTGATAATTATTTGTTTAATAATAAAATGAAATCTTCAAGATTATTTTATTTTCATTTTCACAGCAGACACCTTTTTCGTTTTTTAGAAGGCATAAAATACTGTAAAAATTGAATCATTTTCATTTTGCATAAACCCTGATTTTAAAATTCAAATTATGTTTTGTCAAATAAATTATGTAGAAAATCTTTCTAAACAAAAATTAGTTTCCCACATCAATTATCCATGGTAAAATTTATGGAACTAACAATTTTTTTCTCATGGCTCAAGAAAGCTCATTTATTATTAATAGAAGACAATGTCGGCATAAAATCAGGTCTGATAAGGACTGATTAGTATTCTAATAAATATTTGCTCTTAAATCACTAAATTAACTCTAATCTAAGCATCTAAGGATTGTTTTTCTAAGATACAGGCCTTTAGTGTCACCAAAGAAAAATGGAAGACAAGATTAAAGAATATTAATTGGTGATACAGTGATTAATCAATAAAGACAGGGTTCCCATGTCTGATATGTTTTTTTTATCGGACATCAAGCATAGTAAACATTAGAAAGGTGATTAACAGATTGGAATTATTCAAGAAAATAGATGCTGTCAGGAAAAAGGCAAATTCTGGGGTTTCCAATTCTTTTAAGTTCTCCATGAAAACCATGTTAATTATGCACAGATTAACTAAAACCCCAAAGTTGCAGGTGTATATCTACAATAGTAAACGAGTTAAGATTTATATTTTTAAATGAAATTTATGAAAAGTGTAATAATAAATTTGAGCTAAATGATTTTCATTTCTGTTGTTTTGGAAAACGTTTAACATGAAAAGATTCTGAACAAAGTTGAGGTTTACTGAGACATTCCACAGTTTCATGCCAAAGTCAGCTGATATTTGAAATTTTAGACCATGACCTTATATATTTTTTTTCAATTGACTACAAAAAATTTTATCCTGGGCTATATGCCAGTATTTAAAAAAAAAATTTCTGTTTCAATGAAAAATAAATATAGAAGTAACAAAATGGAATTTCAGTATGAATAATTGTAGTATACAGCCAAATTTGCATACAAAATAAAATAAAAAGTTTCTCTTATTTTAGTTCATTTTGTAAATTTATAAAAACAGATAAAAAAATTGGGTCTTAAATTTGTAATTTTTGTTCCGAAACATTATCTGTTATTTGGGTTGTTTTGTTTATGGACTTAGAAAATCTACTAATTTATCAAAACCCCATTTTCCACAGAGAAAGGCAACCAATCCCAAATGAAACTTTGGTTGTTGTCATATTTAGAGAACTTGTTTAAGCCTTAAATTATTACCACTAAAAACTTTGAATTCTCTGTTCATGATTTTCACTGCTTCTTCCTTTTTCCCTTTCACTAAGTTTTCCAATCTGAAAAAGAAGGACATTGATTCATAGCCAACAAAACATTAATCATTTTGGCAGCTTAAATTGTAGAAAAAAAACAAATGAAACCCAATATTGGTTGATACATATTAAAGGATGAAACATATAATTGGTGGGTTTCTCAGTTCAAATAGAATCAAGTTTCTCAGATATAGGATCCATTTCAAATCAAAATCAAACAAACTCAAATCTAATTCAATTATTTTAATGAAACTAAGATAAGATATATTTCAAAACTAAAACCAATAGAAGACAAATTTATCCTCTAACAAATCATTAAATCTTAATATGGCCCCTGTAATTTGAAATTCTCCAATTCTGTGGTCTCATTGGTCAGTCTGAAAATGAATTTGGGTCAGACAACAAATTAACCATTATTCATTAGATTATCTCAAACTATTGCTCAATAAACTTTTAACAATGATGTTATGAAATCTGTCTATCAATATAAATAATTTAATCACTGGACTGATGGCCCTAGAATGGTCAGAGGTAATATAAAAGTTAATGAGCTGTAAATATGTACCAACAGAATATTTTGGACACAGACCTCTTTAATTACAGGAGGTGTTATAAGGGGCTAGGGGCTAAACTATCAACTTTTCTAAAGTAGTATAATTTGACTGTAAGATATTACGAAACTTAACAATGTGAAAATTTAGGGAAGGAAATTATGATCCTTATCATGTATGATTAAATTTCTATCTAAAATTTTTAACTTAAATGATTTCTTTAATGGATTTTTCCATCAAGAATTCAAAAATCTATATGCTGGCTCCAAGCAAATTTGTAGGATCTATTGTTATTTATTTTTTATTAAATCTAGACGACTGATATTTATAAGGACAGATGTCAATGATCTCAGGGTCGGGTAAACAAAAACGGGTTTTGGAGGATCAAGTTGAAATTTTATACCAACGGTATTGTGCCGCCTCTTCCGCGAACACAATTACAATTGTGTATTTAAACATGTTTGTGTCTGCATTTCCAACACTGGACAAACACTAAAAATTTATACAATTCAATCACATTTTCTATTAAAATGGGTTCTCTCCTTTTATCCTGGCGTCACTTTCAATGAATAAACAAATACTTGAAAAGCGAGTTGAAAAGTCTTAATAAGCATTTAACCTATCCACAATGTATAAAGATTATTTGGATAAGTTTCTGATTTCCGAGATTGGGTTATTGCAAGTAGCGATAACCGATAAGTACTCCCCGTCAATGCACTGTATCAAATAGTTCACTTATGAATTGCAATTAGTTTTCGAATGCTTTAAACATTTATGTCAATGGTATCATCACAATCTACAATGTTATAGCAAGCAGGGTAATTTTTTACCCTGCATAGATCTGACAAGAAGTCATCTAACACGATAAAATCGTCAGATTTCTATCACTTTGGAAATGAAATACGTGTGAACTGAAAGTTCGCTTTGTTACAAAAATCTTACATTTTGAATATTTGGTTTTCGTTTGACTTTCATCCAATCTTGGGCTCTTTTAACATTCTGCATCGGTTATTTATATGTTATGACCCATCGATTAAATTTAGTCAAGACTTCCCTCTTGGTCCTAGCCCTGAATGGAACAACTATGGACTGACTAGTGATGACTGATTTGGTCACATTCATTAGAGAAAAATGGTAATAAATATAATTATTGAGAAATAGGAAAAGTGGGGCTGGGTGCTTGCTTTTTGGCCAAGTTACATGTCTAGATCTTAATTAAAGTCAATCACCATATTACAATGTTATATCATGTAAATTGGACAGAAATTGCATGTTAGACATTCTTATTCCCTCAAGGAAACAACAACCAAATATTGAAGCATGTTTAGTGTAAAACTTCCATGTATTACTTATATACAAGATTGACATACATGTACATAACAGAAAAATCAAAGATCAAAGAGAAAAAATGATGAGCATATATGTTCATTTCATGTCTAAAGGGTCATTAAATTATGATAGGATCTAAGTACGGGACCATAAACTGTGGACCAGATCTCTCAGACCATACTAGGAGATAAAAGGGGCATAAAACACTAGTCCCTGTAAAATATCTGGTCGTAAATCTCGGGATAAGTACCTAAGGGAATTAAGTTGACTAATTTTTACATCATTACTCAAAACCTCCAATAATTTCAAATATCTTGACAATGATACTATTTTCATTGTCAAGGTCAAATAGAAATATCCCCGTAGGAGGAAACGATGCAAGAGAAAAAGTATATATTAATATACTTCAAAATGCTGGAAATCTGTACAGTTTTAATACCAATAAAAATATAGAAAATGCTATAAAAAAATACAAAAATTTCTTATTAGAGTGCAAGAGATAAGAAATTCACTGTCCAATGGAAAAACCAGAAATAAAAAAGCCAAAATGGAAAAAGTAGCTTGGACCCAACTGTCTCCTTTACAAAACAACAGCTTTGGACAAGTACCAACCAATGTCCTTCCTGTGCATGGCACCTGTAATGTGACACCAACAATGTTAATTTCATGTCCAGGAGAATGTTTCACAAAAAGTTGTGAGGCTCACGAGAACTTGTAAGTCCTGTATTACTGGTGTAAGTTACAACAACTCGTAATACTTAGGATCATATGTGAAACGTTTGCCAGTTCTCGTCTTAAACCAAAAGAGTCTTAAATTGTATCAACGGAGAAAAATAACTAAGTAAACTCGTAAATAAACAACAAGGAGTAGTGTTAGCTGCTCCAGAAATGTAAGCATTTCACTGCTGAAAACTTTACAAACTCGGCTGTTAGGAAAAGACCAGGACCTAGTGTTGTTCTAGTCCAAGTTAAAGCCTGTAAATCCAATCTAGATAATTGAGCCACCTAATACAGAAACAGGACTTATGCAAATTGCAATAAATGCTGCCTCCATGATATGTTTTGGCCAAAATTGTCAGTACTGTTGCTTAGAAACATCTAGGTGCCAAAGAAAAGAACAAATTCTTTTAGGCCTTTAGCAAAAACTTCAAACTATTGATCAGAGTGTGACTTCTATATAGTTTTGTTGTGATTTGAAAAAATATTACATGTTCATGTCTTTGCTTGCATCATGAAGGCTGATTTCTATCTGTTGGGGATCATATATTAGTTGTCCTCCATGTACGATAAAATAAATCCCATTTTTCTCTTTATATGATCTACTCACACATGATTTGGAGTTATGTATTTGTTAATCAAATAAGTTCAGGTCTTTCTTATATTCAGGACTCAACCATACAAACGTATAATATCAAATTAAATACAATCATTAAGATCTATAAAGGAAAATCTGCCCCTTTATTTGTCAAAGGAAAGTGTTTAAATTAATGACATTTTCACAAATTGAGAACTTTTTTATGCAAGATAATACAAAAGCAATTTTTCAAAATACTCAAAAGACTACGAATAGTTTGATTAAATAATTGTCACACAAGACAACAATACCTCAGGGGATTTAGTACAGTGACAAGGTTTATTAAAGCCACGGCTCCGCTGAAGACAGAAAATAGGATTACTATTGATTGGGGACTTAAGTTGAGGGTTTTTATTTTGACTCAGCAGATGGCTACATAATGTTGGTTTTGGAGAATTGCCACCTTTTTTTCAGCATTTTTTGTTTGTACCAGTAAATAAATTTGGGAAATCCAACTTTGTTGACCTAACACCTTTGAAATCAATATGCAGCTGATCTACTAAAATAATCTGTTACAGGTAATAATATGGTGTACTTTTCCTTGATATATTGTACAGATAATCTGTAGCGTTTCTTCCTTGTTTAATGTTAAGGGCTTCACAGGTCCATATGCTAAGTACATTTGGACTAAGAGGGAAAATTCTATCAACAGACTAAGGGGGAAAACTCTCTCATTCACATTAACAACAGCTCCAAGGCGCCTGTAATGGATCACCTGAATCAATCAAGCCAGAAAATGATAAAGCAGGGTCCCGGGCACGGACGTACGAGAAATAAAGGAACGAAAACTTAGAATTTGGCTTGCACATTGCATTTTGTTTGATCAAGATACATGTTCAACAAGACATATAACAACCCTCTAGCACGACAACATGTGAAATAAAAAGCGATAAAAATGTTGCACGGAAATAACCCTGTACCATCCTCTTAAGCACATGCCTAATGTGATGCCACTGTATAGGTCATAGGCCACTATAGTGATCTGTACAGGTACCCAGACCACTCAGCCACACAGTCCACCATATCCCTTTATTTGCTGATTAGGTGAAAAAGTCTGAGAAGAAGATGAAAATATGAAAAGTTTACGAATGATGATGATACAGGCAAAAAATGATGACAATATCTCACATGGACCATTGTTGCAGGTGATCTTTAAAAGACAAAGCTGGTCAGAAGTGAAGTGATAAACTGGCAGCAAACATTGACCAATAGAAGCAGTAAGATCTAATAAATTTTCTTTAACTTGGCTTTTCGACATTTGATAGCTGATCATATTTCTCTAGGAATATGTGTCCACCTAAAATTCAAGTATACAGTTGAATTACATTGGTGTAAACAACCAAGGGTAAAAATAAAGCCCTAAAAGAAGTTGGGCTAATTAAAATTAAACATATACATGTAAGTTATTGAAAAAAAAGGTTCAAAATATCAATGTTTAAGCTATTCAGGACTGAGTGACCAAAATTTTACAATATATACAGACTCCATAATTGGGCTAATTAACATTAAACATACAAGTTATTGAAAAAAGGTTCAAAATATCAATGTTTAAGCCATTCAGGATTGAGTGACCAAAATTGTACAATATACAGGCTCTTTCATAATTCAAAATTGATTGTCATGCCACTGACATGCAGAAAATCGCTGGGTATTTCTTCTTGTGGTGGTTTGTATATACTTTCAATCTCATTGAAAATTACAGGCTCATTTTTTCTTCAAAAGTGATTGTAATGCTACTGACGCGTGAAAATCGCGGAGTATTTCTTCATATGGTGGTTTGTATATACCTTTAATCTCATCGAAAATTTGAAAATTACAGTCATTGTGCGGTAGTTGTGCGATGTTTAAATAAGACCTATTACAGGAGTGAACACATTACAATGATCCTATCCAAATTTCCATCTTTATGTTGCAGGCCATATGAAGTAAAAGTCGGTGATAAACTGGTCTAATGTGACCTCATCAATAATACAATATAGGAGAAAAATAATCTATTACAGCATCTGATGTCCTGCTATAATTCATTAGTGAAAATCACACGGCCAGTGACTTTATTCACAGTACATTGACTTTTGCCTGTCCTACTTATTACAAATAATCGGAAAATTTTACTAATTACATAATTTGTATAATTTCTAAGTTGACAAGACCTCTCAGTACTATGAAATACCTACATGCACTAGTCTATCTTTAGATAATTATATAAAATCTAAAATAGCTGTGATTTTTTTTATATCTGAAAATGATGAGGTCAAGGTCAGTTACTGCCCTGATATACTATTTCTATGAAATCAATCACTGAACTTTTCTATATCTATTTGCAATTTATAAAGATGCAGAATGGAGTTACATCATATATTGACATTTATGTATTTCGTCATGCTCTAATAACTATATTTTTCTCCAAATCGACCTACTGATATATATTCAGGATTTGTACACTAATGTACTCTGACATAAATCCAATATTTTCTATTCACTAGCTAGGTAAATCATGTCTTTTTAAGAAGCTTTGTTTATAGTGCATGTATTCAAATGTTGCACTTTTCCAACTATTATATCATCCTCTTTCCTTACTAAAACCATTACTTATTAAAAGATTTGAAGATGTGATATCCTGTTCCAAATTTTTAGTATTGACAAATAGTACATAATTTAACATTATAGGACCTTACATTTTTATATGGGTGATAAGTATGACTGAGAATTTTGTTCTAGTATTTTGAAAACCAGAATTATTTCTCCAATTATTTTGAACATAATGATCACACATGGTTTATCAACTAAAGGAAAAATAAACATGGCATGCATGTAAAATAAATCACTGGATGTTAATTTGCAGTGCAGATAATAGGGGCCTATATAGGGACCAACCTGGAGTATCAAATGAGGACCACTTTCCCTTGTTCTTAATTCACTTCTAAAGTTGTTGAATATTTGGTACATATTTTGTAATTTTAACATTGAAAATACTCAAATGGTTTTCTTTACATAAATATTTGTACATAAAATGTGTTAAATGCTCATTTTTACACATTTCCTGCAAAATTTTGAAGAATTTTTTGTTTGCTGAACGTTTAAACATGCATCTAACTTCTTTCATTACGGAGTTCTGCAATTTTGATATTTAAGGTCCATGAGATCAACATTTTATAAAATATGTAAAATTTGAGAAAATGTATCAAAATTACATCAAACATAACAATTTTCCATTTTCTGGTACATTGGTATAGAGCTATCATTTATTTATGTTATATAAACATGAATGAATGCTTTACATGTATATTGAAATATTTCAAAATTTAATATATGGTGTTGTAAGCAAGACAAATACAGGGTACTTGCCCTACTCCATTTACATCAATGCCAGTCCTGTCTAATAGTGTAGTCCAAGACAGGATACCGGTACTTGGAGAGAACTATCAACCTAAGACAGGTTCTAAAATTGTGATTTTCATAATTTGTCAACATACATTTGCTTGTAAATGACACAGGAATCTTCAGTCCATGTCTTCAGGCATCCATGACACCTTACATCACATGAACCTAAAGCAGAAGCTACTGCAGGTTCATATTTTCAATGCAATGAGCGCTCACCAACCAGTTAAACACCGCCACATACTTATGTGCCTATCCCAAGCCAGGATTTTGTAGTCCAGTGGTTTTCTTTGATTAATTAGTCATTTATTGTTTACCATTTTTTCTTTAGATTAGGTTGATTGTGAAGTCATGTTTTATATATAGTTTCACATTTTGTATTTTGGGGTATTTTACAGCTTCCATTATTGTATGGACTCTGGTTCATTGTTGAGGGCTGTAATGGGACCTGGGTCCGTATTCATAAAACTATGATTTTATCCGAACGGAAACATTTTTCGTTCAAACCTACGATAAATTAGTATTCCGAATGGATTCCTTAACTTGAGTAGTTTTATGAATATGAACCCTGTAGAAGTTTAAATTCGACTGTCATTTGGTGGATGGCTGTCTCATGGACAATCGTGCCCAAACTCTTATTTTTGTAAGCCAAAAACTTTCCAAATGGCCCTTAACTAGGCCATCAATCCCCAAAGGGAGCTAATCCTGTGCTGTTGTAAAGTTGCAGTTCATTGTTCATTGATTTAATTATATTTATCAATGATTTATTTACACTGTACAAGATAAGTCTTAACCAAAATATTCTCACATTTCAGTATCTCTGCTACATAACACACTACTGACAGATAATACTCCAGAACACTGACTCCTCTCTCACTTAAAACTCCAGACCAATGACTTTGGCTTAACACAACTTCAGCAGGAAATCAACACTGAGAAAACAGTAATCATCTTCAACTTATAATTTTTGCTCAAATTCATCTCAGTTTGTTTGTAGTTTTTAGCAACATGAAGAGGAACATTATACTTAATCTAACCAAAATATATAAAAATAGGAGATGTGGCATGATTGTCCATGAGACAGCCGTCCATCAAATGACAGTCGAAATTAAACCTCTACAAGTCCCATTACGGCCTCCAATAATAAGATAAATGTAAAACTACCAAATAGATAGTAGAACTTACTAAATAAAAACATAGAACACCAGTTTCCGGAATTGATTTTTTTTTAACCTGAATGATTAGATTTGGGTTCTGTGAATGTTTTCTGAAGTAAATAAACAATCAACAGCTGTCAATCATAATAGCATGCAATGTAAATATCTATTTAATTTCTTCCTCATCCTAAATCTGAGATCTTTTTGCACTGAATGATCACACTGACCCATGTTAGTTAGCAAGTAAAGTGAGCTCTTTATGATAGAAATGTGGTATAAATGGATGCTTATTATATATCACTAGTTCTAGCTTTCATCTATTGAGGTGCTAAAACATTTGGGAAAGTGTAGACACAGTATTTAGCTGGACACAGTAGTATGGCTGGGTCTGTGATCATTTTGACCCCCTTTATCCCCAAACTGTATAACTGGTAAATTTCATTGGGTTTTTCATAAGGAATCACTTGAGGGGAAAAAACCCATCAAAATCGAAAGAAAAGTAGCTTTTTGAGTTCAACATATGACCGCAGCACACTGACATGAGAAAGAAGCAAAAATGAACATTTGGATATTAGTGCAGACACAGTATTTTGCTGGAAACAGTAATAAGACTGGATTAAGGGATCATTTGACCCCATTTTTCTCAAAAACAATAAGAGATAGAAAAAAAAATACTTTCACATATTACCAAAAGCTCTCATTGAGAAAAATCTAATGAAAAAACCTTATCACAATTGGAAAAAATGAAAAATAAAATGCATAAAAAGAATCAGTTTACTAGAAAAAAGTTATTAAGCACAAACCAAACCCTGCCTGCAGATGCCAACATAAGCTATGACAGCGCCATACCAAAAAAGACATCATTTTTTCTGGCCATATATAAATTGCTTCAAAAATAAGTCTCTAAAACTCTTTATGTTACCCACAATGTCATTCATATTCTAGATTCTGGATTACCAAGATTAAATACAAAATCAACCATGTTGTTGGAGTGGATGACAAGACTGACACAGATTTTTCCCTTTACTCGCTTTCTATAGGTTGTCCTTTCTCAAATTTCAAGAACCATTTAAAAATGGATAAAATGCTGTGGATAAGTGTTTCCTATTTTACTGTATGACATTATTTTTAGGAGTTTTGGTGTAATCAACTTCAGCAAGTGTGGATACAGCAGTGCCACCCAGCTCAAAAGTTTTCTATGATTTTACATGGAATCCCACTGAGTCATTGGTTCGTTTATCAAACTAGATTATATCAAATGATAGCATGCTTTTGTGATAACTTATAAGACTAATAAGTGTTACAGCCCTTTCAAGATCAAAGACCCAACAAGCAAGTTTCTCACTTTCCTTCAAAGGTGAACCCCCAATCAGTTGATGCTGACATTATAAATCTTGGTGTAATACTTCTTTGAACACTGAACTCTCTATAATGAGTTCTGATTGATATCCTGATAAATAAACACTGGCTAGGGTACCAGTTTCACAGCTAGCCCTGTCTGATCTTAATCAATATTCCAATGATTAATTACAAGATGTTAATTTGCTGTTACATTAAACACTTTGATGATCAAGTTGAATAGGAATGCCTTTGACCAACACTGAATGCTTTAATGTGCATGAAATAGGCTTTCCTACATGCATTTTCTGCACAAGGGGGAGTTAGTGGTCACTTGAGAGGTGGAGTGATTAATTTTACATCAAAGGCCAGATATTAACAACAGTGTGATGAGAGAATAACTATCATAATTCCTTTGGTAATTGAATTATGAATACCTCGTAATATTAATATCAATTAATTAATGGTAAATAAACACTTAACTTCATTAGGAAGGTTCAAAGGACTATATATTAATTAGTACCTTTAATCATTTCATGATAATTATTTCTCTAATAAATATTTATTTCTCCACTTACAGGATCAAAGATATTTTGTATCCATTCAGACTAAGGTTGTAAAACTCCCAGACATCTTCAGGTGATATACACAAAAAATGTGCAAACCACAATAAAACATAAACCATTAAAAACAAATGAAAATTCATAACAGGGCCAGATCCGGGGGGGGGTGGGGGGGGGGGGCAGGGTAACCCCTCCTTTTGAAACATAAAATGATAAAAAACGACAAGTTTGGGGTAAATTTTGGTCTTAATCTCCCTAAGTAATCTAAACAAATCAATAAAGTAAGAGGTCCACAAAAAGTGGGCCCCCCTTTTCCAAAAGTCTGAATCCGCCTATGCATAATATAACTTGCATTCAGATACAGACATCTTCATGACTGCATAATAATTGCTGATTCAGCAAAATCAACATGCACTTTTAATTTTTAGCCCAGATTTAATCCTATCCCATGTAAGATATAAGATAATCTAGGAAGGATTTTTTGGCACACCATCATGAAAGGGTCAGTAATCTTTATTCTAATACAAGTACCAGTAAAAGAAAATTAATACTATCTTGTACCGCCTCCATTTCCCTGTAAACATCAGAACCAAAATATTTTGATTATGAGGAATATCTTTGGGTGGTCCACAATCTAGATATGATACTCATTTTTTTTCTTCAAATAGGATTCAGGTGCTTATTATTTCCCCAATTTCCATTTTATCAAGATATTCTTGTATAAAATTGTAAACTGAGTACCATGAAATTCAGACGATTAAAGTACAATTTTAAATATCAATAAGCAATTTAAATTTTCCAATAAATCAAATTTCACAGTGGAGAAACAATCTGATAGGCCTAATTGAAATCAAAACTGCAAATCATATATTTTAAATGTTGAGATCCCCATCTTTACTTTCAACTTTATTAAATTTAAAAATTCATTTACAAAATCCATAATCTCAAGATAGTCTTAAATTAGTTGTCAAATCAAAAATTTATTTTTTTGCCTGTAGAGGAAATTAATACCCATGTTTGCAACCTTGCTGATATCAAATATTGTGTAGATCTCCTCAGGGGTGACACTGTAGTAATTGCAATACACCTTTTTATTCATAAAAACTCTTGCAATTTTCTTTTGTACAGAATATTAAAATGACATTATAAATAATTACATCAATTTGAATGCCTTTAATCTTTTGCATCAATTTCATTTTTTGTGTACCCAACTTTATTATGTATACTGCTCTATCGATATTATTAATATTAAATATGATACAATCAATTCCCATAGTACAAAGGCCTACATTTTTATAGATCTGGGAGGAAAGTTAAACACCAACTCTTCTCTGCTTAAGTAGATAAATACTATGTACTGTCGGAACAATTATAAAGTGTCTAACTTAGACCAGGGCCTTCTTTTACAAAACATTGTACCTAAAATATAACAAATATTTGGCACTGTAGCACCTAAGTGACTTAAGATTAAGCACTATTTATAACTGTCTTCAAAAATGTCTTTGGACATCTAAATCTGACTGAATGCAGTTCAATAACATCTTAGTACAAGATATGAAAATGAAAAGATATGGGGTAAATGTCAGAGGGACTGCACTCCAACCAGGAGAAAAACAGAGG
>JARWCS010000005.1:4465342-4478321 GCA_034783895.1 Geukensia demissa
TAACATGACATACTTCATAACTGAACTTTCGATATATTTTGACTTAAGTCGTGGCAAATTTCGTTTGGTGTACATTAAGACTGGTCATTATGATGTCAATTATGATCTAAAATAAAACAGTTCCATCACATTATTCAAATCAATGTTCTGTCTTAGTTTTTTACGACTATGAATAAAAAGTTTTTCCAGACGTAGTGATTTCTATATTTAATGCTGTCCACTCGTTACTTGTAACAAATTATTATGATATTTAAATATGGTTCTTAGTAACTTAACTGCGTTCCTTGTATTCAGAACCCATGTAACGCAAAATACAATAATTCTAATATGATATTTTCTCATAAAAGTGGAAATGAAGAAAAGATGTGGCTGCTTTGGAATCAAATAGAGGTCATACCACATTTCAATAATCCGTTAGAAAATGAAATGCGCAATATTTTCCTTTATGTTAATTTGTCATCTCCTTTTAAATAGAAAATGCGTAAAGTTTCATCTAATTTATATTTTGTAATTTACTAGTATATTTTCAAAATTAAGAACTGTCTCAGTGGTGTAATGGTTTGTGCTCGCCACAAGTGCGGAAGGTCGTGGGTTCGATCCTCGGCCGGGTCAAACCAAAGACATTAAAATTCGTATTTGCTGCTTCTGTGCTAAGCACCCAGCATTTAGTGGACTGTTGCTTTCGTGAGTTAGCACGTAAAAAATCCGGCTCAGTTTGTCGGTCTATTACAAAGCAGGGTTCATTCATCATCACGCATCATTAATATGCTCGTGCTGAATATGCATGCAATATTTGCCGCTGGACGTTAAGCACCATTCAAACAATCAATCAAAATAAAGACGATTTAAACAGTATTTTTTGCTTTATGTTTGATGTAGACAAACTTATCAGTGCTGACATTAAAAGGATTTGTTATGCAAATGGAATCCAATTTTATTCTCAGTAACATTTTTACTTAAACGGGAGATCTCATTTCTTGATTCATAAAATCTTTTTATAACATTATATGATAAACAAGTGTGTAAAGTATTTTGGAAGAAAAGTACCTAGGGAATTTCGAATATTTATATGCATGTTTTATAATAATTTATTTCAATCAATGAAGTTCAGTTTTTGTAATGTATAAAAAACAGAATTCGAAGATACCAAAGTGCACACAGATATCTTTTAATCAGAAGACAGACAATACCATGGAAAAATAGAAACGAAGGAAAAAAATAGTACAGTACAAAATTACGTTGAAAACGAAAACTAGAGAAACACGAACCCTACAAAAACCAGGGTGAATTCAGGTGTTCCAGAAGTGTTAGCAACTGCTACCCGTCGTGTTACTCAGTAAACAAAGCCGGTGTATAGTCGCAATCGGTGTTTGTTTCAATTGGTCAAATCTCCTGTCCATATAGGACACGATTCTTTATAAAAATCACCTTTATGTGTCCAGTAGATGAATGTCACATTGTTTCATCATCAGTATAATTAGCAGATGTGTTTCTGTCAATGTTTCTGTCAACACTATGGACAGTGCAATTTCAATTACTCCAGATGCGTTTCCCTGTGCGACTTACGACGACCGTGTTTTACTGTGAGTATCGTGTTAATCCGGTGCTTTTTTTCAATGTTATTACACAAGCGACAAAAAAACCATGGATGAGTTTTGACTTGTCAACCATTGCCTTGACACACAGAAATGAACTTAGATGACACTGCCTTAGTACGTTGAACATTGTGAGGTACAATTCATGTACTTTCGCATTACCAATTTGGAGGCGTTTACTACGTTAGCTTTAATTGTTAAAAAAATAATCATAGTGTTTTATGACAGAAACCATTTGATATTTTATGGAGGAGGGGAGCTAGGATAAAAAAAAAATAAATGTATGGCCAAGATAAATCTTTTATTAATCTCGCCTTAAATTTGTCCTTTTGATAAAAAATAGTTTGGCTGACAAAACTTTCTTGTATATAGAAAGAATCCCCCTAAGCGAAAACAAATACACAAATCCCATACACTCATGAAAATCAAATTGTCGGAGCCCACGTCAATAAATTAAAATACATTGAACCTATGTCTGATTTAACAAGATATGAAAACATCTGGTTTAGGGAATGGAAAATTGGTTAGTATGTCGGAAAACACATGTATTGATCTAACGTTCTTTTCATTAAAAACATTCTGAATTCCGGTTTTACATTAAATAAATTTACGGATGTAAGCTTGAAGTTCACCATAAACTGTATATGAGATTTGTTGTTCAAATCGGAATAAGACAGTGCTTTTATTTCTGTTTTCCTCTGGATATTTTCTGTACGACAAGGCCAGAATTTAAGCAGGAAACGAAAATATGTTTTAGTATTGCCCTTGGTATTGTCCGTATAGCTGTTTAAACGGTATTTTCCTAAATCTATAATTTTTAGTAACAAATGAATCTGTAAAATTTTTTTTTGTTTTTGCTTTTTTACATTTTCCTCCTAATAATACTGATTCTTACAATATCCTTCTGTTTTAAGGATAGATTGATTAATTGTTGGTTGCTTAACGCCCAGTGGCAAATATTTCATCCATATTCAGGATGAGAACAAGTTCAACAATTATCAAATGTATAAATATCTACAAGGGGATGGGATGGGACACAACAGGGCCACTGGAAAAAGGATGTGATGGGTAGGGACGGACAATTTAGCTTTTTGTAGCGGCATTGGCCTTCTCTTTTTCGAAAAACCACAAAGGGTTCTTTTACGTGCAAGGAGCGTGGCTGTCTCCAAACACGTCACCCACTATGGTTCACGGCCAGGCTTTCCGTATTTTAACCTGGCAACCCCCCAACGAGAGTGCCTCCCCTATCCGCCACCTGGGGTTCGCGCTGGGTCAGCTCTGTGGGTCGAGCCCTAGAGACCGCTCCGGTGCCCAGCCAACATTTTGAGTCTCGCTAAATATGCCAAGACCACTCGACTGATGTATCACTACAACCCTTCAGTGGTTATACTTCAAGTTGAGGGGAATGACATAGGTAACAAGACGTTTAAGGAGAGTAAGTTCTTAGATGACCTTATTGACTTCACCAAGTATTGCCGTGAATTCGGATGTTCAATGATCATTATGGGAATCTGGAAAAGACTCAGGCCTAGGGGTTGCAGTGTAAGGAGGTATACTCCTCGCAAGGGGCAGAATTACACAAGTCGGTGGGTCGCCAGAGCGTGCAGAGGCCTTTGAAGTTTTACACTTGCTTTGCGTGGAGTATCCTCATTGAAACTGCTTGATGGGAATGGCGTCGACCCATCTACCGACCACCGGGTAGACGAATATTGCCAGCTCGGCATGGAGATGTCCAAAGAATTTTGCTGGTTTAGGTTGCGATAAAGCCATTTGCTGTTATTGCTTATTAAAAACAAATCGGCAACAGTCGTAACATAATCTTTATGTAACTAGTTGTATCACAAATTGAAATAAATACTTTGAGCTAAGAATGTATTATTTAAAACCCAAAATTACCGATTTAATGTGTTACCAAATAACAAATTACTTAAGCTAGATAAATGAAAAATGCTTCGTGCGCAAACATATTGTGCAAAAACGCCGTGTATAGCAGCGCGGAGCACTATTACTAGTACAAGGCCGTCTACCATCGGCACGCCAGACTCAGCTTTGCAACCCTCAGGGCTCATCAGAGCAGCTGCAGCCAAGCGTCGGACTGCAAACCTCCATCCTTGTACCAGTTGGCAGCACAACAGACCCTCCTTCATGGCCAACTTGCTGCAGCTGAGGTTCGACGCCAGTGCTGTTTCCTAAGCCCTGCTTTCCACAACGGACTTCATCGATCCGGTTTGGATTGATTGTTAGTGTAAACATATTTTATTATAATTCAGAAAACAATATACGTTACAATACATACAATGTTGAACAATAACATGAATAATAATAGGATTCGGAAACAAGTTTAAAAGCTTATATTAATCCTTGAAACTTTCAAAAAGTTGAATTTTCAATTACCCAAAGGGTAGACATTATTCTGAATTTATTTAATGATTTATCTGAATTATTCCTTTTTGTATATATTAGTATGACAGTATAGAAACAATAGCTATGTTTTGTTCAAAAAGAATGTATATTACATTCTTAAATAGTGATATGTGAAAAATAAAGAATAAAAATATAAATAAAGTCGTCATGCATTGTTTTTAAGTATTTGAAAAAATGGAACATAGTGGTGAACATAGAGTTTAAATCTAATTTCTCTCAAAACGCTTACTAGTACAAATAAAAAACGGAGAATTTAGGTATTCTATATGTACATTTTAAGGAGCAAACTCTGATCAGTAGCATTAGAACTAAATCGTAGGAAATCCAAGATCCACACCCAGCAAAAGAAGCACTCAAATCCAAATTGATCGAAATCGGAAGCCAAATCCGACGGCATGAACAACTACTAATTGCAATATTTTTCGAGACCTTTCCATATTTTCAGTACTTTAGAATTTAACAAATGCAGCAAATTTCTTCTAACGCTACTGAGTCATATCTCGGCGGTCATTTTTTCTGGTGGAGGAAGCTGGAGTACCCGGAGAAAACTACCGACATTGAGCAGGTAACTGGCTAACCTTAAGACGTGTGATGCGAGTCTTATGTGTTACAAATTTAGGTGCGAATTCATATCGTATATAGGTGATAGGCTACAAGTAAGATAAAATCAACTACCAAGACCACTCGGCCACCCAGGCCCCTCGTCCCGAATACGGAGTATTCTACAAGTCCACAACACCAGTCTTGTGAAGAATAACAGAACCAGAAAGTTTGATTCAACGTTATTCAAGACTTGTATACTTGCAAAAGACAATTCACATTTAACTACTGATCATTTCTGCTTTTAATCTCATAAAGAGACAATGGTCAGATTGGTACCATGTGTCAACGACGACATTGTGACCTGCGTTTCTACTAATTCAATGCAAATAATATACTTTGCTGGAAATTTCGTCTCGGGGGTCTCAGACGAAGGACAAATTAGAACAAATTGTTAAAGTTACTCCACTTAGGTAAGAAAAATACGAAAAATTAAGGTTTCTACGTGCGTAAGAAATATATTAAAACACTTTCTTTATCTCTTATTCATGAACAGACCGCCTGAATAATTTTATTTTATCGTCTTAATGAAATATAACCGATGGCTTTTCCGGTCAATACGAATTGAAATCGACGGTAGATTTTCAATAAATTAGTTATCTGGCTTAAAAAAGAGAAATGACTGAAATGGACATCACAAAAATCGATTGTTGTCCATTTCTAAATGAGTCACCATTGGGTAAAATGTAATGGACAGTTAATGTTAATGGAAAAAGACGCTTATTTCAGACGCTAAACTTTAAAATGGGATTTCTTTTTAGAAATGTTTTTTATAGATTGTTAGCAAATACCATTGCTCTAGTTAAGTTGATGGTCAAACGAATTTTCCCGGCGAGGAACCTTTCCATATTTTCCTAGAAAATGATAAACATCCATTGAAAATTGCCTGTCTGTCAAATAAACCATAGAAACATCTGATAATGTCAGAAAGGCATCAAAATTTGGGAAATTGTCATGAAAAATATGAGCACTTAACAAAAATTACACAAAATTCCGCATTACTCTTATAAATTCAATAGTATTCTATTGTACTCTGATGTACGGTTAGAAAATAATTTATTTAAAAAAGAATTTTTTTCCATACATTGCAATTTTCCATGTTTGAAAATGTCACACCATGAAGACTGCTTTATTATAAGTTTATTTTCGTAGAATTTGCCCTTGTAGGTTCTACCCAGTAAAACCCCTGAAGAAATAATAAGGTTTTTATACTTCTCAAATAACCTTTTAAAGTGTATTTAGTGAAATTATGAAAAGAAAAGTGGGGGTCACTGGGCAAAATTATTAATATGTTATGTTTTAAAATTGATAAAACTAGCTCGAGAATAAAATTTCTGAACATGAGCAGCGAACATCTTTAATGTCAGTTCAACGCCAAAGTTTCTGTTATAAACAATGCAATGAAAATTTGAGACTGGAATCCAGTTAATTCCAAGCATCTAACCCTCTTTTTTCGAGGAACCGCCTCTTTGATGTAAAGATAAGCGTGCTTCTCTCCAGTGCGGACTGTCGAGGGTTCGATCCCCGGCCGTATCAAACCAAAATGGGTATTTGCTGCTTCTCCGCTGAGCACAAACCTTCAGGAGTAAGAGCAAACACCGATCGACCCAGAGTCAGAATAGTTTATTTCGGTCTAGTACAAAGCAGGTTTCAACCCTCAATACTCATTAATATGCACTCGTCTTGAATATACATGAAATATTTGCCGATGATCGTTAAGCAACATTTAATCAAGGTATAAAGGAATCCTGCATTGTAATAGACCGGCACGCTGAGTCGGATTTTTAACGTGCTAGCTAACGATAGAAAGAGTCCACAGGAAGACATTCACTTTAACAGACACATTTTTCTGACGCTGGGCCAACCAGAATTTGCTCTAATTCCTGAATGCTGCGTGCTTAGCGGAGAAGCAGCAAATACCAATTTTAATGTCTTTGGTTGCACCCGGCCGAGGATCGAACTAACGACCTTCCACACTCGGAGGCGAACACACTATTACACCACCGAGGCGGTTGAACCGTTGCGATATACTATAGAGATATTCACATGGACTTTGAAATCAAGCTCGACATATATGCTGTCCTTGTAAATGGCATTTGAAAATGCGAAATACATTTTTTTCAGTTTTTTACAAATCCTAAATCTCTATTCATGGAAATTTGAATTTAAAAAATACGTACACGTGACTTAAAATTAGTTGATAACCTACTCAAACCCGTTTTTTACACTAATCAAACTGATGGCGAAGATAAAAGTCCAATACAAATGTCTTATATAAGTTGCTATCTATACGAGTCTGATCAGGTCGAATTCGTTAATGGCATCATAGAGTAAAGCGACAGTGTACATAAGTTCAACTAAAATACCGTATAGTAATAATTGTGGCATTTGCTTAAGTACAGGCAAAAATCATTTCATAAGCTTTTAAACGAGAAAAATTATTCTTAAACAATTCCAGACACAACTAAATCATTTCTCTAAAAACGAATATTTCTATCATTATATTGGAATTCTTATCCTGTGGATTTTTATGGGTTGTGTATGTATGAAATTATTCATTATTCAAATTTTTGCTTCACATTGAAGAAATGGGGATTATGAAACTATCATCCGAATAGTAATAATGTGTCGTGTTTCATGAGAATAAGAAAACAGCGTTTTGTCCAAATACTAATACATCACTTGTCAGAGTTTTATATAAAATTGATTTGGTTAGAAAAAAGCCTGGTCAGTTTAAGAGGCTGTGGCCATAAATCATATGCGAAGAAAAAATCACGGTTATTGTAGAATCGACATTTTGATGCCGGTCATTAAATTGACTTTGGCAAAATTATCCCTGGAATGAGAAATCTTAACTTAATAAGATCGCATCGCCTACTTAATGTTTTCAAAATAAGCTTTCTATTGATTTGAACCCCAAGTACAATTTTTATTTTAAAAACTGAATGACCGGTGACCGTTGGCGTAATGAAAATGAAGTCTGTTATAGTGCAAAGACAACAAAACAGATTTAAAAGTTTTACATATGTCTTGCAAAGCTGTAAAACTCTTGCAATATATTTAATTTTCTCATGTCTGGGATATATACTTTATCTATAGGCTGTTTATTACATGTCAATCAGAAGCAATAATGTACATTTTCGTCTTTTCTGAAACCTTGGTGTGAAAGGGTATTCTTATTTTATGTTTAATCTTGCTTTGGTGCAATATAACTCAAGTTGAAATATTGATGCTCGTCAGCCAATTGGAGATATTTTCTAATTGATAGTTTTTAATGTGAATAGAAATACCAACACATAGCGCATTTATTTAAAAACCGAAAATCAAGAAAATATAATATTTTAAACAAAATTTAAATAATTGATATAAAAAAATTGCTAAAAACATAAGAGTGGGGATGGGCATTTACTTTTGAAGAGTTCACGATATTATATTTTTAAGAACAATATTTGTTATTCAAACCTATTTTCGCCTCGTTGATACCAATTTTGCTATGATCTTAAAAATGATTAATAAAAGTAATAAATGTGGCCTGCAATAACGGTGTTGTATATATTTAATCTATTGAGAAATATTTATGATTCAATAGGATTTTCGCCTTGTTTTTCCTTTAAATCCATCTCACTGTTTTAAGGTTGTTTTTATTGTGTATCACTATACAAAACTTTGATAGTTTTGGTTTGCAAAGTACTATTAGACGTTCCAGCATGTCGAAACTAGTCGTAAAAACCGTAGTGTTAAGCTTATTGAAAAATGTTGCAAAATATAAGCTTAAATAATCCCGGTTATTGTGCTCTTCTGGGTTTTTGTTGAAATACATAAAGCAATAATAAGTTTAAAGATGATGGCGAAATGAGGACAGTCTGTCAGGGACATGTTTGGGATCTGGGATTTAAGCCATTGTTGGGGAGCTATTAAAATTTACGGAGAAATTCTTAAAAAGTAATACATATTTCTCATTCCTAATATGTAATTAGGAATAAGAAACCTTAGGTTTTGATTTCGCCTTCTGAAACGGTAACATTATAAATTCAGAAAATTACAACTGTTGCTGTCATGATTAGCTTTATTCAAAGCATGTTCTCTGGGATAAATTGTAATGACGTATTTGGAGAAGTCCGGGTTATTTACTGCAAACATATCGTCAAGATTATTAAATTTATCTATTAAATCTTTCTGAAGTTTGGCCATAAACTGAGGTTCATAACAGTAAAGGAATAAGTCAGCAATTAAAGGAGCACAGTTGGTACCAATAGGAATTCCTGAAAATTAATTGAATTTATCATTTCACAAGTCCAGTATGTATATATTTTGTAGTTAGCCTTTTTATTCAAGGAGAAAGCTCGATCAGTGTTACAGTAAATATATTTTTGTTCTGTTTTATCAAATGCCCACTCAATGAGATATGAAAATTTCTGTTTAATAAGGTTATGTGGAAGTGTAGTATAATGGGTGGAATAATCGTAAGTGTCAACAGTTTCAAATGTTAATCAAAGGCGCGTAGTTTATCTCAAAAATCAACAGAATTTTTCACACCAAAATACATGTAGCATACAGCTTTAGTTTTCAGTGTAGGGTTTTGTGTTCTATGTTTGTCTTTCGTTTCATTTTGTTGGCCATGGTTTTGTCTGTCTTCCGACTTAATGATTTCTGTCTGCCCCTTTGGTATCTTCGAATTCCTTTTAGGACATGTAGAATTCCACGAAGGTTGCACAAGTAGAAAGGTTTCAAAGGGTATCATAAGTCCAAACCACCGACAGTATTACAAGTAAAAGATTTGTAGTGCTTGCAAAAGTCACCTGGGGTACCACTTGTCAATAAGTCCCATTTGTATCTTAAGTCCGAGAATTCTCGAGGGAGTCACAAGTCCATAAGTTATCAAAGCTACACATGTAAGGATTCGTTGATTATACCACTAACCCAGGAGTCTTTGGGCTATCACAAGTCTGGGATTGCAATTTGTAATCAACGGTCAAAGAAACTCTAATGATATAACATTTCATGGTATTTACTTGTGAAGCCAAACTAACTTAGAGTAACAAAACTCTAGGGGTCCTGGAGAAAGAATAAATTAGTTATGTAAATAGAAATTCATGACGTTTGACTTTCTATTCCTATTTCTCAGAACGTCTGTTGAAATTAAATCCAGAAAAGCGCTTTACATGCAGTTAAAATTGCTCTGGAATATATATCATAAACGTATATTAGTTGTGAATCGTGTGTTTTTGGCGCAAATTCCACAATCTTGCCTTTAAATAAAGTCCTTTGATATCGGATAACAAACAAATAAAAGAGTTCCATCGGGCATGATAGGTCCACAGTTCCCTAAAACATTTGGAGATTCACAGAGTAATCAAAATTTAAAGAGTGCCCTTGTGTGGCACAAGTGCAGAATTTCTTGATGAAAGCACACGTCCAGTGTTACCCCGTTCAGCTACAGGTACAGGATTCCCAGAATACCCCGAGGAATTGAAAATTCAATGAGTCTCCGAGTGAAGAACAAAGCCAGGATTTTTTTGGATAGCACAATGACAGGAGTCTAAGAGCCAGCACAAGTCCAAGAATCCCCATGGGCATAATACATCAAAGTGTCTCTAAGGTATCTAAGTCAGGAAATCCAATAGAAGTTACAACAAGTCCAATACTCTCCCACAGTATCACAAGTCCAATATTCTCCGAGAGTATCATAAGTCCAATACTTTCCGACAGTATCACAAGTGCAATACTATCCGACAGTATCACAAGTTCCATTACTCTCTCACAGTATCACAAGTGTAATATTATCCTACAGTATCACAAGTCCAATACACTGCAAGAGTATCACAATTGTAATACTATCCGACAGTCACACAAGTAAAATATAAAATACTCTGCAATATTCGAGGTTATCTCAAACCCATTAAACCGTGATGTACAGGATTCCCAGAATGAATCACAAAAGGAATCCGAGGTATCAAAGGGGCAGACAAAAATCGTTAAGTCGGAAGACATTCAAGACATTAAAGTCATCTCTCATGTCGTAAAGTTGTGTTCTTAACCCACCCTTACTATCCATTTCTAGGTGTAAGTCTAGGTAAGAAGCAGACTTATCTGTTTCTATAGTATCTTTGATTTATTGATGTAATATACCACGTCTTACATATGTGATATGACCTTTATCAGTATACTGATATCCGGGCTGCATTTTAACCAAAGTTTGAGAGTATGCCATTACCAAGACTATGAAAAATCACACACGCTCTCCTCCAAAGTAGCCTTTTATCGTTCATTGACACAAAATCGGGTAACGCATTGATCTTAAATTGTGATCTCAAGACGATACCCAATTAGATATAAACAATAATATATTCACTATATAGATGTACTAGTTAAACAATGATAATTTGTTTCCCATCGTATATGCAAAAATATGTCTCATGATTTAAAGGAATAATGCACGACCCGAAGTGTCCCCTACTTGTCGTGCATTATGCTTTCTATCATTTGGGACATATTTTGGCATATTTCACGGATTACACAATATCATTGTTAATACTATTCTGAACGTATACTACATTGTCAGTTAAAGTGAGAGAACCCCGCCCATCAATTATCACATATTTTTCATTGACCTTCTTACAGCCATAATATATGGCATATTACATGGATAACTGTTTAATAACGTTGGCGTATTATATCAACACTATTTATCCTTTGTAAAAATAATAGAAATAAATTCTTATGAAAGATTCTGAAATAAAGAGTAGCAATATTTTACTTTTTTAAACGAATAGGCAAACTATTTAAAAACGGCAGATAACCATATAACATAACTTACTAAAAAACTTTACCTAACATTCAGATTTTTTCTTTCCGAGATAAAACATTTATACTCTATGTCAAAGTTTGTTGGAGCCTGTAAATAGGTTTTAAACGAAAACAATGTCTACGGTATTCTTATAAAATAGCTATCATGAAATAGTTTGAGATGCGCCGAGTTTTTCATTTTTACCTGTATTTTACATTATAAAATTAGACTTTAGTTAACCGTAAATGGCTATTTGCGCGAGACCGGGAGTACACATTTTCAACGATGCGAAATATTTACGTAATTTAACGAAAATTAAATAACCTGCAAAAATGCATAATGGCGCGAATGAATGGAAATCTTAATATAAGTCTTTTGATATGTATCGTAACCGAGGGTAGGAATAAAAAAAATGTGCACAATTTTTCAAGTTATTTTTAGGACAAACTTCAGCGCTCCCGCTTAGAACATGTAAAACAAAGATGGCCAACCCTCAACGTTAAATCCCCGTAGAGAAATTCAGGGGCAGATAATAGTATGTTAATCTCTTTTGTACAGTGCAAGTTCTAAATTTTTAATCGAGGGATAATTTTTTCTGTTGATAGAAATAGGCGAAAATGCACATATAATTTAATAATGTCCGAAATTCGCACTCCAGAAAGCTTGACACAGAGTATAGTCTATTGTTTTACATTGCGTTAAAAATTCGGCCAAATGTTTTTGGTTTTTTTTTTTTATTTTTCTGCATTTCATCATATTGAGCAATCAAAATGTACATTACCTGGATACACAGCATCGTCTGCAAGTTAAAAAAAACAAAAGGAACTGATTATGTTTAAATGCTAGCAACATGATTAGTACAAAAGAAACGGTTGCTAAAATTTGTTTTCCTCGTATCTGACATTTTCGTAAGGCAGTATTTGATTAATCGGTCGACTGTATAAACATTATCATGATTATGTTAAGCTGAAGAGATTTAGATAATGATAAAAAAAACACAAGCATTGCAAGATCCAAATATATTTCCAAGGCCATACACAAAATTCGAATTCCGACAACTTGATACATTTGTCCCTCCTTTCAGTTTACAGAATTACTTTTTTGCAAACAAAATGTCTTCTTTGTTAATAATTAATCTGTATTCAAACGAAGGGCAATATTATCTCTGTAATTTCTAAATTTTAATTGAACAACAACAGAAATATTTATAATAAACATCTAGATATTCTAATAATCTAAACAAATTCCTTGTGATAAATAACATTCACTAACTTAGTGTAGCCTGTTTAAGATACCTGAGTTTATATCTGAGGTATATCTGTAAAATGGGAGATAACCAATGTCATTAACGGTTTCAGATATTTTCTTTGTTTGACTTGCTTTGTCGTTTAGCTAATGTATAGCTTATGTTTTTTTGTTACTGATTTCTGTCGACTTCAAATAAAGCTTATTTGATTCGATTTGGTTCGTTATTGTATATGATATGTATAAAAAGGAGAGGTGGCATGATTGTCTATGAGACAGCCATCCCCCAAACGACAGGTCTAATTAAAATTCTACCGGCCACATTAAG
>JARWCS010000005.1:4488577-4503151 GCA_034783895.1 Geukensia demissa
AGACTTTAATAGTCTGAATTACGAGTTTAATAGCGCTTATTGTTTTTCAAGAGGAGGTTCGTCCGAACCCCCCCCCCCGTCTGGCTACGGGTATGACATATAGGCTGGATAGTCTGACTTGGCACAAACACAGAAAATTGTGGGTTTAAAATAGTGTCTTGGTGCTTACTATAACCCACACATTCTCTCGACGTTTTCTCGAGGACAATAAACTAAATCCATGTGAAACAAGTTTGATGTTTGCGACCATTAATCGAAAATCGACGCCTGAAACTCCAGAAATAAAATACAGTTACCGCCACTCGAATGCAATTACCATTTAAGTTACACAACTTGCAATTATTTAAAAAAAAATTATAAAAAATATCGTGGGAAAATATATTTCGAGTACAGATAACACGACGAATTTTGGGAAAACTGTGACCATTCTGATATTCATATGCTTTTCCACTTATTGTCATACTTTAAACACGGTAATGCCATGAAAGGCAGACCAATAATTCGCGTATAATCTTTGCAATATATCTTAGTTGTCAAGAAATTTACCCAAATGCAATTATATTCATGACAGAACTTTTATCATTTTTAGAAAAAAAGTTGAGAGCTTAACAAACTTCTTTTCTGTTTCTATTTGGAACCAATTTTTCATTTTTAACGATGATGTATTAAGGGACTTGGCATCCTCACAATGTTCGTGGGACAAGTGTGGACACAGGACCACTGACGTTGTGAGGATGGGGACTCGGTTCTTCTCTTGGATTTTATTTGGATTATATTTCTATATGCTCGTAGAAGTGCCAGTTTAAAAATAAACGATACTAAGATGTTTGTCGGTCTGTCTGTCGTTACAAAAGAAAACAAAGGATTTTAAAAACTGGTGTGAAGGAATTTGCGTGGTAAACATAATTGACGGCTGTGAATTGAACAAATAAAGCACTGTCTTGAACTATAGATTTCATCTTGGTTGACCTATACGTGATATTTTCTTTTTGTATATTTTCATACTTTTATAAATTGAATTTTCCGGCTTTTAGATATATGTTCTCTAAACTGACAGTGATGAGATTAGGCTTTCGTGAAATGTAATACCGAACAACATAAATGGCTTCTTTTGGCTTAAGAATGACCATGAAATTTTCTTAGAATTAAAAAATCGATCGGTCATCGCTGACTTGTGTGCGGACCTCTAAAGCCAATAGATAAAATATTCAAACTAGCCATCAACTCTTGTTTATAAATTTCATGTGAAATTGACATTACTCATAGCGGTTCCCTTGACGACCAAACATAATTATAAAGATAATCGGCAATAAAACTGAAATATAATTTAAGGTCGTCAAGAAAATCAGAATGCTACTAAATTAAATCAATATATAGTCATTTAAGTTGTTAAATAACGTTTGTATTAAGATTGGAGTGATTGTCCGATATGAGAATACGGCATCTGGGTGAAGTTTTTATATTCCTCTTTGGGATCTTATCTCTCATATCTTTATTTTCTGTTTTACCAGTCAAACTTCTGATATTTAGTGCCTACACTTTAAATTTTAAAACAGAGAAACAACAATTAAATTGGACATTTGATCTATCTATTTGTTTCATCAGCTTCAGTGCAAAGCGATTTCGGGAATGTTTCAATAGCCATATTTATTTGCTTAATCAAGTTTTTTAAACTCTTCAAAAGATTTATAATAATGCTTTGTAGTAATTTTATTGTAACCTTCCTACTTGTGGTTGATAATTACAAATTTAATAAACAAAATAAACGTCTAATTACAACTGGAGAGTACCTTCAAATTGGATTCAATTGGTTTTTGATATATCATATAACTTGTACCAGTCCTTATTTACCCTCCTTGACTTTAAACATCACTTACTAGTATTTAATCAATTATACTCCTTTTAGTGGAAAGGAACGGCTTATCCTTCCGGAGCACATGAGTTTACCCCCTGGTTATCATCGATCTGAAGTGTTCTGTGTATTTTTTATGTGTATTGCTTGTTGTCTTTTGCTCCGTTTGGTCATGATGTTCCCTACTTCGCTTAATGAGTTTGTTTCCCCCGCTGGTATATAAGTTTTTTTTTGCACATTGATTGATAATTTTTTAAACTTGCACCTACTACATATAGTTCCCGAAAAAAAGTCTTAATGAAAACCGCTGCACGAACTGAAGCAAACGTATGCTTTACTTTTGTGAAATCACACAGTACTTAAATCGAGAATAGCTACAAATTATATGAGCAGATATCTTAATTTAATCTTAAAGACAATGCAAACAAGTGGGTAATAGTTGTGTATTAATTCGTGTATATAAAATATTGATAAATATTATCATACTTCGTTAACACACTACTCTAAGCATAAAAACTACCAATTAACAGGGGTTTGACGATGGCTTTATACCACTTCTCCCTTTTCCATAAACTAATGAAACTCCAACTTTTCAATGATTTTATCTAAGTATTTCTTTAAAAGGTAAGCTTATAAAAAGATAAAGAGAAAGGTGAAAGGTCAACAATGATGAAAAAACGCAATCAACATGATGACAGAAAATAATGATCCGGGGCGGATCCAGGGCTGCCCGGCCACCCTTTGAAACGCAAAATTGATAAAAAATGATAAGTTTGGGATAAATTTTGGTCTTTATCTCCACCAGAAATGTAGAAAATTGATGAATCAAGAGGTCCACAAAAAGTGCCCCCCCTTTTTCCAAAAGTCTGGATCCGCCTCTGAAGATCAAACTGGAATGTCAGAACAGTTGTGGAGTCAATAAAACAATTTTATTTAAAACTCACAGGAGGTATAACCCCTATTCGAAAGACCATCGGCTGATTTATTGGGACTATTCAACCATGTCAGCTGAGAAGGCAAAACCCATGCCTCCGTTTTGAGAAATTGCCACTTTATAAAGATATGATTGTTGCTTAACGTCCAACAGACAATATTTTAGGACGATAAAAAGTAAACAGAAAATAGGGACGGAGATGATTGTAAGTCCAGGTGAATTTATTGTCACAGGATGCCAGATTGAACTGTAAGGTACACAGGACCGACTATAAATCCCCCTCCGAGGGACATTGGTTCAGAATATGAACATCCTGCCAGTCTAACGGACGTCCATTTAGACGGAGTTCTTTCTCCTGGGGAAACACAAGAGCAACAAATTGCTTAACCCCTTCTTCTCGGGCGCTGGGCATTTCCGCTTTTTTACTTGTAAAAGGAGTGGACGGTTGCGCGTAAAAAATTAGTATATCTTTGTAAGTTGCAAAGGACATTTACGCTTGTTACCTGTATTATTTCTGTAAGCTTTACTGAGTGAAAACCATTAATTATATTAAGAAACTGCAACTTGCATCATTGAGTTCACAAAATGGATATCAAAATAAAGTCAAAAGGGGCATCCTGTATGATGGATTTTTCAACAGACTTGATAAATTACTCAAAGGAAATGATATTTCTTGTAGATGTACGAATAAGAAACAAATCTGACGATTGGCCAACAAATATACTAAGCCAGATACAAGTACTTCTTTTATAAACCTTTTTTCATAGTGTTAAATTTTGTTTTCAAGACAGATTCTTAACCAAAATGACTTTTATCTCATCCTGGTTTATCCTGCTAAGCCTGAATAAAGAAGGAGAGAAGTCTTAAACAACAATTTTAAACCGCAAATGCCCTTTAAAAATGATCAAGTGTCCGTTTTCTTAAATTGCAAATATTTCTATATATCCAAGCGCAAATGTCCTTTGAAAACGGGTTTTAAAAAGCGCAATTGTCCCGCGACGGTCTACGCATTGGATGGCTGAAAATTAATCCAATGGACGCCCGCTTTGAAGGGACATTCAGTAACATTTAACCAACTGACTTTAGCGGAATCATAATAGTAATTTAAATGTTGTTATAGAGATGAAACAAATAAACATTGTCAATTTAGCGAAAAAATAATTTCAAACAGAAAATGCGCCTTGTGCTCCTCATGAATAAGAATTCTCAGTTGGCAAGTGGCACTCGTATAATGAAGTTTTGAGACTAAGTTGATATAAAGTGGCATAACTCCTCAGCAAATTAGTACTATTACAGTGTTTCTATAAATAACGAGGCACTATCAGTATTTGATCTTGTCGCTTCGTTTCCCTCATGATCAGTTTCTGCAATAGAAGCTACCTTTATATATACCATTTCCTAATATTGCATATTTCGATGATGAGTATATAGACATATGATATATGGTTAAGTTGGCTATGAAAATTGGACTTGTTGGGTCCAAATTTGAACCTAACCAGTCCAAATTACAAACAACCCAAAATCCACTCGTTACCTCAAGATCTTCAAAAACAACGACAGGCTATAAAGGGCCCCCAAATCAAAAGGTGAGGCCATTCAAACGTAACAGTAATCGGCCAATTTAGCAATGGTAACAAAACAAACACGAGAACAACGACATTCATTGGACTACATGTTCCTGGCATGATCAGGCACATGCAGTATGTGGCGGGGTTAAACGTGTTTGTGAGTGCTCAACAGCCCATCCAAATCTGGAACAGTTGTGACGAAACGAGATAAAAACAAACCTTATTAAAACCAATTGTTCAATTCGATTAGAGATTGCTTTGCTAGTGTCAAGTTTCACTCAGGTAACATAAATTTTTACTACACCAATACCTAAAGCTGGAATGACTTCGTTAGGTGTTACCAAGACCAGACGATAGAAATTAAAACGGAGGTAATAGTCTATAATACAAGGTCAGTATAACCAAAACAGAACGCGTTACGAATGTAGAATATTGTCCTGAGGAGTCAAAAACTTTGTTATTGACTGCTAACTTTCTACAAAAACACGTCTTTTGAAAGTCGCGTTTATTTTTGTGAAAAAAATCGTTATTCCCTTATTTATTTGAAGTGTAAAGTCCAATTTTCATTTCGCAGCCTGTGAGAAACAATTCTTTCCCATCACAAGGTCTGCTTTATATACAGGCGTGTCATATATAGGGCTTATTTTTTCATCAATGCTCCATTGGCAAAAATGCTCCCCACATGGATTTTACCTATTGTTTTTTTTTTTCATTTTATTGATTTATTTGTTTTATTTTCAGCGAGTCATTATAACAGTCTTTAGTTTCAATAGTTACATCTAAATTTCTTTTCACGGTTCGAATTTTTTTCGAATGGATAGATTGAAAGTTTCCATATTTCAATTCCACCATTTGCTTAATTATTATGAATCTGTCAAATCTGAAAAATTGAAACAAGTTGTAAAAAAAAATTATACTATATTTGGATTGCTTTACATCTGTCAAGTTTGTTGAAAGCTTAAAGCTTTAGTCATTTATTCTGCCTTTTTTAGACATGGCTCTACTGCTTTGTTGCGAGTTTCTTAAACTGCTGTTTTATCGTCTGCTGATAACCATTTCATATTCTTATAATCCAGCTTATTATGGTATGATTTATTAAATATATGGCCTATATGAATCTAAACTGGTATTGTTGTCTAGACTATCATACAACCACGTGCATACAACAGGCTGTTGTTACCATGCAACATATCCGTACGTATGACATATGCTGTTCCCGTCTTTATACATTTTTAAAATTGTTCTAAGCAACACTTATACATTCAGATGATATATTCATCTAAATCTTTTCTTAACTCCTATCAACACGCAACAATTTACCTTTTAAAGTGCTTGTCAGATAAAAAATTGAAATAGTTTGATTTTAATGGAAGTTTAAGAATCGCCATGGTGAGGGAATTGTACAATCAATTTACAAGTTATAGCAAACGACTAGTTTTATGATTTTTACCAGACAAAAGATATAAAAATGCAATTTGTTAAAGTTATGCGTTATTAAAACTTAAAACAACTGCGTTAAGTGTCAGGATGTATGTACATAAATCTTATTTGTCCAGTTACTTTATTGAGTTCCGAATAAATTGATGACTGATAGACATACAGTATGAATATTTGATGAACAAAATAGACTAAACTCTGTAAAATTTGATCAAAAAGTCTATCCTTGCTTACAAATTTTCATTGATTCTTAGACAACTTCTATAAATGATGTTAAAATACAAGGTTTTTTTTTTCATTTGAAGTTGTTTGAAAGTTCGTACCAAAAGTGTAAAGTGAGACCCTGTTGTTATACGTCTTAGGGAATAAATACCCAAATCCTTCAACTTTGATTGCATCTGTTCACACTACATTTAGGTTGCCAGGGGTGGATCCAGGGGGTAGGGTGCCCGGCCCCTCCCCCTTTGAAACGCAAAAATGATAAAAAAAAGGTTAAGTATGGGGTAAATTTTGGACTTAATCTCCAATAGAAATCGAGAAAATCAAGAGGTCCACAAAAAATGCCCCCCCTTTCCAAAAGTCTAAATGGAGTTCGTAAAATTTAGATAGACGACAGCCCGTGAACTTTACACTCACTGAATAGACTTTTGTCGATATACTTATATTAGACATGTATTACCACAAGCTCATATTGAACTTCATTTTAATTTAGTCCTATACATCCTCGTCTCACAGGAGAAAAACACCTTAAAACACTTATTTTTAACCAACTTTTTCAATTACGCATGAAACACTTAGCGATTAGAGTTATCTTCCCTAACGAACAAATTTTAATCTAGCTGAAAATAATAGATGTCGTCTACGTGGAACTTGTATTAACAAATTAAAATTTTGACAAATTCCGGAACACGTTTGGGGCATCCTTCCGACACGGTCAGCTATATATACATGTATTAAGTCTTGATCATTGTTAAAATAATTTTATTCCGTCATATTTTTTTTTCTTTTTCTGAATAGTTTCATATAGATTCAAAAGCATAACAAAATTGTTCATCGTTCATTGTGTTTTACCTATTTACGGCAATCATATTGCCACAGATTTAATCGTAACTTCTCGGCTATTTCCGCTTTGCTATTGGAGTGAACGAAAATGGCCGAATAGTTACGATTGGCCATACATTGACAGATATCGGTAATGTCAAACTTGAGAATGCAAGTAGGCCAGCAAAAATCTAATATGCAGTCTTTAATCCTGTGTCGTGAGGTAATGACCAAAACTAAGCGTTGGAGCTAAAACAAGAATGAGGAGTAAAACATGTCATCAACCGAGTAGTTAGTTTCTTTATACAAATTGTTGAACTTGTTATTTTAATCTTATCTCGTAGAGCCGTAAAAAAAGTTTCCATGAATTGCTGTGAATACTGGCGCATTAATCTCCTTGCAGTTTAGTGACAAAACATACTATCATAATGTAGAGCCTATCAATCACATTCAAAACGACAGAAAACACACAAATGAGCAACAATTCGAATTTTATAGGAGCAAGGAAAATAAAAGTGAGCCAACTAAAACCGGGGGAAATCGGGTGGTCCGGAATGGTAAGCAGTTCCTGCCTCGTTAAAATTGAAGCTAAAAGCTTTAAGAGCGGCTTGTTAGAACGTTTTGCAGATCCATACAGCAATAGAACGCTCCGTGTAAAGTCATTTATGTGACCGGTATCTAACACAATGATGGAAGATCATAGTTGTAGCTGAAATTCTAAAGGGAGACAAAACGTACATATGCTTATCAATGATCTCCTTTTGGAAAGTGTTGTTGCAGTGCAAGTTGAATTGCCATGTGGGTCTTCAATGCTTAACTTATTAAATTAACAATCGATGTACTTTTTGTAGACAAAAATGATATTTTGGGGTATTATTTAAAAAACATAACAAATTTTCGGGTTATTATCATATCTTCTTTTTATATACAACAGGTTACAACTCAAAGTTGCCACCAAAGAGGTTATATTCAGAACTTCCTTTTTACTCCCAGTGTTATGTTGCAGGGGATTTGTTTTCATGTATGCGTGTCTGTGCTGTGATAACACTAACCTAACTACATCTTTCGGCTGATACGGTACTCCACGGTTTACAATTTGGACCACCTGAGCATGCTCTCGGTTTCATACGGTTCCTGTTGCGTAAGGTTTAGATTTCTATGTAATCTTTTTTTTATTGATGCTTGTCTTTCGTATCATTTTGCCCTGGTTATGTCTGTCTTTTGGCCTAACGATTTGAACAATGAAATAAATCATTATTTAACTATAACAGACTTGAAACTATAACAGACTTGAAACTTAGTTAAAATTTGTACTAAGTTGCAAGTGAAGAAATAAAGCATCGTCTGACTAGCCTTACTGCCAATCGTAACTACTCGGCTATTTCCGCTTTGCTATTGGAGTGAGCGAGAATGGCCGAATAGTTACGATTGGCCTTACTGCATTGCTTCTGGTACAGGCTCAGAATGGTGTAGGGTTATCTAGATTTTATGCCCTTTTTGAACACAGCTTTTTGTCCTACTATACCACCTGCCATAAAAGACAAAGACATGAAAAACCAGAAAGGAACAACATTAACTTGTACTTTCTATAAATATATATGTCAAGCTATCTGTAAGCGTTGATAAAGGCAATCAACCCGTGACATAATGGCCAATACAGATTGGACGATTTCCTATTGGTCTAACATGATTTGAATTGTTTTACTGAAAATGGCGTAAACCTTTTATTTATACAAGGATGTTTACTCTGAAACACAAAATGATCATGTTGCTTTTATGAGCATATATGAAATTACTCTTCTTTGAAAGCGTAAGAAGAGACCTCACTTCAATGCCTGATTATTTTGATGCCTTCCTTCGTCATTATATTAAATTTGAAGCCCCCATCGGTTCAAGTAGGAAGACACATTTATTTTATTATAGAAAATTTATAATCAGTATGAATAGACATTAAGATTTTGTTTTTCTCTAGCAAAACTTTTAATTTGTAACCTAATCTTCTTGGAGCAGCTTTGTAAAAGATTCTTAGGCCTCATCCTTCAAGATAGTTTGTTGGAGAGAATTAGCTTGATTGATCAAATGCAAACAAATGCATGTTTTTAACTTCGTTAAAGAATTATTTCGCCATCAATTAATCAGCTTGTCTAGAGGGATTTAGGCGTTAAACGGAGTCATCAGCTTTCTTTTAAAACATCATTTAAATACAATAAAAAATCACAATGCAATCTGGTACTGGGACAACTTTCCGTAAATTATCGAAAAAACTTTAAAATTCAATACCATACGGCACGTAAAAAATTGGCTTTAAATTTTAATATTGTTACGGTGTAACTTGGTACTTTTCATATTTCTTGAATTATTTACCTCCAATGACAAAAGATCGATGATAGGGTGATCTTGTAAACCCAAATCTCTTTATAACCACGCGATAAAATACGAAAGTGTCAAAAATTCTACTTAATATTGATTTCGGTCAGACAGGAAATTCTCTCAGATGAATAATATATAATGAAAATAAATTCAATCAATGAATTAGGCCTGTAATTGTGTTTTTCTTAAAGTATTTTATATACAACATTTTGCCAATGAAACTGACAACGGTCATGTCTACGACAATTAACTTGTCAATTTTGTTGTGTTAAGAAATCTTCCTTTGAAATATCGGTCTGAAAATGACAGTGACGTCGCTTTGTTTGGTTGGTGTATTTAATAAAAATAATTAAATAAAAGATTAAAGAAATGCATAAAACGATTAACCCTGTTGTCTCATAGGGGAAGGGTTATACTCCGTAGTCAAAATTGAATTGGGGGGAACTGTCATTAGAATTACAAACAGAATATCACAAATTACCATTACGATTTTGCTTCATATGCACCCTACGGTAACTATACACACAGGGGCCAGACGCACATCTATTTTCTTTGTAAATAGAGGAGCAGGAAAAGGCAAAAATATCATGGACATAAGTATGCGTCAGAAAATCAAGTTCTACAGTTTTGGTCGAAATTCTAGAAGCCATTGTGATATGATAAGCTATATATATAATAATAATCTGGCGTTATGGGCTTTGTCAGCAGAACCAACAACTATTTTAAAAGCGGCTGAATTGCGATTCGATTTCATAAATTGACTGTCCGATTAATTCCTCATTTACATTGGTATTTCGAATGTGGATTTAATTGTCGATTACACTATTTTCATAAATTTCCCTCATAATATATTTAACTGATTAAACTGCTCGTTTTGTACATATTTATTTCACCCTCAGATAGATTGATTGGTTTACTGAATGAATTAATTAATAGGTTATTGCATCAGCAAATTATGCTACAGCAAATAACAAAATATACATATGTGACAAATATGACTGAGAACAAACAGTGTGTAATATGATACGAATAAATTATAATTAAATATATGGTAATAAATATGAAATATACGTTAGAGAATTTGAGAACTTAGTTTCCAAGCTGCATTTTGATACTGTAATTTAAAATAAAGCGTAATATATCAACAATTTTTATATGTAGGTAAAATTAATAGATTTAAAGACGAGAAAAGGTCACACAGTAAATCGGATATGTTACCCAAAATCAACATTGAAGCGGTGTAGCTAAACTCTTTCTAGCCAAGAAGTGTTAATGTGGTAACTTAGCGCACATAGAACATGGCATTTCTTCATCCTCAATCTACCAGAGTGTTCGAGACAAATCATAAACTGTTTAATTTTAATGAAGGACGGAGAAACCGAGCGGCCCTTTTAAACTTTCATCAAACATCGGAAGATATCATTAAACTACTAGTAGTCAGAAGAGAGTTGCTTGACAAAGAAAAATAGTGTACCGTTAGGCTACTTGTGTATCCAAGCCCATGGAGGCATTATCAAAATTAAGCACAATCTACGTATCAAATTTCTTGCAATGGCCGGCAAAATGATAATCTAGCGACTCGCAAATTTTTACCCCTGCCCCAACTAAAAAATCAGATGGTCGGTTTGGGAGGCATATAATTTAAGTCGCAGTTTTGAAATATGTGGTATATAAAATTACAATCCAACTTTGTTAGACGTTGGAAATCGTATAATTTCTACCGTCGAGAAGGTTTGAAATTTCTGGTCTGAGGTCCTGTTTTGTCTAAGTTTTATGGATAATTTTTCATTAATAAGGCCCTTGTTTTAACACTATACATATATAGAGTTTTCTTTTGATCTTTTTAAGATGTTTCACTGTGAGGGTGACCGGGAATAGAAATAGGCCGTTCGGTTCCTCAGCCTGAGGGTAAAACCCTTGCCAATGGGGTTTGCGTTGACTCCAGCGGGATAAATACTCCACCACCCCTTCGCAAAGGTTCTGCCGGGGGGAACGAATAAGCACTAGGTATATCCGTCCTGGAGACACTATAAATAACTAAGTCCGTTAGGACCGTCCGACTGAGAGCATTAACTTGCTGTGAAGGACGTTAAAAACTTTCAACCCCCACCCCCAGGGAGACTTTACAGACGCACGTGTTTAGAAAATGCTACATAAATTCTCCGACCCGATCCAACCCGTAATTTTTCCAGTGGCAGTCTAAATGTCCCTCCCCTACCGGTCCCTTGTTTACAGTCTATATATTGATTTGTTGTTTTGCCCGCCGGACGTTATGCAGCAATCAATTGCTCAATTTATTTTCAGGAACTGGAATGTTTGTTGGAAAACAAAGTTTTCCACTTTCCAACAAATAATTTTGTAAAATTCCCTGATTGTCCTCTCTATATTTAGCGTATCGGCGTCAGAGGTATGGATATAGGTCGTTCAGTTTCTCCGCCTGCAGATAAATCTGCTGCTAAAAGGGCCGATCGTTGGTTTAACTCGATGTATACTCGACCACCCCAAGAGAAGCCGGGGTTAAGAAAAAGACTACTCGGTTTTTCCGCCAGGGGTAGAAATTCCCCAACCCGTTTCGGACGGGAACGTTACTGCTGTGCCCTGTGTTGGGCTAACTCACGAAAGCAACAGTCCGCAGGAAGACCTTCCACTTTACCAAGACACATTATTCTGACCCAGACTTTGCTCTTACTCCTAAATGATGCGTGCTTAGCGGCAAATGCCTAATTTAATGTCTTTGGTTTGACCAGGTCGGGGATCGAACTCACGACCTTCCGCACTTGAGGCGAGCACGCTAACCATTGCACCACCAAGGCGGTCGGATACAGACGAAACACGACACAAAACACAAAAAATAAACCATAAAAATAAGTTTCTACGAACTTTGGCGAGATTTCCTTGAATAATAAGCAATGCTTGCCTCATTAAAACATTTCCCACTGCGCAGTGATTGTCGAAACGAAGAGGGGAAATGGCATAGACCAGCCTTTTCTGGAAAACTTTAAATCGGGATCTTTAATCCATATACAAAGAACTCCTTGTGAAGTGGGTTCAACCTCTTGGCGAAAAAATCGAACAGCAGTGTCTTGTGATTTAAAGAAAAGAACTGACTGTCAACTCTCAGCGGAAAAGATCCATTTTCATGTAGGAACGACTTAACGACCAACAAGAGAGCGTACTGTCGATGATATAGTAATTGCTCCAGCCAAAGAGGTACCACACTTTTGCATAGATTTTGGTGTCGGCGATTATGTCATTGGTAGGAATGATATTGGCTCTCGAGTTACGCAAAAGCTAAATGAGATGCCGGAATATTACTACTTATAAATGATTAATTGACTTGTAAAAGTGAAGAATTTACGGTTTTTTCGTTGTTTTTTTTTCAGGTTTTCCCCCAGCAGCTATTCCGCGATGACGAGAAGAAAACACACGATTCAGTACAGAGAGAATGCATTACTAGTAACACAAAAATAAGTTTTTCCTTCGACCTTCATCTTTTTTCATCCACAGATTACATTTTCATTTTACGATATTTTGTATAAGTGCAGCATCCTTTAATCATACCAATTAACTCTGTCCAAATATTGACTTTCACACTTCTAGCGTTTTAATGTGGTTTAAATTTTTTTAATGGGGTTCGTGATACTTAATCGTCTGTGATATTCTTGGTATTAGTATTGTTCTGCTGTTCTGTTTGGCCCAGATAATCGTCTAAGTCTTCCAACCTTTTTTTTATAAATATTTATCAAACATCATGTAGGAAGACCTTTTATAACATTTAACAGATATATATTTTTATTTGATAGAATCAAAATTAGCTTGGCTTCAAATCAGGAAGTATTCAACGTTATTTAAATTTGTACTTTCGATATAGACAACTTATGAAACAAAAATAGAAACTTAAGACGACAAGTACAATAATAAAGGTTATGAAATAAATGCCGGAAAGGTGGCAACCCGTCCCTTATTTGATTTTTTTACAATTTATATGCGTACAAAGCGCTTTTTAGCTCACCTGGCCTAAAATGCCATGTGAGATTTTGCCATCACTTGGCGTCCATCCGTCGTCCGTCCGTCCGTTCACAATTCACATTTTAATCTTCTCCTCTGAAACCACTGGGCCAATTTGGACCAAACTTTGGTGGGATGGTCCTTGGATGGTCCCCTTTCAGAATTGTATCCGGGGTCATGAACGATCATCCAATATGACTGCCGTTGCTATAAAAATAGACAAAAGGAGGGGGGTTCTAAAAAAAATCTTCTCTTTCAAAACTGCTGAGCTAATTGATGCCAAACTTTAGTGAAGTGGTCATTAGGTAGTGCTCTTCCAGAACTGTATCCGATGACCCTACGGCCAACCAAGATGGCTGCCACTGCTGAACTTAGTTTAACATTGTACACTATGGGAATTTTTTTTTAAAATCTTCTCGTCTAAAACTACTTGTTCAATTCGAACCAAACTTTGGTTGAATGGTTTTTAGGTGGTCCTCTTTCAGAATTAAATCCGATGACCCTGCCCACAAACCAACGGATGGCCGCTTCAGTCGAACTTAGTTTAACATTGTTCCCTATGACAAATTCTTTAAAAACCTTCTAGTCTGGAACTGCATATTAAGTTGGAACCAAACTTTGGTGAATTGGTCTTTAGGTGGTCTTCTTTCAGATTTATATCCGATGACTCTGCCTACCAACCAATATGGCCACCACAGCTGAACTTAGTTTGACAATGGACCCTATGGGAAATTCATTAAAAAATCTCCTTGTCTGGAACTACTTGCTTTGGTGGTGTGGTCCTTAGGTAGGTCTTTATCAGAAATGTATCCAATAACCCCACCTGCCAACCAAAATAGCTGCCTCAGCCGAACTAAGTTTCATATAGAACTCTAATATTTTCATTTAAAAATCGTTGCTCTATTGGAACCAAAGTTAAATCTAATGTTTTTAATGTCAACTTTGTCTTGGCAACTGTATATCAGGTGAGCGATTACAGGCTCCTAGGAGCCTCTGGTTTTCTGGTTGTTTAGTTATTAATTTTATAGCAAAGTTCTTGTTGTGTAAGTTGGAAAATTCAATCCAAATCCTCTGTCACTTGTTGTGTATTTATAGATAAACCTAAGACAAAACAGGTGTTGGATATCAGTAGGTACAGTCTAAGTTATATTAAGAAGTCACCTTTTGAGATGTCTGTCCTCTCTCCGTCCATCCGTCTGTCCACATACATTGTATGGCCATCTCCTTCTTAACTGTTTAATGGATTTCAGTATTGGAACAAAATTCATCTCTGCCATTCCAAGGGTAGATAATTCTTTCCTAGAAAACAGGATTGGGAAATGGGTATCTTTTGTGAATTCTGTGTAGTCTGTCTTGTTGATAAA
>JARWCS010000005.1:4529544-4553661 GCA_034783895.1 Geukensia demissa
ATATTCATGACACAAAAATCTCATATATACAAGTAAATTCCAAGCAAAGGAACAGCGCTTTGATTGCTGTTCTTCATTTCAAGGTTACAGTGAGGCCTTCAATGCGGAGTAAAAACTCGCACCTCAGAGCAAGTTCAAGACGGCCCCTAGCACCGGTTTGAAGTTTTTTATGTTTATTATTATTTAGTGTCACACAATTTTTTTGGGTAGACTATGTGTGCGTGTATTTTTTGTTTGTTGTTGTTGGATTTAAAAGAAAGGATATGGAATATATGCAGGAAAGACACAATCCTCATCTTTTCTGGATTATGTTTTACCATTAACTAATTTTCAAGGACTGTAATCTCAACTGTGTTAGTCATTCGGTTTGCATTATGTCTCCGACTAAAATATGCTATATAATACCTATATAAAGTCAATTATTTTTGTAGTAAACCAACAGCTCTTTGGGTTGCATTTTCCATTCTTTAGTCAATCAAATTTCCAACAAATCATGTTAGCTGCATTGTGGTATTCAGTTCATGAATTTGTAAATATGTGGTTTTAGGCTTTCTGTTAAAATGGGTTTTCTAATTGGGACAATTGTACATGTAGTACATTGGAAGGTTATATTGAAAATCTTGTTGGTTCCCTATGGGACAAGTCTGGATGCTGTGATATGCATTAACACTAAATATGTTCAGTGACATTGATTTCTGTCTGCACAGACTATGCATTGACAAAACAATTTTTCTAATAAAATGGTAGATTCCTTCCAAGTTTGTTTACATGTGTCCTAGCAGCTTAAGTTGGTATACAACACGACTTCTGTTACTAGTGAATATGGCATATTTGCAAGTGTATTCTAAATTGCATGTTGAATATTGCTTTACTGGCCATGTGATTTGCCCTATGTCATGTGATATGTCCTATGCAACAAGTACACAGCTACCAAAATAATTTTAAAGTAGTGACCTTCTCTTTTAAGTGTGTTTTCTAACTTTTGTGGAAGTTGGTTTGATCAAAAATGTGGAATCAGTGACCTTGACCTGAACTTGACATAATTATGCATACAACAACCATCATATTGGTTGACTTACAGAACTCTTGCAACATTTATCTTAAACCAGACCACTAGTCCAAAGCAACATTTGGTCCATATGTAACAAACTGGTTTATCTGAAAACTGCATATGGTAAAATGTTATTTGATATTTTGTAGCAGTTTTTGCACTGATCAAACGTTTCTCTACCCAAGAAGCAACCTCCATCATAACACATCTGACAACTTTACTGTACAGTATAAAATAAGTAATACACATTTTTCAAATTAAACAATTTTATTGCACAAATATTCACTTGAGGTAGGCAGAAAACATTGCATAATGTTAGAAAGGGTTTGAATTGTTTGATTTTTTTTTCCAAGAGCACATTATAAGTTCAAATTACTGTGCCATTGACTTTTTCCCTATCAATATAAATTGCTTGACAAAATTTTTGTTAGTTGTATACTTTAACAATAAAGAAAATCAACTAACTTATCATATATGAGTCTTGGACCACTCTCTCAAAATTACAGGATGTGTTCCTTGTTCTTAAGATATCCCTTTTCAATGTCACCACAAGTTTGCACAACACAACACATTATGTGTAAATAAATAATTTCATTAAAATGATATATAAATATTGCAAACAAATAGAATTTATCCTTTGAAAATTTTGACTAGATGAGGCAACATAACCTCTTGAAAAGGCAAATTGATAAAAAGTTAGCATTTAAATCTGAAATTCTCATATGCTCATGAAATTGTTAAAATTTGAATAAAAAAGACATATTTGTATACCATAGAATCTAATTGCCTAAGAAGGAACACATCCTTACATTGTAGATCTTATAATTGAACCCTTTTATATTTTTGACTAGACTGAACAACAAGTATTCAACAGTTTCAATTTTGTTTTACTACATCGAACACTTTAAAGTAAAAAGAAGTGCTGTTATCGCCAAAATTTGTCAAAAAATCCAATGAAAACCTTGCTATCATCACTTTCTGTGAACAATTTGTTCTGAAAATTTTTTTTGCAAGGAACTTATATCATTGTATTGCTTGACAATAAGTAGAGTGTGCACTACAATGGGTTATGCTGCGAGTCAAATAACTTTTCATAAAAGGCAACTTTTTTTGACAATATGGCTATCTACATGGAGTTTGATAAACTTACATATCCCCCCTTAAATATCCCATTAAAAGAAAAAAAAATCTGGTCTGATGGTACTAAAAATATTATAAGACAACTTTAAAACTTATCAATATGTCTCCATCATAAAACTGAATGAGAACATCCCATCGGCCATTATAGGTAAATCTCAGTAAGAAGCAATTTTCTTTTTTTTTTTTAATAAATGGAATAGACTTGATGAAAACTTTAGAAATATTCAATAAAAACCCAAAGTAGTGCACAGCTTTTCTAATTAACCTGTCTGTGAACTAAAAAAAAACAACAAAATAAGACTAGAATTGCGTAGATTGCAAAATTAATGCGTGATTTACGGAAAAATAAATAAAAACCAACCAATTATATATAATATATAATACCAAAAATATAACAATCCTGTTTGAAAACTCACACACACCCAACACACTTTTTTTCTGTAGAAGATCACAATATTGCCAAATATATATATTAGTTATATCATAGAAAAAATCACACTGGGAAAAAAACCATGAAAAAGACAAACAAATCTTGAATCTCAACTTAAAAAATATAAATGAAATTTACTGAATACACAGCAATAAATAAGCTTGCATTTCACTCTATGCTACCAGATGAAAAAACACAATGATAATTTGGAGGAAAAAATCCCTGAAAGAATGATTGTTGAAAAAAAAAGCTTGAATATGGATGGTTTGGGCTAAGTACAGGCATAATGAATGGGCATTTATCTGCTTATAATGTATGAAAATCAAGGTTTAATCTTTAAAAAAAATAGCTAATAAAACAGTATATAAACATTTTGGCTATGGTTTGCCCATGGAATTTTTGTTCATCAAACACTAAATACACACAAATTCAACAATATATATTAACAAAACAAATAAATGCCATCTATATGGTGGCACACACTATACAACTATCTACCACTTGGGGTATATAGGCTATCTACAAAAGTCTGCTGCATCTAAAAGATGGCACACTTCAAATAAATTAATTGCTTTGTACATTTCTCTGTCAAATCAAAGTAAAAGTTTAATTTTAAATTGAAACTACCTATAATAAATATAATTACAAGTTTGGAACCTTATCAAATAAGAAAACCTGATGTGAGCGACGTTGGAGACACATCTTGCACTTGAGTTTATATAAACATGGTAAACATAATAAAAATGTTACCAATTTTTTACTTTGAAATGACAGAGAAGAATGAATGAACACCCTTTTCATTCCAATAATTTACTTTTCGCCTCTGGAAGAAAAATCTTCCTTTTCTAAAATATTAAATAATATAGCACTCTTTGCCATTTTGACACTAATTCAACAAAGCAAGATTAAATGTCTTAATTTTATCAAGCATCAATAAACAATTAAGACAAAAGATAATACTGACTCTTTTTAATACCTATTTTTCACAATGCCATATAAAATGTTTCGACATTGGAAGAGATTTTTTTGGTTTTTTGATTTTTATCAATAGAATGTGTATTTTTTTCTCCTGGCAAATAATATCAAAAAGATATTTTGTAATTATCAACTTCTGCATATGTTTTTACTAGTTACAACCATTTAAACGGCATCAATAAAATACTAATTTGATCTAATTTGCAACCTATTCTAAAAATAACTAAATTAAGCACTGCCTATGCCTCATCTCATATCATTGTATAGTTAACCTTATTGCACAATATAAATAAATTCTCAAAAATATTAATTCTTGAAAACTTTTCAGATAATCCATGCAAGAAAACTTGAAAAAAAATCACAACAAACAGAAAAAAAACAACCTCAAAATATGAACACATTACATGAACACTGGAAAAAAGTCAAATAGACTATTTACTGTTCCATTGGGGTTAAGTGGAAAGTTACGGTAATAGGTGCATTCACATGGTGTCTGACAGGCATCTTCACCACGGAGGTAACAAAGTCACTGTACAAAGATGAACAGTCTTTAATCTTAAATGCCTGCATCTCACAGTCAGATCCATTCATAGCTTTTACATGAAGATTAAGTGGGTCTGAAATGTTAGTTTTCCCTGAATATTCCTCCTCTAAAGCCATTCCGTTGTTTGGCTCCTGTGTTCCACTGTGGACTCGTTCAACATGACGTTTTAGTTGTTTGGCAAACCTTGTTGAAAAGCTGCAGTTTTCACATGAGTATCTAGTATTAGACTTGACTATAGAAAAGTCCTTTTTTCTTATGTGTTCTTCACGTAGATGACGGTTACACAGAATAATTGATGAGAATTTCCTGCTACATTTTGAACATTTGTACTTTCCTAGTTTTGAATTGTTCAGACAAATGTTGCCATAAGCCTGTCCTTTCTTTGGTGATATATTATGCACAGTTTGTTCATGATCACAAAGGTTGTTCAACCACTTGCTTTTAAAGTCACACTGAGAACAGCTGTAGTATTTTTGTTTTGGGACCAATGAGAACTTATGCAGTCCTAATCTAGATTTTAGTCTTCTTGGCCGTGAAACAGGAGGCATGTTTTCTCTTTCGTTTTCATTTGTATTTAGACTGACTTGTGCGTTATGTTCCTGAATCATGTGTAAATGCATGGCAAGTTCACTTGGAAATGAAGCATCACACAGTCGACAAGTTCTATTGTCCATTTCTTGTTCAGAAAACAGCTTTCTAGCTGATGGAAGCAATCCATGTTCCTTAATAATATGCTGCTTAAGACGTTTCAGATTCTTAAATCGTTTTTCGCAAAGCTGGCAAATTTCATTGTAGGAATTGTAATGACCATTTGGATCAGAGTTTTCATTATCATCAAGCATATCTCTGTTCTTTGGATCATAACTATAAATGCTACTTGGACGAGATACGTTGCTATCAAGATGCACAGCTAATGGACTTTGGTTTCGTTCCTTCATACTGAGATCAGTTGGAAGTGATGAGTTACTCTGAGTGTCAAATTCTGATGGGTATGGTGAACTTCTACTTGGTGAAAGTGACGTTTCGCTTGGCAAGATTCCATGTTTGTTCAGCTTATGAGTACGTAAAAAGTATTTGTTGCAAACCTCTTTGTTGCAGATTTCACAGATAACTCTGGAAGAATTTACTGGTTCCTTCCATCTCCAAGAATGTTTCTCGTAGCCATTTTTACTTTTTTTGTTACCATTCATGCTGAGATTTAGAGGTTTATTGTTCTGACTCATCACCATTGAGAGACTAGATTGTGACATTGTTGGCAAGTTGTTCTGGTTCATCTGCATGTTTAAGAAAGACATTTTGTCTGATTCAGGAGTTTCTGGCTTTTCGCTGCGAATTCCATGAATGTTCAGTTTATGAGTACGCAGAAAGTACTTGCTACAGAATTCTTTCTTACATATTTCACAGTATGCTTCAGGATCAATGCCCATTTTTACAAGTTCTTCTTTTGATGGTTTTTCGATAGAAGTTGGTGACATGTCAAGTGGTGCGTCACTTCTTGGGAAAGACATTGGAAATGATGATCCTATCGATGAGTTTGGCATTTTTGGACTAGGATCATTTGGTTCACTTTTGACTGATGACTTAGCAGGACTGCTCATTTCATTAAAATTTTGGTGATGAGATTTGTTAATGTCTAATTTGAGATCTTGTTCAGGAGATGGCTCTACTCCATGCACCTTCTGCTTGTGAACCTTCAAAAAGTATTTGTTGCAAAGCACTTTGTTGCAAATATCACATGTGACACGATCGGCAAGTTTGGCAGCTACCATATTACTAAACATGGTTGACATTCCATTTTCCATCATTCTACTATTAAAATATTCATCCATTTCCAATTTTGCCAGTGAATTCGGTGAGATTTTCATCTGAGATTCAATCCTATCTTTCATTGTTTTGTTCATAATGTCTTCCATAAGAGCCCCTTCATAAGCTTCATTTAACATACCATGAATCTGAATTCTATGGATTCGATATGTATATTTGCTTGCAAATTCTTGATTGCACAAATTGCAGTATGTGCTAGATGTTTCTTGGTTTGACGATACTAGTGATGTTCCTGCTTTAGGACTGCTTTCCTGTTTACCACTCTCTCCATCGTTTGCTGAGTCGGAACCTTTCTCAGAGGTAGGTTTGTTGTCAGAAAAGATAGGCATCTTATAAGGTGGTATTGGCGGACCAAACGGAAAATCATCAAAGAAAACTCCATGCTTATTTGCTCTGTGAATCTTTAAGAAGTACTTGTTGCAGAATTCTTTCTGACAAAGATCGCAGTATGCTTCAGCATTGAGTGCCCCATTTGATGTAGGTGTATGACCACCAGCACTGGCTAATGATGTTGGTGGTGGTGAACTAGCCGATGAATGTGATGGCATTGGTGGAGGTGTTGGTGAAGTTGGCGGTGCTTGAGACATCATTGACGGTGTCGGCATCTGGCCCTGAGAAGGCATTAATCCACCAGCATGCAGAAGCATAGGAGCCATGAATGGGTTCAAAACCATGACTCCTGGTGGCATGTTTGGAAGTCCTGGCATGCTTGGTAATGAATGTGGTGGCATAAATGATGACATTGATGAAGAAGAGGTTGGGTTTCCAAGTGACATAGTTGATGATGTAATTGCATCGAGCTGTGCTTGCAAATCTTTGGGTCTTCCACGCTTGTTACTTGTTGATGACCCATCTGGAGGTGCAATACCATGAACATCTTGCTTGTGTTTTTTGAGGTAGTATTTGTTGCAAAAGTGTTTCTGGCAGAGTTCACAGAAGTCTTCCATATCTTTCGGAATTGGTTTGCTGGAGCTATTAGCATTTGTGCTGTTGGTAATGCTTGATCCACCAGGAGTTGTCGGTGTAGATGGAGGATTTGGCATAAGTGGAGATTTTGCCTCAGGTTTAGGTGGCGGTTTTGGTGTTTCAGGTTTCTTGACTTTTTGTTCAGTTGCAGGAAGATTCTGAATGAAATCCATGACTTTAAATGATGAGGATGTTGTTAGTGTTGGTGGCTGTACAGGCGATGCAGTAGTAATGATATCTTGAGGTAGTGAAATGCTCTGACCCATTGATGTAGCAGATATGGGTGAAGTGGAATTATCAAATATACCGTGCTTGTTGGCTCTGTGTGTCTTCAAAAAATACTTGTTGCAAAATTCTCTATCGCAAATTTCACAGTAAGCATCTTGATGAAATATGCGGTTTCCACCTTCTACCTTTTTGCCTTCTTCATCAGAATTGGGTGTTTTATCAAATCTTTCTTCCCCATTCAGATGTGACGGATCTATTCTGGTTGGCCCTGCATCACCATTAGTTGGAAAAGCTGGCTGAAATAGTTCACTCCCTAATCGGTGATATTTTGTTGGATAGGATTCTGAATTGTGATTACTATGAAAAGACGGCAGTAATTTGTTGTTATTTTCAATCTTAAGCTCCATTTCATTGTCATTCAATTTGTCAGAATCTTTTTCTGTAACATGTGAATCCATCCTATCTTCGACGGAATGATTATCTTCTATCTGTCCTTTTTCTACATCATTTATATCGGCATTCGAAGCATTTGTAAACTCCGATTCAGACGGACCTAAATATTTGCTGCCTGGTTCTACAGTCTCGTCGGCACTACAGGATACCCGTATTGGTTTGCTTTGTTTTCGGCGATTACCCTTCATCTTATCAAATGCTAAAATGTCCATGGCTAGCATCTGATCGTTGTTTGGATCCAAAACAACCATTAAAATTCTAGAATGTTTCTGTTATATCATATAATGTTGATACACAATAGCTAAATTCTTGATTTTTTATAGCTGGCAATCCACCATTACTTTGTAATTCTGAAAGAAAAAAACAAGTACTATTAAACATGATGCTCTTATTTCATACAACACTTTAAACAGTGTCTATTTTTTGCAATATGACATTTTGTTATTAAGGCCACACCAAATTTTATATTGTTTTTTTCTAATTTTGATCTCAACTTTCTTATTTTCTCTGAAATAATTACTATGTGTTTAATAATAACAAAATTTGAGTGGTGTATTTTATTTCATCTTATGAATTGTATTTCTGCTTTTATCAAGCAATCATTTCATTTCAATTACTGGTAATGTAACTTTTTGGCATCTGAAAATGGCAGAGACAAATTTTCAAAGTAAACTTTATTAGAAATGAACAATAAATCAATTGAACAGCTATATCATGTTTTTGAGAGATTTTTGCAAAAAAGGTTGAGATAAATTTGGTCTCCAGACTTTTTTATGACTAACGATTTCTTAAACATTAAACAATGGGGTTTTAAACTTCAAAATTTTGTATCCTAAGTAATTGCAATTAATACACTTTTTATAAACAGACTTCAAGTATCAAACAAGTTAATTTTGTATAAGAAATGAAAAAATAAAATAAAAATCAAATAATAAGAAAATTCACATATTAACTTGTCTCTACCTTACTCTGAAACCTTGAAAAATTGTCACTCTGCCACATACACAAGTAAACAATATTATGATTTCAAGTATCAAGAATGCAACCTGATGTTACAAAGAAAAAATAAATTTAATGTAGAATGTTTTTCATTTTAAATTTGAAGGCAACTGACACATGTTATAATAGTATTAAGGTAACAGATTGCTGGTAAAAGAAAAATGTTAATGACCTTGTTCCATATTTTATAAACTTAAAATTAATCTTAGAAAGCAAAATTGAATCTTGCAATGCACAAAAATTACATTTTCTTGCAAACAGGCTAACATTGGGTAATTGACCTTATATTTCTTTGACCCTAGACCACAGATTAGTGCATAGACTCATGATCTGGAATGTCTTCAAATAATACACAAAATGTTCAATATCGACATATACTTAAGGGAAACTTTTTTAATCTGGAATCCAAGCAAGCACAACCTGATTATCTCCCTTTAAAGTAGTAACCTCAATAAAAGTACAATTGTCTTTTTAATATTCATATGACCTTATGTACTTAAATATCATTTAAGCAAGACTGTAAAAAGGGGTTGCCCCTTCATGCCAAATCTTTAACTGATAAAAAATTATTAAAATATGTCATAGTTAACTATTATTTGGAACTTTTATCAACCAAAATATTGAAAGATCAAAACCTTTGAGACCTATATATGCGATGAACAGCTTTTTTGGAGTGAGAAGTCAGCACATGAGTATAAATGTCTAAAAGTGCTAAAAAGCCATTAAAACCGGAGACAAGGATAAAACCAAAGTCAGTCAGTTAGTGGAATTAATGGTCATACAATTGTTGTTACTTTAAAAAAGCATTCAATTTCAATTTAGAAAATGCTTGATAATTTCTTCTGACATTATCTTACAAATTCAGTATTATGTAATTAAGAAAATTAATGTAACATGACAACTCAGACGGTTTTTTATGTTCCCTTTTAAAAAATTAATATTAAAAGCTTTTTTCAAAAAGAAGATGAAAAAGAAACATATAATAGATACTTTCCTATTATAATGACATTTTAATTGACAAGAATATAAATGGATGGTCTATTATCTCATTTCAAATTTTTTCTACAATTTTGTTACCATGGAAACATTCCAACATTTTATTAGTATGATATGCTTTAATAATTGATATTTTCTCTCATCAACAAAACAACAATAACTTTTCATATCTACTCTTATTGTGACTGGTATCTATGCATGCAACTTACTATTAAAACAAATATAACTTGTATATTAATCATAAGATGTGTATTGCATTAGGCCAATACACATCCAAAGATGTGTTCAATTTCAAACCTATTATTTCAAATTAAAAGAAATAAAGTTAAAGTGTTTTAATGTGTTAAACATCTTTTACATTTGCTTTAAAAAAAATTGTTAAATTTTAAAAAAAAATGAATTAATAGCAAACTTACATTCTATATGAATCTAACTTCTTCAAAGAACAAGTTGAGAATGATGTAAGTTTCATACATATGGTCAGTTCTGACTCCTAATTGAAATTGACAAGTCAAATTCAAAAGATTTTACCCACAAGTTCATCAATAATTCACATTATTATTAGTCCAGAGTTAATTAACACAGCATGTTCAATTTCATGTTCAATTTGTCCACTGCCTATTGTCAATTTCACTTGTAATTGCAGGTAATAAGTCTAAAGTGATAACAAGTCCTTTTGAAAAAAAATTTCTGTAAAACTAGAAGTCTGTATTACACCCAGAGTGTGCAATTAATTTAGAAATGAAATGAAATGTAATAAACAACCCACATGTTTATTTACTGAAATCCAACAAAGGTAAATTATCAGATAACAACAGGTGATATTTTTTTTCAGGTAGAAATATGATTTTGTATTGTTAAAATGGACAGGTGGGCTTTAAGAAAGTCAATAGATGACCATTAAGTTTGATTAACTTAACAGTTATGATGACCACAGCTTTTCTGTAATTAGCAAACCAATTTTAGATGAAAATTATTATGGGGCTAAAATAATTATATATATTCATGGAACCTGCCCATTTTCTTAATAGCATGAAGCATGTCTATCAACATGCAAATTAGAGGCAAAATGTTTACAGTACAAAAAACACAAAAAAGAAAGCCACAATAATTACCTTTATGACCATACTCTTAACAGTCTCATACCAAATTAAATATATAAACTGCCCCAATAACCCTAATACCTTTAACACATAAAATACATGAAATTTCAAAATTTTGTTGTCAACCTATTAAATGTTGGTCATTTATTTTAAGATGATAATGTGTCCACATCTTTTGACAGATGTCAACAATTTGAAAAATAAAAGTCATGACAAGTGACAATATACAATACAATAAATTTATATAAAATGTATACTTTTCAAGTAAACACATTTAAAAAATACACATCCCTTTTCCTTACCTGCTATAGGGCATGAAAGGGAGATAATCCAATACTTTAATATTTCTTAATTTCTTCTTTCATAATTTTCAGAATGCAGTGTTATAATTAAAATGAGTCATCAGAAAAATGCAAAAGCTACACCTTTTCCATTTTTTAATCTCTGTTTATGACTAGTATGACATTCTCTGAATAATTTTTCATTGATTTGAAGACCAAAAAGTTCATAAAACTTGATTAAATTTTATGCAGCAGATGTTAAAAGTATTAAAAGTCAATAAAAGCGGAGAAAATTTTTATTATTCTAGAAATTTTACAAAACTAGCTTTTTTTCATTTGAATTTTATGTGATATGAAAACCGAAAGTGCTAGAAATCAATAGAATAGCCATACCACCAAGTAATGAAAAAATCTTATTCTAAAAGCTTTTTTAAGATTTTATTTTAAATCAATCTATAAAAAATTTACATACCTTACTCACAGCATCTTCATTAGCACATATTGTTCCAATATTTTCATAGCAGTATATTTATAATGGAATGGTAAATGTTTAAATTATTTTTAAGTCAATCCTGAAATAACTTCCTGAACTGGATACATGGTGTTGATTGATAAATGCCCCCAGGTTGATAAATTCAGAAACAAAATTTTTTAGTATGGTTCATATTAAAGTGTAAACATTCACTGGCCAGAATGTTTACTGATTAGAGAATGATAAGGAAGTTTATATTTAATCAAGAGGGATTAAAGGAAAAAACTTTAAAACCAGACCCCCGCCCCCTGTTGTGGATAGATTTAACACTACATGTCATCATTACATAATTCATATTCATTACCCAATATTAAAAATGTGTTAAAAATTATCAATAAATTTAACCCCTGATGGCACATCTGTCAGTTTAGCAGGAAACTGAATTTCATCATCAGAAAAGCACAATTCTTGAGAAAAAGTTAAGTGTGGCTTTTGGTGCTGTAAAGGCTTTTTGTCAACATAAATTTTGTAACTGATAGAAAGATGTATTTGTTTGTTCAGAATAAGGTACTGATGTACAGTCGACCTAATAGTAGTCACCAAAAAATGATTCCTTTTGTGATTAAGAAATGCATTTAAGTATCAATTTTGTATTCTTATAATTACATCTCAAATACAAATTAAGCATCTTTCCATAGAACAAAGGCTGTCCTGAAATCTAATGACATATCTCTATTTCCCTCATTTGATTACTATTAGAAGATATTTTCTTGAAATTCTGTTCCCATGGTACCAAATGTCAGGCAAACTTTTACCCATGTTAATTCAGAATTAATGCAACCCAAGTGAAATTAATTTTGAGTTTCAAAACTGATTAAACTTTCAATCATCAAAGCATTAAAATGTAAATGAATGCTCCATTAAATTCACATGTTTCTAATGATAAGTCCTATGGAACATTTTTCAGTAGCCTAGTAAAAAGATCATAAAAACCATCAATAATCATCATTATCCAATTTAAAATTTTACAATTTATTTGGCAGAGATCTTGATCAAACAAATGTCACAGTTCTCTGACTCATTTTGAAGCAGATTTGAATATTCTGCTGGAAAACTGACAGAAGTTTGATTTGAAAATGATTACAGGAGGTCATTTTGGAATCATTACAAAAATATCAGAAAGATTCTAGATAGAATTCTTGACATTTAAAAAAAAAATGTATAATTACCCTCTCTGTGAGTGGAGCTTTGCACTGGGTCAGGTTACAAAGACAATGGGTTAAAAAAGTCTATAAATCCATCAATATGAGTTTCTTTTTTAAATTAATTTTAATTCTAGTGAACATATTTTATTGGTTAATCTCTGTTTACAGTTTTTCTTTAGTTATGTAATCTTTTAAAAGGATTTAACTTTAGAAATGATAGAGTTTTTAACAGGATTAAATTTTGAATAACTTAAAATTTGAGCTAAATTTGCCACTTAACAGAAAGTGTAAACCAATTATGAAATTATTTAACAAGTGTAAAATGGTTAAATGTTGTAAAAACTTTTAACTTTTTGTGATAAAAAGGCTAATGATTAGTTTCTTTGATATTTTAACTTTACTATCCCATTTAAGTTTAAGCTGGTCATTTATATTACCTTCTTTGATCCCCCGTAAGAAAACACATCATGTAAAGAAGCTTCCTCTTAATTTGCTACAGTTCTATTAAATTGGTATATATGTTTTTTCAATTATCTTTGTAAAAAAGATTTTAATTTTTCAAACAACAGCTGGAATTCTAATTTCTGAAACATAAATTGGGATAAAAGACCAAGGTCAAAGAGCAACATTTGATCATCTTTTAAGATGATGTTGGTTGGAATATTCAAGTGGTGCCAAATACACTTAAACCAAATAGTTTATTTCACTTTGATGTTTAAAACCTGATGTCCATCACAATGTTTATATCAAAATCAAATAAGTTCCTACAGAAATGAAATCCAGATTCAGAGACTGACAAATCTTGAAAAAATCCACAATCAATAACTCATTACAGAAGATTTTAAATATGCTAATTACTATTGATAGAATTATAGATGACTAAAGCTATTATCTTGAGTTTTATGTGGAATTTGGTCTTGACCATATGGTCAGTGGATAGATTCAGACCAGATTTCAACAGTAAATCTCCCTGCACTGGGGAATCAGATCAAGTTTCATTGCCCATTTATAGATGACACTGAAGCATGTTTTATACAAACTATACTGTAAGAAATTAAAATTATCTTTCTGTTTGATATAAAAACTTTGATATCTAATTAAACATATAACAAGATTCTGTAGTTATGAGGCTCCATTGGGGTACACAATAAAGGCAGAATCGAAGACCCAATTACTATAAGATTATTTATGAATCTAATTAGCTTGTTAAATGGAAACACATGCAGAAAGTGACTTATTTTAAATGAATAAGGATTACTGATTTAACTGATGGTTATCAAAATTTAGTAGTTTCAGAAAATTACACATCAAGATAAATGTAAAATTTTGTCACCTTAGGTCACTTTATAGGAGGTGTGGACATCATATAAATCTTGTATCATGACTTTAATCACATAAAAATTTATCATTCACATTTCAGCAGGCAATTTTTGCTGTCTTTAAATCAGGTTCAAATTTCAGCATTGTTTTAGTAGATACTTTTAAATGTGCTTTTGAATATAAAAAAAATTATGGTCAGATGAAGCTTAAGGTAAATTTATCAACTGGTTATTTTTATTGCTGTCTCAAAATCAGGTTCATATATAAGTCTTGTTGTAGTAGATACATTATAAAGTGTACTTCTTAAAATGTGTGTTTTGAACATTAAAAATCCTAGTCAGATGAGCTCTTTTTTTCTGAAGGCCATTTTATTGTCTAAGAATTTCAGACCTATACTAAAGTACTCCATAATGTGCTTATGGCCATTAAAAATCAGAGTATTTTATTTTCATCAATCATCTTAAAAGTATTATGTAACAAGATGAGTTATTTGTCAAAATTTACTGCTGCCCCCTATCAATATGTTTAATTATTTCAACTAACCAGTGTCACAAAGTTTAATGCTACCAGCATGATACTAGAATTAAAATCTTCTTAATTTACATCTCTAACTTAATCTCTGCAGTGCCATAAATACTCAAAATCATGACAAATTTTGTTTAAATTCTACTAAATGAAATAGGATTTCAAAAGCTTATCTGTTTAAGTTAAATCATATATACTAAAAACAAGTAATTTACAAACTAACCCTATAATATTCCTTTAACCCATATTAACCCCATAATTAAACAGGACAGTAATATTACTAAAAGATCCTAAATGAAATCCAATCAAGGATTAATCAGATACTTTGAAAGCATTCCAAATGAATTGATATTCATCTTAATCCCATCTTTTGATTAAGGCATCTTCTACTGTGTTTTATACAATGTAAAATGAAAGCTGAGGAGAAGATATGTATCAAACAATTTAGTACTTGAGTAAAAGTGGCATTTAACACACCAGCATGTTCAGCAATTAAACAGTGTGTCAAACATACGAATATAATAAGAGGGATGGGGTAAATCATTAGATTTATTTCAAACTCTCTAATAGTTTTTAATCTTAAATTCTATTTTTCCATCAAGTTTTTTTAATTAGTCAGTTGAAAGTATTATAGCAAAAATCTTGTAAATAATTTGGTTGAATATTAAAACCACTCTCAAATTACAAAAAAAAAACTTAATTTCGTTTGGCCTGTAGCATACACAGTTCTCTTACATCAATTTTAAATAAAATTGGCATGCAAATTAGTCTAAATTTATGCAGAGCATGAACCCTTTTAACATTAATGAATTGACTAGGGTATTTGTTTTTACTGTTTGACCTGAAATTTTAAATCTATAAATTATCATAAAAATGGGAAATACAGAAGTTAAGTATCATTTTTAAACATGGCAATAAAAGTAATTAACATAATAACCTTATCTGAAGCATAGAAATTGAATATTATGGCCATATTTAACCTCTAACTGCCCATATAATCATCAGCATGTTATCCAAACTTTGGAATTAAACTAATTACCCAGATGTATTATTAGACAATATCTGAAGCAAGCTTTGGGATAAAGTTTTACATATTTGAAAAGGTTATACTAATTATCTACCATCTGTTTACAATAATATTACATTATATTGTTACAGAAGATATCCAACTTTTTCACTGTCATTAATATTTCATATTAGCCAGAGATAAAGGAAAGTTAATATTCATAAAAACCCCTATGGAATCTCCTGAGCAGTAATTCAAATTTCATTTACATGGTATATGAGCCTTGGACTTGATGATCACAGTTGATTGCCCCTGTATGTGGTACCCCATTGATGCTGTATCTTTTCTCCCCTGGATATTATGTAAGTGGGGAATTAACACATCAGGATCTTAAAACACAACTATTATCTTTTAATCTTTAGCAATGAAAAATTACCCCCAAGTAACCTCTTTATTTTTAATTCAAAACATCTGTTGCAGTATTATTTCAAAAGTCATAAAAGTTTTAAAAGGACTGCTCTTAAAAGGAAACAAATCAGAATTTCACAAATCTCTTAATATGAGTTCTCATGAACTTTAAACTTCAAACTATGAATAGAAACACATTTTTTTTTAAATTTGAATTTTCAAGGTCAATGAATTATTTTTCATAAAAACTAATTGTTTGAGTTAAAAACAAGATTTTCAGCAACCATTTTTTAAGACACATGGATAACTCATTAAAACTTTTTTTTATTAAAACTCATCACACTCCAGAAACTTGGACAGTAGTTAGTGTATCATGCATGGATGGTGAAACAATTTATATTTACCAAGGAATTCTCTTCAGCTAGCAAAAACATCAAAATTCCAATATGGCTTCTTTTCACTTCACAAAGGTGCAGTTCTAAACAATTAATTCATATTTCTGTTGTTCTGCAAGTAGAGGGTTATAATTCATGACAGTTACAGTTTGGGTGATCCGAACTATGATGTTAAATTAAACCTACATGTGAAGGTAACTTATGTGTGTCTTCATAGCAGAAAGTAACAAAACTAATATATATAACTTGTATACTATTTTGATAAGAGAAATTATTAACACATGGTGAGCCATTAAAAACTCTTATTGATACAATAGTCATGATAGTCCAGATGAAACAAGCATTATCTTCAACTCCTACCCATCATATTTTAGTTCTAATCAAACTTTTGATACCACAAAAAATCAGTTGTCATCAATAGTTGAATGTAGTATAATTATATCTTTATATAAAATTGATTTAAAGATTTTGTACATCAAATGTTTGCTCAGAGTAATTAATTGTTGGCAAATGAAAAACTGATACATGGTCTGTTCACTTAACTGCAAATTAAACCTTCTGTGTTTGTCCTGATAAAAAGATTGAGTTTCAAACTTTTTCAAATCTAAAATTAAAATGTAAAGGAACATTATTGATTTTTTACCTTGTTTTTTCAAGTTAATTCCCAAATCACTTAAAGACAATGCCTTTCAATTAATAATTCCTTTGATGGTTTGTTTTCTAATTGCAAGATGACAACGGAGTGACATATTCCAACTGTTAGGAAGAATTCATAAAAATAAGACTTAAGTTGAAACACTACAAATCATTAAATTATCCATATATGGAGTGAAAGGAGTGGTTTTATTTCCAAAGTAATGTTATGTTTACATATTTTTAGCCCCTGGTCAGTATTTCATTACTTGAAAACAAGAAATTTTGATAGATTACCGAGCTAAATCACAAAGCTATCAAAATGACAAGTTAGAAGTCCAATAATGCAATGAAAAATCACAAGTATTGTTTTAAGTACCAAGACATTTTAAACTATCAAACAAGAAATTTTCTGATAGGTTCATTCTCTGGAGAATTAATCAATGGCCAAAGACAAGAGGTATTAATATGTCAAACTAATCAACATATGGGGTTAGCTTGAGTTTTTGCCATTTTATCAGAAATTTGACTCTATCACAATTTCAACTTTCTACAGTATCAGTTTCAAAAGAGAACCAAATTTCATTATCAAACTGTCAAATGTGAAAATTAAAATCAAATCAATTTAGTAAAGTTGATCACACTAAATAACTAAAATCCACTTTTACAACAAAATTTAACAATGAAGTCAATTTAATTACATTGTCCATAATAAAAGTTTGACAGATTGAATACTTTTTTTACTTTGTCAAGACTTTCTCTACAAAATTTTACATTGTATTAAAATTTCCATCTGGAGCCAAACAACTGCCATTGATCAAGCTAATTTAAACAATAGACTAACTTCTCTGGTTTCATAAAAGAAATTATACAGTTCAATTTTATCTTTCCGTTTTAGATATGGTTGATGTTTAATAACTTTAGAAATTACATCGTTTAGTTACAGCGTCAATTTTGAACAGATAATGGCGATAAAACATTAATTTTTGGAAAGCGAAGAGGGCAAATGATCAAATAATATTTTCAGCTGACCTCACCTAAAATAATAAAACATCGTCTGCTACAAAGTTCAGCATCCCAACACAACTTTTGTAAACAAAAGCCAACTTTGTAATAATCAATTGAACATAATAACATTGTTGCGATAATTTCCTAAAGAACATAATAAACGACCCAAGGGTGGAGAAAAAACAATGTAATACACGAAAATTATCATAATTTGACATTTCAACCTTATTGAAAAAAATCAAGTAAAATCGCAAAAATCACCTTACCGTTAGTTTGAACTCTTGTTAAATTCGCTTCAATCATTAATTTGTTTTCCCTTGCGAGACAATGGCGATTCAAAGAAAATTGATCGCCTTCAGCTGCTGGAGTTTAATTTAAAATCCAGTGTCCGATAGATGGACATCACTTATTGATTATTTTTCACTTGTTTTTTAAATATCTTATTAGCTGTCGCTATTTATAACTTCATATTAACGTCGTCGATATATTTTTTTCTCAGTTTTGAGTTGAATAAACTTTTTCATTTATTAAAACATTTTTTACAATATGTAAACTTTAAAACATTTACCTTCGTGTGTATTCCGTGTTCTGCACTAAATCGCCATCTTACAAGTTTTTTAAATTCCCAGAATCCTTTACAAAAATGGCGACCAAAACAGAAAGCACGTTGGGTTTGTTGTTAATATTTTAAAATAGTCTTTTCGGTGAGTTAAAGCTTAAGTTTGATGCACAAATTAAAATTCAACAGTCTATAAGATGTCCAGTGATAATTAGATTAATGATGTTGTCCAATGGATGATTGATCACGAGTCGGCACACTACACATCAGAACATTTATGAAAACAATCACTTTATGAATTTCTTAATTGACCGCCCATTGTTTTTGGCCGTAGAATTATAATTCACAGGAGGCATGACATATGTCATAAACATTAACACACGCCTACTGAAGTTTAAAAGGGCCGGTCTTGCTTACATCATTTTTCAAATCTGGATTAAATTAAAAATTTGCAGAGACATGGCAGTTCCAAATAAGTCATTTTAGATTTCCATGGTTACAGATTTTGTGAATTGACACATGAGTATTTTAATACAAACAGAAATCCATTGGCCATTACATTTGTTAAATTAAATTTTTTGTTATGGGCTGCATGTCTCTGAGTTATTTTTATCAACAATATCAACTTCAGATGTGTGAGGTTCTCTATTGATTATTTTGCACATGAAAAAGTTAAATAAAAAGATAATTATAAGTTGATAAGGATTTTAAATTTATTATTTTTTATTGATTAATTCATGATAATTGAAGAATTATTTCAGTTGGATTAGTCACGCAAAACTTGTTTAATGACTTAATTGATTTTGAATTTAATTTGTTTATTGGGAAAATGCAGTTAAGTGTTGCAACTTAATCATGTTAATGTGCAGAAATTTTGATCTGGAAATTTATTGTGGACATTTGAAAAAAAAAAAAAACATTATTTATATTAATTTTAAGTATAATATTATATAACTTTATAAGTGTTTAGCAGATGGTATTGGGAGTTGTCAGTTAGTGAAATTTGAGATTTTCCAAAATATTTAATACTTTGTAAATACAGAATCAATGCTCCATTCTTTCCAGATATGTGAAAAATATCCATCTAATGAATTAAGCAAATTGACTATGACTGATTTCTTAAGATTGCAAACTTTTTAGGGGGAAAGGGTAGGAAATTTATTTTTTTAACTTTTAACCATCAGATATCACAGCAGCTTCTCAACAGTTGAATTTAATGTACTGCAACTGTAGATTTATTAGGAACTAGTAATTGTTGTATAATTCATAATTGAATATTGTTGGTATAGTTTTTAAGTGATTGTCAAAATGTGGAGACAAACATGCATAATGGGTACTTGTACTGTAATAGTTGTTGACCTCAGGGTAACATGTCTACAGAATGAATCTGATTGATGGAACCTGTAATTCTTGATTATTATAAAGTATGACTACAATTTCAAGATATTTGAAAAGCACAACACCTCAAGTTTATCATTATGGTGTTCCTTGTCTATTAGTGTAAATGTTCGATTTTAATAGGATTCCAAAATTTCCCATAAAATATATTGAAAAAAGAACAGTAACACAATTTTTCAACACAAAAACCTCATAAATTGATGGACAGCATGGGAGCACTGGTTTTGGAGGTATAGTTCATGAATGATACTCATCAAATTTCCACAGGTTTGCCTCAAATGTTATGGAGGTACATGCTAAATGAAAAACAAGTATGGCCTTTTACAGTTTTGAAAACATAGTGAATGACCCATAGTTCATTTCAAAATACTGGTATATTTCCATGAAAGTCCCCAAAAAGTTATGGCCCAGGCAACCACCTAAACTTGCCAAAACATCCTTTAAATCTACATGGAACAATAGCAACCCTCTGCATTTTGACAAACTCAATCCCCAAAGGCCACCAATAGACAAGTTTTCTGGCTTATTTATATATGACTTTTTTGTATATATGATGGCCCAGTTGTTCAACATCTTTAAACTCCTGGTAAAAATGAAATGTGTAGTCAAATTCTGTATAAATTAACCAAATTTAATATGGAGATAAAATTCTGGGTTAATATTTATGCTGGGCCTTGTATGTAAAAGTATCCTGTTGTCATTGTATGGTGTGAATTGAGCTAGAATCACCCTCAAAAGTTTCTGAAGATACCAAAAATGGCCAAAAGTGGAATGTGTGATGTACTTGTACTATTTGTATATGAAAACATAACACTACAATTTTTTCCACTTCTTACAGAGAAGGAATATGATCTCGACATTTACCCCATATGTACCCCTTTTTATTAAAGATGAATTAAATAAGCATGGTAAAAAAGACTGTTTTGCACTATGCCACACTAGACTGGATGATAGGGTATTAACAGCTTTGAGCCCTTGACTACAAACATTGATGATGCACAACTTGATTTGCACTTTATTTTACATGTATCATATAAACATGTTTATTACACATGAAATTTATATTGTTGTTCACCATGTTGAAGTGCAAGTGGCATTCATTACAATTTATTCAAATAATATGGACATAACAAATAAGAAATAGATATATCAAATTTTTCAAAGATTTTTATAGTTAAGTTCAGAAACAAAATAACTGCTGTACACATAAGCTATAACTTATTTAAAATATCAATTTTAAAAAATGACCAATTTGAAAAATGCTCATTTTGATCATATTCAAAAGAATACTTGGCCATTGTCTTGTCTGTCTTAATGATTTCTGTCTGTTCCTTTTGGTATCTTTGAATTTATTTGGACTCAGAAGACAATGTATAAAGTTAGCTGTAAACAGATTTGCTATTGGTTTAAGGAAGTTTGCTGGTCATTCAAAAAATGAACAGATTTTGAAATGTTTGTCATAGTTTTAAGGAGGATTGATTGTTAGTATATATGTTAGTTTTCGAGATTTTCTGAAAAATTGGCAGGTAAAAGATCTCCTTAGATTTTCCATTGGTTTAGTATGGACTGTCTTTCATATACATTTGTAGTCGTGAAAATGTAAATAAGGATTCCGTAATAACTTTACAAATGGCTTAAAAAGATATATTCCATTCAAATAATTTAAAGAAAATAGATTTTTTATTTGGACAAAAAATGTGTAAAACCAGAGAAGTTGGATTAATTAAATGTTGCAAATATTTCATGCATATTTAGGACAAGACTGAAGAGCATATAAACGAGTGATGATGATTGAACCCTGCTTTTGTACTAGACTGACAGGCTCAGCCTAGCCCATGAAAGCAACAGTCATTGGGAAGACATGCCACTTTACTCAGACACATTATTCTGACTTGGGCTTTTGCTCCTAAATGCTGGGTGCTAAGCTGAGAAGCCGCAAATACCAATTTTAATGTCTTTTGGTTTTGACCTGGCCTGGAATTGAACACACAACCTTCATAACATGAGACAAGTATGCTGACCATTACACCACTGAGGTGGTACATGAAACTTGTTTATTGATAGAAATGAAATTTAACCCCTTTCAAGTTTTTTCTCTGAAAAGGTACAGAAGATGTCATTTCATGTCACCTGAGAAACGAGTGTGAAATCATGTTTTCATTTATGGATGAATTTTCAAAATAAATAAATGAAAACAGAAGTGATTGAGACTGTCTAGGTAATCTCTTCAGGGAATGACTTTAATGTGAGTTGGATCCAGACTTTTGGAAAGGGGGGTGGTCCACTTTTTGCGGACCTATTGAATCACCTATTTACTTGATTTCTCATAGAGATTAAGACCAAAATTTCTATTTTTATCATTTTTGCATTTCAAAGGAGGCCCAGCCCCCGGATTTGCCCCTGATGTGGGAGACATCCAATGCCTTTAATGTATTAGACCCCTGCAAAAATTGGGAGACTTAACATGTATGCTTTGACCTCAAAAGTTTACAATTCTTATTTATTAGTTCTTACATTATTCAAAGAAGATTTAAAACTTTCTATATTTTTGTCTAAAAAGGAGCCCTTTGTCAGTATCTGTATATCTGGTAGAGTACAGGCAACCAGTTTACTAGTTACCAAAATATTTCAGCAGCTCTTCATATTTCAAGCATTACATTGGATGTTGCTTGACCTATGGGTGATGGTATGGATAATGATAAAAATTTAATGTATTATTCAGGACTTAATATTTATAATAACATTATATATTTCTTGTCATCAGAACTTACCAGAAAATTGATGTTTTTTTTCAAAAACTAATCTTCCATTTAATGAAAATTTTAAGTTATTTGTTTTTACTACACTTTGGTAATGATGTTTATTTTTAATTTTCTCTTTCAGGGAATTGGTGAAACATTAAAACATATGTTCAGAAATGAAATTAACACCTTTGTGTAAGTATCAAATCCATTTCACCCTTTGATGTCCTAAGAAATTAATTGAATTCATCAACATATAATTACATACATATGTTTTTAGACTTGATATTCTTTTATTTACTTGAAACTTCATAAATCTGTAATTAAAAGAAGAAACTTTTGATTAAATTTCTAAAGATTTTAAATCTTGAAATTGCCAGTAAGTCGCCAACATCTTTTAAACTGATTGGTAATGAACAGGTCAAAGAGTATCCAAAAATAAAAGCTTTCATTTTTTATGAAGGTACTTTGAAGGGTAAATTAATATTTGATTGAAAAAATATTGTTGTTTTTTTATTGATGAAAGAAAAATTTTAATACCAGTCAATGGTGGTAAATAAGAAAATTAAACACATAAGCACATCATTAATTAATTAGCTTGATGGAGCATTCTACCGTAGTAAATCATTTGAAAACAAGTACAATTGATATGAAAATAAATCTAGTTCAAAGAGGGAATGCTTTAGTCAAAATAGGCTTCTGTGTCTCAAAATGGTCTATGTAGTTGAATAAATCTTATCTGTTCAGATCACTGTTTCTATGTAAGGAATGGTATCGTATACATTGTGAGTGGGAGTCCAGCTGTGTACATTTTGTACCATACAAAAAGGGTGCACTTGACTTGCTTGTAACAAGGTGGGTTGTTTTCATTCTGGCTACTCTAGCTTCCTCCAATAATTAAACTGACCACCACAATATACATTGAGCTGAAGTTTTATTGAAATTGGACGTATCAAACAAACAAAATTCACAACTGAAAATAACTTACTTATATGGAAATTTTGGACCATAATCAGAACGGCATAGTTAGGAAATAAGACCAGTATGCTAACATGGCCTGAGGTTTAATTATGTCAATTCTGTAAGAAATGTCAAATGCTGTTTAAACTGTTTTAATGAATTTGGTCCTCTAATCTCCTTGCAAAAATATTGGGAAATCAATCTCATGACTTGTCTTATTAAAATGCACATTTTTTGCTTTTTATATGACCGTAAAAAATTTGGGGTCGTATTATGTTATGGTGTTGTCGGCGTCGGCGGCGTCGGCGGCGTCGGCGTCTTCTGTCTGTGGACACAAAGGTTTCCGCAACTTATCTTTTGAGGGGATGAACCGATTCTTTTGATATTTTGATACATTGATTCCTAGTATGAGATATGGTTTGGGATTGATTTTGGGGGTTCCAGCTCCCCCCGTTTTTTATGAGGGGCCAAAAGGGGCTTTTTAATATTTTTTTCAG
>JARWCS010000005.1:4589327-4602760 GCA_034783895.1 Geukensia demissa
TACAGCTAAATGGCTTAATTATATTCATGTAAACTCATCAATATCATATCCAGAATTATACTAGACACTAGGATGAAAGCAGGAAGGAACTATAACTTTAAAGCCAGCAAAAACCTGGCTATACCTGTGTTGCTACTATGGCAAACGACAGCGGGACATTGCAATAAATGGTTTTGTATTTTTTGACATTCCCGGGAGAAGAGGGTAAGATGAATTTTGCAAAAAACTTTTTTTATTATACGTTTGAATACAATCATTGATAACGTGTAACGCTTCAGAATATGCTGGAACCTATAGTTATACAGATTATATAATATTCCATCATATATAGTTAAAAAGAAGGAGAAATCTTGTTGTCATCATTGTTCCGGTTAATATGTGTCCGACTATCATGGGACAATGGAATAAATTTATGAATAAACAAGAATGACACCACTTACTCCCCTTAAAAAGCAAAACAAGAAATAAATAAATAAATAAAAGAAAAACTCAAAACAAAACAGTTAAAAACAAAACAATGACAATATATTAAATTGGTGTTTCTCAAGTCATTTTGCTTTTGGATTTTTCTATATTTAATTGCAACATTTTGAACTTGTTTCATCCATCTTACCTTATCATGAACAGCAATCAAGATATTCATGTTGCTCAGATGCAACCAGCTGACTTAATTAAACTTATTGTTTCTTGTTTTGCTAATGGCTGATTCGTTATTTATATCAAGCATCAAGCCTTCGCCAATGTAAAGCATTTATTAGGATGCTATTTTAATATCTTTGTACAAATAATTTTGATATATATTTCAATGTGAGCATCTGATTAATATACCAGAAAGATACAAGCCGTATTTTACATACGTTCATAGCAAATATTCAAAGTCAAATTAAACTGCGCGTTAAGCGCTTTCCTGGATTTTCCTTCATCAGACATGCGAGGTGCACAAAAATAACCACTTTATGAATTTCTAGTTTATACATGGACCAGATGAAATATACAGTTCATGACGTAATGAACGCCGAAAAGCCAAGTATTAACATAACAACCAGGGAATTTTACAAATACAATGTTGGAGGGATATAAACTGTAAAATACAATTTAAGCACGGGGAGCTTTTTATGACCCTCATACATCACAAGAGGAAAAATTCCGTAATAATATTAAAAAAGAATATGCAATATATATACTAGAAAGACACAATCCACATCTTAAACACGTTCATAACAAATATTCAAAGCAAAATCTAACTGCGTGTAAGGTGATTTGAACTGCAGATTATGACAACCAATAAAAAAGCGACAGTATTATTCCACACATCAAAGCAGGCTGTAAAAGACACCCCCTCCCCCCAAAACATGATGACATTCAAAATAATATAAAACAAGTAACAGTAAAACAACGACATCAACTGGACTACAAATAAAACGTTCGAATTCTATCTTTTTGAGTCTACATTTATCCCGAATCTGAATAAAGAGGTTTAAATACATCAATTTAACGAGTTATGATAACATCAAAACCACCACATGCGATGTTCATAATTGAAAATATTCAAGTTCCAGATGATGACTCAAAAACAATGATTTCACTATATACAAAATAATGTTCAGTTATGATTTTTTAGGAATTTTACGTGTTATAGTCACCTGTTTTAGGATAAATACATTATATCATGCAATACTTGTGTTGTAAAAAATGGATTATAAGCAAAGGCAAAAGAAATTATCGAAACAACTTGATATTACCAATTCAACATGTTAAGTTTGAATATTCTTATTTCTTAAATCAACAATTGTAAGAAAGTTTGTTAAAGAAGATTATATCTTAAGAATAGATAATACTTTGGATGATGGTTGGGTGAAATATGAAAATTTTTTAAAGAAAAAGATTTGTTGCCGTTGCTTTTATTTTGTAACTTTTTATGGTTATTAAGCTAAGTAAATCATAACAATCCCTTACCAATTTTCTCGTGGTGAGTAGGGATCTTTCATTCATTTTGACAGGCAAACGAATAACGTTTGTAAATTTGCACGTTGCAGTGGCGGATCCAGACTTTTGGAAAAAAGGGGGGGGGGCACTTTTTGTGGACCTCTTGATTCATCAATTTTCTCGATTTCTAAGACCAAAATTTAACCCATACTTTAACTCTTTATAATTTTTGTGTTTCAAAAGGGGGGCACGCCTGGGCCCTCTGGATCTGCCCTTGCTATGTTCAAAGAAATTTCCTTGATCTTTCATCTGTTTAAAGTACCATGTTCCATTTGGAATAGACACCTTTGGTGGTGAAAAGGCTAGCATGCTTGCATGGAGTGCTCAAAATTTTGGATTTTTTCCCTGGCTTGGTCAAACCAAAGATATTTAAATAGGTATTAGCTACTACTTCAATAACTATGTGAGTTATGGGAGTAGAAATAAAGACTGTTCACCTGAAATAAATAAAACTTGACAAGACAGTCACTAGGCTTTAGATTCCTGGCTTGAGAAGGCATGTAAGTTGGTTGGAAGGGGCGGGGCAGGGTTAAATAAATTTGTGAGCACTCAACCTTTGCCCTAAGCTGGGACAGTGGTGTGACAATATGATAATAAAACAAACCATAATGGTCAATATTCTTGATGTTCTTACAGTATACAAAGATATTCTTTTGATGACATCTTGTGTTGAGAGGCTTGATATCTTATCATCTGGAATCTCACTCTGAGCTTGCTTTCAGTAAATGCCAGCATTTGTTCAGTAAATTTATTGTTGTTAAGGTACTTTCTAGTCAGACTGGGTGACTTTCAGTTAGATTTTTAAAGTTCATCATTTACTGCTTTTGTTTTCTTTGAATTTTTCCTTTGACCTCTCATTGAGGAAGGGTTGGGGAACTACTTAACTAGTTTAACCCCACCCTATGTCTCATGTGCCTGTCCCTAGTCAAGCATTGTGGTCATTGGTTTGTCTTTATGTTTAATGTATTGTTACATGTACATTTTTTCGTAATATTCAGGTAAGAGCAATATTATTTTTTATTTGGGACAATTAGAACTTTTCACAAGGAGTGGTATTCCATCCTTGTCAAAGGCCTTGTGGACCTTTAGATTTGTAAATTCCCTATGTTTTTCTCATGGTTGGAGTGCAAATTCTCTGACATTTACCCCATATCTTTTCATTTTCATATTAATAAATAAAATAAGAGATTTTTCCAGAGTTACCTACCTCGAAAAAGTACTACCTGTTTCTAACAGCTAAAATTGATCCTTCAAATCACCAAAGAGCCTGAATCTTTCATAAGTTGTGTTACAACTGAGATATATATGCATTGCTCTATTTTCAACATGACCTAATTCTTACTCGATAATATTTTGTAGGAGAGGCTAAGAGAGAAACTGAGGCCAAAAGTGTTGCATAGTTTGATTTATAAAAAACCAGGGTCAAAGTTCAAAGGTAGGTAGACCAGAAAATGTTTTTTTAGAAGAGTGCACACTTCAAAGTGAACAAGTTGAAGATGAAAAATCATCTTTAAATATTGACCATAAGGAAAATTGCATATTAGATTTTGTAGAACTCCATAACAATTGAAGTACTCGCAGATGTTATGTAGAGTTTTGATTATAAAGTCATTTAGTCTCTGTACTCTGTCATTTATAGTGCGTTGTCCTTGTCACATTTCGTCACCACTCGAGAGTTAAGTCTTTGAAGTGAAACCTAAAGAGGTTGAACTCAGTCCATATTCTTTCTCAGTCACTCCGCTGCTCTAGAACTTCTTAGAAATGATTTATATGAAATCATAAGTGGCTATTCTTAATATTTTGTAGTTGAGGCACCAGTAAGAATTAATTAAAAACCCATCAAGAAACAAAAAAGAAAATTGAAACACATTTAAATTGTGACTTAATCACAATATATTTGGAGGACATATTGATTGTTTTCTCAAAAAACATGTTTAATTGTTTTTCACTCTTTTTTATGGAGGAAAATAAATTAGATTTTCATGTCTCACAAATAAAACTTCTTGACTATTGACGTTTTAAATCAAAATTTTGTAATTTGATTAATAAATAAAAGAGAAAAGATAATTAGTTTTAAGCAAAGTTTGGACAAGTATAATTTGCTTTCAGAGACTAAAAGTAAAGAAATAAAGTTTCAATTAATTAAAGAGAAGTACTTGAGTCTAGACATAAAACAATGTTGATGTCACGAAAGTCTCCCAGAAAAGATCTCATAATAAAATTATGTCTTTGAAGTATTTTGACTTGAAATTTCAAGAAGTTGATGGTGGCTTATAAAAAAAGCATTCACTCTAGAACCAGTAACGTTTTCTTTCACTCTGACATTATTTAGGTAAATTTCAGTAGGTACATTACTACAGCCAACTCTAGGACACTCAGATGGCTTGAATACAATAGCTACCTTTAACTTCTTATTCAGTCAAAAAAAAAAGGAAAGTACTCTAATGGCTAGAACACAATAGCTACCATTATCCTCTTATTCAGTCAAATAAAAAAAAAGAAAAAAAAGAATAACTCAAATGGCTTCAAATACAATAGCTACCTATAACTTCTTGTTCAGTCAAAAAAAAAGAAAGAACTACTCAAATGGCTACTGTAACTGGCATTAAAGTTTGTTTGTTGAGTTTTTCAATAATATTTCTGTCATATCGTAGCCAAAATAACTACCTTTGGGGCACTTTTCTAGCCAGATTTACTACCTAGAGCGCATGGCTAGCTAGATTAACTAACTAGATTAACTAACTATAGGGAACACTTCTAGCCTGTTTAAATACCTAGGGCACACGGCTAGCCAGATTTACAACCTAGGGCACATGGCTAGCCAGATTAACTACCTAGGGCACACGGCTAGCCAGATTTACAACCTAGGGCACATGGCTAGCCAGATTTACTACCTAGGGCACAAGGCTAGCCAGATTAACATCCTAGGGCAGACATCTAGCCTGATTAACTACCTAGGGCACAAGGCTAGCCAGATTAACTACTAAGGGCGCATGGCTGGCTAGATTATTTACCTAGGGCACATGGCTAGCCAGACCCCCAATTTGCAATAAAATAAGTACTTTGTGCAAAAATAACTGCTTTTAACTTTTATTGCAAGTCATGTCTTTCTGCCAGTACATGGAAATTCTATTTCATCTTTGACAACTCTAGGAAAATACTTTGTAAGAATTGAAAAAAAAAAAATTCAATTATAATTTAATATGAGACTGAGACAGATGTCATGTGTGTTTGTTACTTATTATATTGAGGCCATAGTTTTATACATAAATTCCTATTGATTTAGTAAAAGTAATGTTAAACTTAAGTATGTTTTATAAGAAACAGAGAGACCTATTTAGGAACATATCCAGGTATTTGGCAATAATTGGAGACCTTTCTTAGGCATATCTTGGCATATCTTGGTGTCTGACAATAAGAAAAGACCTATTTACAGGCATGTTAAAAACTAAAGTATTTGGCAATACTTGAGACCTATTTAAATCCAGGTACTTGTAATTGGTAAGCCTTTATAAGGACATATCCAGTTACCATGTATTTTGGAGTAATACAAGACCCCATTGTCAGTTACCCATGGTTGATTTCACATCGCTTCTCTCCTTTGAGGGAGCGTGTGTGAACTCTTAACCTGTGGTTTGCGATGATGACAGATTTTTCACAAAATATGAGGCCATCCACAAAAAATTATTGGTTTGCTGTTTACCGAACGACTCATCGAAATTGCCGCGACTCAAATTTTTTTTTCAGTCACTGTCGATTTAAAAGATTTTTTTATTGGAATTTCCGGAAATTGTGTCCGTGTCCGCTTCCGTTACGAGACCGAACATTACTTGCGTCCGGTCGGCAAAAACAAAAAAATGGCCGTCAGACCAAAAAAAACACCTACCTACCTACTCACTTCTGAAAATGTGGGTAGGTAAACAGCAAACCAACAATCAAATTATTTGGTAATACTAGGAGACCTATCTAGGGACATATCCAGTTATTTGGCAATACTAGGAAACATATTTAGGGACATGATAAAGTATTTGTAATACTAGGAGACCCGTTTGAGGACATATCAAGGGGTTTATTCAGGTATTTGGCAATATCAAGAGAGCTATCTAGATGCATATTAAAGTATTTAGCAATGCAAGGAGACCCATTTGGGGACATGTATGTATTTGGCAATATCTGGAGAGCTATCTTGTGGCATAAATACTAGGAAACCCATTTAAAGACATATCCAGCTAAAAAGGACTATATCAGAAAACCTATCTAAAGTCTTATTCAGTATTTGGCAAGACCTGTCCAGGTTCAAATCCATATATATTTGGCAATACAAGTTGAACTGCCAAAGGAACATATGGACCTCGAAATGTTGATTAGTTTGTAGAATTAAGCCTTTAAAGTAATTTTTCCAACCAATGTATATCCTTGGTGGCTTTTGTTCATGATTTATGTGGAGCTTTATATTTGCAACGGTCTAATATTGCAAACTGCTGTTATGCTATTTTATCAGCATGGTATTTGTAACAATATGCAGCAATTACTATTCAGGACTCTTTCTCCTTTCTCCTCATGAAAAGCTTGAAAATCATTTGTGAATAAAACTCGGTTTACAATAGGGAACAGAGATGTGGTATGATTGTGCATGAGACAGCCATCCAAAAACATATAAATTACAATCATCTACAGGTTGCTTTAAGGCCTTCAATTATGAAATATTCCCACCATAAAGCAAGCTGTAAAAAACCCCAAAATGATATTCAAATGTAACAATTATTCACCAAATAAGTATACACTGAGAAACAAGTAACACTTAAGCATAAAACCAACAAATCCACTGAAATATAAAAATAGGAGATGTGGCATGATTGTCCATGAGACAGCCACCCACCAAATGACAGGTTCCTGGTTTGGGACAGGCACACAAAGTAATTGGTGAGGTTAAACATGTTGGTGAGCACTCAACCCCCAAAACTTGGGAAATTAAACTTGTATACAACACTTTTGTTTAGAAATTTCAAGGCCAAAGCATGATTTTCACTGGCTTTTGACTTCATTGTGTAGCAAAGTGCAGTATTTTGATGCATTTTGCATGAAGATGGTAATATTTTACAATATTTTCCAATCAAACAGGGTACATGTTTGTAATATTTTACAATATTTTCCAATCAAGCAGGATACATGTTTGTAATATTTTACAATATTTTCCAATCACACAGGATACATGTGCCTTAAACTCCTTCCTTTCTTGTACAAGCTGAATCCACTACAGCTATCTGATGGTGACTTTGACTTTCACTGAGCATTCTGAAAATAGCCTCAGTTTACAACAGCCAATCACCATGTTGTGATGATCAGATCAGTTTGTAACTGCTAACTTTAGTTTGTAAGTTTTTTTGATTACACTTTCATCCTGCTGTTTACATGTTAACAATGACAGTTGTTCCAAGGATAGAAATTACATAGAATAGGGTAACCTTTATGATTTCCACTATGACCCTAAGAAGCAGTTATTTTTAACTGCCATTACTGCAGTTGTAAAAATTTTTCAAGATATATTAATTTTAAAGTGATTGAATGGTTCATATCAACATTAAGAAGTAGATTCTAAGCAGGACATATCTCTTAGTGAATGATTTTTGTGGTATAAAAGAATGCTGTTCTGTAATTGCCTTTTTGAAAATGGATAGTAACACCAATTTTAGAAAACAGGGAGATGACCAGTGTATTTCTTCTCTTTTGTAGATCTGTAGTTCTTCCATGTTGATTTACCTTTTTTTCTGACTACTTGGGAATTTGCAGTTTTCATTTTATTATTCTGAATAGTGGCAAAACAGCCATTGAAGTTTAAGAAGTTTTAAGAAATGCACTTAATTTTAGACTCAGCTGTGAATTTTTTCCTGTCTTTCTTTGAAAATAGATTTCAAATATGTAAAGTACATTGAAATCTAATTAATTCCTTAAATATCTCCCTTCTCGCCACTCATTGCATGTCTTCACCTCCACAAAGACGGGACAGATTTTTTTTCGTCTAGTGACACTTTCATGTCCAATTTCCCATTTCCATTTATTTTCCTTTTTATTAAGTAGCTTCTAGTTGATTGTTTCTGTCTAATTTCTTTCCTGGAAAAAAGATTGCCTGTTTGTTTTAAAAGCAGTTAATTCTAAAGTGGTAATTTAATGTCTATACGAAAACCGTTACTGCAATTCAGTAATGAGCCTGAGTGATCTCCCTTGCTTACAAATACCACACCAGCCATTTCTATTGTTTTACCACTTCTTGTGACATTTTGATGAACATCCAAGTTGAAATGACTCAAAACAATAAACATCGTATGAAATTTACATGATGCATGCTAAACAATAACTATATAAGTATTGTAATTTACACTGATGGACAGATGAAACAGGGGGTTCCTATAGAAACCGTGCAAGTCAAATTGAAGCAGCTCGGGAGGAAAAAGGTGCAAGCGGGTGTTTTGGTTTGGCACCCTGCCTATCTTTTTTGAGAAATTAGAGATAAAATTACTAAAGATCAGAGAAGAATTTGCGACATCTTGCATTTGCATATTTCTTTTGTTGGAGTAGGTGCGTGGTTTACAATTGTAGCTAACAATTTGACAGAATTGATGGTACATATAATGAAACATGGCAGCATTGTTCAGATTGGCATCTGTTTTTATTTTCATTTTACAAAAAACTAACTGATGATTATAAAGACTTTATGATATACTATTTATATGTGTGTGTGTCTCATCAGTCGTAATAAAAAGATGAGAGAAATGATAGGATGGTGTAATGAGCTTATAGCTGTAAACAGAGAAAATTAAATTTGTTGTTCATCAGAAAATTCACAGTTTTTCATATCCTGTAAAGATAATCATAAGTTTCTCATTGGATGGGGCTGTGTTCAAATTTGTTATGTTAATTACAATCAGAGGTTTGACATTTCTGATTTGCTATAGCATTACCCCTGCAGTTCACTATTTACACTGCAAAAAGAAAGTCATTGTGACCTATTCTACAATTTTTTGTTCCATGTCAGAGACAAGAGACAGTCATTGTGACAGAATGGTAGGGCCTATGACATTTATGTTTAATTCAGTTGCTCATTTTGTTGCTAACTATTGGTCAGAGGTTGGTAAACATGTCAGAAACAAAGCAAATGTCTTGTGACCTTGACCTAATTTTCATGGGCTAGTATAGTAACATTAGCAAGTTTTAGCACAGTTAATAATTGTAGCAAGTGTAAGTCAGATAGGTATATTTTCATCTGACCTTTACCTTGACCTTTACCTTAACCATCTAACCTGTTAAAAGTGCATATCATTGTTTTTATGTTCAAACATTGTATACTTATTTGACTGTTTATTGCTACCTTTGAAGATCATCACATTTTATTTTTTGGGCCATTTGCAAGTTGCCTTATGGTGTTAATATTTGTCCATTATTTAAGACCTCTAGGAATTTTCACTTGCACCTATATTTTCTTTGGATGACAGTAAAGAGTATAGAACTGCAAGTATGTCAGTTTCAGAGTCAAGTATGATTTAAGCCTGAAATTTTCCCACATTTCATTCATAAATTGGTGTCATCTTGACTAAGTTATGTTGATGAAAGACTTCCTATAGAATTTTGAAGTCAGCATTCATCAATGCAGAAAGGTTTTTGAACCCATTCATCTCAAATTATTCTTCAGAAAAATGTTGTTATATGCATTCTTTCCACACCAATGTCTTTTTTGTACATTATCCAAGAAAAAAAATGTGTGATTTGCTGTTATAATGCACATTAAGTTACCTCAGTGGTAATTGCAAGTATTTATTGACTGAATAAAGGGACATAACTGGGTCATAGATATTTATTAATATGTGATATACTTTAATAAATTTGAAATTTGCAAAATCAATAAGATATTGGATATTAAATCTTGTAAATTTCATGTAATTGACAAAAGTTTGAAATCTAGTGATGGAAAATTTATAAAGTAATCAAATTATGTCGTCCCTTGCCTCCCTGAGAAATTAAAATCTGCAATATTTGAAATTTTATGCCAAAAGGATAAAATCAAAAATATCCAACATAAAAAATCGATTCAAATAATGGTTACGATGATATTTTGTTACTAAAATGTAGATTTTATAATAGCTCACATATGCCATTATCAAAATGTTATAAAATCAACATTAAAAGATGAAAACTTCAAATTAGATAGTGTGCTCACACTTCATCATTTGACCATAGAAATATCAAATTTAGCTAATGAAATAATAAACTTTGTACTGTGCATGTGAAATTTTCATTAAACTTTATATTTTGTTTGGAAATTAAATTATAGATGACTACTAAAAGAGCAGCACGGATGCTGCATTAAAGTTGGAGTTTTGAAGTAGGCCTTTTTTATTGATGTCATATTCCATTTGCTTGTAGCTTTTGATATGCTTTAGAAAATTTGGAAATAAAACCAATATTTTGATAACCATCATAATTCTGTTATTAAGTTATTTTATTTCTATAGTAGTGACATCAAGAAAAGTTTAATTTCATTTAAAGCTTTGATGCAAGCACTTGTAGTATAATTGGAAGCTTTTTTAAGAGGAAATTTAAAACGGAGTCTAAATGTGTCCAATCAGCCTTCTTTAGTGATTCTGAGAAATTTCGATCATTTCAAATTATTTTCAATTGATTTGATTTGACTAGAGTTTGCACTAGAGAACTATAATTTTTTAACTTGTTTGTCTCGACTTAATTGTGTTTTTGTATTTGAAAGGAAATTGCTTTAGAAAAAAAAGTTTCATAAATCTGGCTATTTAAGCGACGTAATTTAAAGTGCAGACATTTTGGCTAATGTAGAAAGTCTTTGTGCTTAGAAGATTTAAAAGCTATTATTGAACAATGACAATGTAGAAACATTTCTGTTTTGGCTTCCGATTTGTTTTATTCTTTGTTCAAGTCACGTGGTTCAAGTGGCACAACTTGTTTTATTTCTCCAAAGGAAATTGTAAGATTTCCTCACCAAAGAGAACATGTAAAGAAAAGACAATATTTGTTAGATATAATAATCTAACAAAAAGACACTAAGTTCAGAGCTAGTGTCTTTGTTTGATAGTTAAAGTTTGGTACTTAGTGGTCGAGAGGTCTAGGAAGTTTATTAAAACTACGTGTACTGGCAGATGACCCTATCTCGCCAGGTACCCAGTCAAGCCATACAGCAGTTTCCTCTTTAATGAAAATTTGTTTCAGTATGAAAGATAGTGATTTGGTAAGATAGATATCTGTGTAACCAAATGCTGTTTTTAACCAATATTCTGTAAGTGGTTGCATTGACGGAATGGGTACTTGGCGAGATTGGATTGCCAGCCAGTATAGATTACTGTAGACTATCACCAAAACATAACAAAAAATAGTGCTCTCACTCACAATGCAGATAAGGTTTGTCACCTGCCCAAAGTCAGTACATGTAGTTCTTTGTATCTTCAACCATCAATGAATGACATATGAAATGAGGATGATGTAAGATAACTTGACTTGTGGGGTGAGTAAGATAACTTGACTTGTGGAGTAAGAGAACTTGACTTGTAGAGTATGAGAACTTAACTTGTGGAGTGAGTAAAAGAACTTGACTTACAGCTTGACTTAAAGAGTTTTCAGAGAACTTGACATTAGGAGTGAGTAAGAGAACTTGATTTGTGGAGTAAGAGAACTTAACTTGTGGAGTAAGAGAACTTGACTTGTGTAGTAAGATAACTTGACTTGTGGAGTTTAGAGAACTTGACTTGTGGAGTAAGAGAACTTGACTCACAGAGTAAGTTAGAAATTTTTACTTTTGGAGTGAGTAAAAGAACCTGACTTGTGGAGTGTGAGAGAACTTGACCTGTGGTATGAGTTTAGACATTTGACTTGTAGTATGTGTTTAAGACACTTGCCTTACTGTAGTGAGTAAATGAAATTGGCTCATGTTTTTGAGTAAGGGACCTTTACCTCTAGCATGTATTAGGAGACTTCATCTGATATGTGTAATAAAAACTTGTGTGAGTAAGAGAACTTAATGTACAAGTATATGTGTGTAAGAAAATCTGACTTACTAGTATGTGTGAGTAGACCTGTAGAAATGTTGCTTCGACTGTCAGTTGGTGGATGGCTGTCTTATGGACAATCATGCCACATCTCATTTTTTTATAATAAGATTTAACTTATGTTTTGATTAAAAGAACTTGGCCTGTAATATGAGTAAAACTTGACCTTTGGTCTGAGTAAAAACATGAGTGGTAATAAGAAAACTTGACTGTTGCTGTCACAGAAATAGCTTTTTGTCCATAAGAGGTAGGAAACCTGGTCTGTGATGGGAGAGATTAGATTTACATGTGTTTCAAGTTAACAATCTTTACTTATTTTTTAGTGGTGTAAGAAGGAAATTTGACTTTTTTATCTGAACAGGAAAAATTCTTGAAAGTGAGCACATTTATTTTATGAAATTAAGATTGGTAACAATAAAGTGAAATTCATTACTTTAATTTCCGAACATATATAAGTAGCAAAAATTCAAAATGGTTTAATTTTTTTTGCGTTTTCTATCCTGTCATTATTAACAATAATGAAAATATCATATTTATCTCTGAATTTACAGAAGCCTGGCCATCAACTGAATAAAAAGTCATCATGACTGAGAAATATACGACTTGCACAGATATTTGTAATATTGATCATAAATGAATTATCTCCCCTTTAATTGGCCTTTGTTTTGTCCCATGTGGAGATATTTATGATAAACCATGCAGTTAATATACATTTACAGATTTTTACTCTACATTCCTTCATGAATTCAAATCAACATGAATATTTTCAAAATGTCAAAAATGTTCAGTAGGAGATTAAAGAAAGCTCATTATTATTGAAATACAGCCTAGAATTTGTATTTTCCCATCTGTTTAAGTTATTAAGTTCGGTTTTTGAAACACATGAATTCCTAAATTTAATATGTTTCATCTGGCAAATTGAACTTCTTCTTATTGTTCAATAATTATTGTCCTATCAAATTGAAAGATTCAGCTGCAAGTTCCGGAAATATGTTGTTAATGATTTTTTTTCTTACTTAATCTTTTAATCTTTTTATTGCAACTTAAAACCTTAAAACAAATGTTTTATTGTATAGCTTCACCTTTTAACATGATTAAGAGCAAAATTATAAAAAAAGAAGTTTGTTTATAATTAAATCAAAGATAAAAAATCTGATTTCACTTTTGGCACATGTCCACAAAAGAAGTAGTTATGATTATGTACAGCTTTCATCTTGTATCTTGTCACTTTTGAATAGTTATGTCATTTTAGCTCACCTGATTCAGATAGTCTTGGAAGTTGTTTTCTCACAAGAAAAAAAATATTTTGTCAGGGGAAGGTTCTGAAAATTTTTTTATGAACACAATGAAAATCCCAGCCCCCCCACCCCCGATAAGAAAATG
>JARWCS010000005.1:4626368-4639388 GCA_034783895.1 Geukensia demissa
GTATATAGGAAAAGGAGATGTGGTTTGATTGTCTTTGAGATAGCCATCCAAAAATATTTAAAAACAAACATCTACAGGTTGCTCTAAGGCCTAAAGCCAATTTCTCATTTGTTTTTTCACAACCCAGCAACTTTTGTAAAGTTTTCTTGTCTGGTCAGTTTCTTTGTTACTACATATGGTAAATCAATAATATTTGACAATCTTATTCATTCTTGTGTAAATGCTCACTCCACTGGTTGGCTGTTATCCCATATAGCTTTCCCCTTTACCCGAAATGACTAATACCAGATTGGAAGATAGACAATGTGGTGGGTGTCAGGAACTCCTTACCTTTCTAGACCACATGAGTTCACCCCTGTTTTTTAATGCAGTCTGCACTGTTCATAGTTGTATGTACAACATGTGTCATGAACGTCTTCTTCATGTTTTCAAGATTGCCTTGTCTGTTGAGTTTTCCTCCATTTGTCTGGCCCTTTGGTTTTCTTTCGCCTCCTCCAGTATGAGAGTGCAGCCTAATCATTTAATTAAGCAATAATTTGCACATTCTTGCTGGAAACAATAAAAAATATGTTCCAGTTAAAACAAAAAAAAATATTGGACATACATGTATTCACTACATGTAGGATTGGTTATTAGTAGCAAAGAGAACCAAATGCTAAAAGATTCCCAGTCCTTGTTGTTGTGGCATGTAAAAACCTAACTGACTATTTTAGGGCTATGCTAGTTTCTCAAGTTATTGGAATTGTTAACAAATATTTGTTTGCAAATCTTTCTACCAGTGCTATCAGCACTTTGATTATATATTGCAAGTTTTAGGAAGAGATTTCATCTTTTTTCTAACAATAAAATCTTGTTTTTCCCATCATAGTTTTGATTAATAAGCTTAATTTAAACAGTAAAGTTGTTAAACTATCAGACTATTGTATTTGTGTAATATTTTTGTAAAGTGGAGATTGTAAAAAGTTTATTGACCAGTTGGTCTTGTGTAGTTAGAAGTAATTTAGTGATTTTAGAAGCAATTTGTTTTCTATATCAATATGTACTGATCGGTGCTTACCCTAATGACTGTCACAGACAGATTTGTCATGGATAACTGCCTGAAACAAACTATCAAAAAATTGTCAAATGACCGCAGGCTCGCAGACAAAATTTAATTACAATATGTTTGAAATGGTTCTCGTATTGTGTGTACATTTAGCAATATTGGTTTTGAAAATTGAGTCTGGTTGTTGGACAGATCTTTTTAATGTAAAGGTTATATTCTTTTGTAAGCTCAGCAATCGCCTTTTCATCTATATGTAGATTAGATTTTTGAAATGCAGCTATTGATTAAATTTTTCCTTATGACAATTTCTGTCAGAACTTTTTTGTGATTTGTGTAAAAATATCCAATATTTTAACTGCTCAATGTATATATATATGAAGATTTAGAAATAATAGAAATTTTACAATTCAGTTATTCTGATTAAAATCAGTGACGCCAGCCTTGGTACATCTTGATTTAATGATGATTTGAGGGGTATTATAATCTCAGAGAGTGGGAGATATTGGGTAGTTTGGGTTCTGGATAGACTGTGGTTCCATATTCTAATGCAACAGTATTAGAATCAAGATATCAAGAATCCAAACATTTTTTGTTGGTTTCATTAGTCAAACTGTTCTACTTCATACTTCGTTCATACTTAAGGGTACTGGCTTCAAGTAATCCATTCAATTCTGTTATGGAATACTGAAAACATGTTTAGTTCCATGTTTGTGAAATCTTGTTAGGGCTGTGCCGGAAATAATTATCTGGAGGTGTGTGATGGCAGTGGATATTTTTTCTGTGGGTTGCTCTACTTCTCTTGGTGGTAAGGGGATAGGAGTATCTGATTCTATGGGTGGGTGCTTTCTTTTTGGTCGTTTCTTATCACTGGTACCAAAAATAAATGGATTTCCCTGGGTGATGGGATGAAAAAAGTGCACACACACCCCATATAATTATTACTGGAAAAGTCCTTATTCAGACTTCGGACAATGAAAGTGAAGGTATACACCTCCAATTTTTTACATATTTGAATGATGTTGTTGTTATTTATTTGTATGTATTGCTGGCAACAAGAGAATTACTTATATTTGGATAACTTCATTCCTTGCAAAAATGAGTTTTATTTGCTCTTCAGAATAGCAAACATTTCAAACCAACATGTGACAATGCAGGTGCATTCATGTAAGTGGTTTTTGACTTTTCCAGTTAACATACCCGGTGGAAAAGATACAAAATAGATCAGAAACATATCATATTGTATTAAATAATGATTACAAGCCGATTTAATAATTGATTTTCTAAAAATAATCCCATCTTTTGTAGATTTATTAGATTTTTTCTTAGTTGATATTTTGAAAAATTGAATTTTAAATCAATTTAATCATTTTTTGTCTGAGACAGCCATTTATTGAGAAATATAAGTCTCTGCTCAATATTTTAATATGGCACTGTCTGTATATGATGAGTGCATGACCTTATATAAATACAGTTTAATCTTTGTCTGAAAAACTACATCTCTTTCAAACTAACAGGACGGCAAATGTGAAACTGAGACTAAAGATGGGAGACAGAAGATTTAGATGGAATAAATTTCTTGTCTGCAACATTTTGTTTTTATTTGTTCTTACAAAGTATTTTATTTTGGTCTGGCGTTTGATGACAAGACATGAAATAGATGTTACCATGGAGATAAAACAAACTTTTTTCAAATGCTATTTTTGGAACCCGTTTTTTTTTTAAGATCCAAAATGGAAGACTGTGAAGCATTTGATGCGAATTTTTTTTTTTTTTTTGGCAAATTGACTTTAGGGTAGCTAACAACATGGAATGAAGGATATGATTAAGCCCATACAGGAAACTTCACATTCATAAATCTTACGTACAGTTTGAAAAAAAATGTCTTAGGTTACATTTCCGTGAATTTTTTAACTTGTTCTTTATAAATCAAAGACAAATTTAGATGTTACAGTTTTATTTTTTTGAATTGTAATTTTCTTTTTACACATTATTCACATTAAGAGATAACCTTACTCGTTTTCAAACAAACCACAAGTGTTAGAACAATCACATACAAGTTGAAACTACATGACTTTAATGAAAATCTCTTGTTTTTTATGTCTTGTTAATTGTAAATTTCTGTGTCAATCATAACTATTATGTAGAAATATGTCCATAGTTTCTGGAACATCAATCATTTTAGATAATTTGGAGAAAAGTTTTATGATGATAAATCAGAATGCATTCAAATAAAGTCAAGGTAACAGACCTAATTCTCGGGGAAGTAGAAATACATGTACCAGGGTACATTTTTATTCTGCAATTAAGCGTTTTATTATACAAATACGAGTGTACAAATATAGCAAAGTGATATTCGTATAGTAGCATACTATTGTCTCCTGTTTTCCCAACCCATTAAGTGAGCCAGAATATTAGATTTGGAAACTAAACTGACTGGTGTCTTCAAATATGTCCGCGTTCTTAAGAAATGTAGAAGTGATGAAATGATTCAACAATTTTAGAAGAAAAATCATCTATATACCGGTATTTACCTTTTAAGAATTGCAGGATAAAAAAATATATGTACATTGCCAGAAAATATCTAATTCATTTGTACTCGCTCCAAAACTGGTAAAAACTCTTGACGAAGCTCGCGACATGCTACCCATTTCTAAAGCTCATACAAATAAATTTCAAGCAATGTACATGTATTGTATATTTATTTGCAAAAAATGTATGATGTATATACCCAATGAATGTTGTGAAAGTTGAATGTGCCATTTGTAAGATTATAGATAATATAAGGCATGCTTCGTTCAATTAAACAGCTGAAATCTACCTGAAATTAGCAATGTTTAACGTTGGTATCAGACCCATAACTAGCCTGGGGTCAAAGGACATTAATTGTTGTGTTTTAAAAAAAAATTACCTGGTAATTGAGAAATGGTAATGTTTTATGGAAAAAAGTATAATTGGTTCAAAACGTCTTGTTTTTTGCTGTTATTGTCTAAATTTGGAGGTGGTAGTAGTTGGACAGAGAACCCAGCTTACCCAGCTTTGATCTGCTGTGCAATAGCAGCAATTCAAACTCAACAGATATATTAGAGCAAATAGAAGCACTGAAGTATAACAATGAAGTTCAACTTTATAAATTCCATATTTTGTCATTAAAATATTAAAGCAATGATTTAATAGGACTATACACAGCAGGCATCAGGGCATTCCTGCTCATCTTTAATTGCCACTTGAATTTGTTTGAAAATTACATGTAGCATGAATTTGATATCAAATTTTGTGTGTGTGTACTGGGGTATCTAGTGATATACAGTCAAACATACCTTAGTGGTCAGCTTTATTAAGCAGCCACTTGTAATAAAAGGTCACATTTTTATTCCTGATTAAATGTATCCTTATATTTAGAATGGAGACATATTTATGTATCACCTGTGCTAAATGGTCACATTTTCTCCTACAAAAAGGAGACCTTTAAATACGAGATTGATTTTATATTTTCATATACTGGTTCATGGTCTCAACTATAAGGGCTCATTTGCTTTTGATTGCTAGGGTGTGTTTGATTAGGAACTTTTGACCTTGTTTGATACATGTAAATGCTTAAGTTTTGATAACTAGAAAATATTATTAGCTCTGGTCCTAATTAATGGATTAATAAGATACCATTAGACCTTGGGGGATTGAACAATCCAGAATTAAGATGAAATTATAGATTTAAGATTGATTAACTCTTATGATTCAACACAAGATTTTTATAAGCTCCAGTCTCTGTTCAGGGTACCTGTAAAGTGAGAAAAGAAAATGAAATGAAAAGAAAAGAAAAGAAATCAAGAGAAAGAAAAGAAATTTATTAAAATGAAATAAAAATAAAAGAATAATTTGTTAAAGAGAAAAGAAAAGAAAGAAATCTTATAAAAAAGAAAAGAAATTCAAGAGCAATTAAAAGAAAAAAAATGTTAAGAAAAGATTTGAAATGAGAATCAATAAAATACTTTTACAGAATTAAAGATAGGACTTCATACACAGCCTTCTACAGAGAAAAGAGAAAAAGTTGGCTTAATCTTTTTGTTTCACTTTCTTTTCTCACTTTACAGGTACCCCTCTGTTCAGAATCTTTGCAAGAATGTGATGTTTTAAATAAAAAGCATTTAAAACAACTCTCCTGTATATTGCTGCTTAACTCCTGCAGCATATTACAGTTAAATAGCCTACTTATGTAAAATCTTGAAGGAATGGCAGAAGATAGCAAACTGATCTTGTAAATCAAACATAATGATTTCAGGTCAAGAGCTTATAATATTTGAATATAAGTTTTATTGTGAACCATCTGTTTTCAAGTTTAAAAATCACTACCATGCTTACAAAAACCTACTGGCTGTTTATAGTTTATAAAACCAATGTGTATTCAGTTTTAAAAAGCTGAACGGAAATTATCTTCTAACTTGAACATATGTTCCATAGCCAATTTGCATTTTTATAAACAGTATGTGCTTACATTATACAAATATTTTGATTTATTTGACGGAAATGGGTTGAATGGATGGAAGTAGAATTGAAAGAATTTTTAGTCAGAATGTACAATATGTAAATTATTTTTTCTCAAATTGTTCCCCAGGATGACAATAACAACAAACAGATGGATACATCAATAAAACAATCTTTTCACAAAGAAAAGTGGGATCGTAAATTTGTTTTTCATAGTGAAATGTTGAAAAAATAGAATAACAAGTTTTGAAATCTGTAATTGAATTCATCTGAATATTTTTTGAAGTATAGTTAACAACTATTTGTGTCCTGGGAGAGAAGATTTTCGAATTCCTTTTCTGTAATTTAAGATCTTTGTTATGTTAGGAGCCTGTTTTTATATAAAACTGTTTTTTTTTTCCTTAGATCTGAGATAAATTTATAGAAATCTCCATTGTTTAAGTGTTAATTAGTAACAGACATATTGTCAGGACAGTGTCTTAAGACAAAGGCTGTCTCATTTCCCTTTTGTCGCTTTGTTTTCCATGAGATGCTGCTTTGAATTAAATTCTACATCTTATTGAACCACAAAATTAGAAGGTGTAAGTAGATTCCTAAACTGCAAATATATTCTAAATTTCAAAACAAGCATATAAGTAGTGTTCCAGTGTAATGTCGGAAATTCAGGTTCAATAGTTGCAAAATGGACCGGTTCAGAAATGCAATGGAAATTTAGGAACATCATTATTATGGCTGAATTTCATTGGTCAAAATGACTCTGAGATTGCACATGGTGTTTTACAAGGTCTGAATAGGTCCAGTTATTCTGGCTGAAACTGAGTCATTAAAATTATGACATCATGAATTAAAGCCATCAATTTTTTTTATACAAAAGAAGAATCTATTGGTATGTTTATTTCATATCATATGATATCCATTGTTTATTAACTGGAGTGCATTGGAGATCCCTTGTATTTATAAAGGCAGTGAAATCAATGATTGCATGTTGTAATGTGTTTCTGATGATGTAGTGATATTTCTTCATAAAAGTGATTTTTAAACAAAAAAAAAAACTTTACAGACACATTTGCCTCACAGTGAGCCATAACTCCTTACCCAGTTAAATTTTGGTTGAATGACTTTATAGCTATTATCATTCCTTTTAATATGATTTTTGAAGGCAGTGTTAACTCTGTGGCTTGACTTCAGTTTCATAAAACTTCTCAAATTGAGATTTTTCTCAAATCCTTTAGTTTGTCGTCAAATTTTGATGAGAAAGTTGATGAAGTCCTCAGTTTGAGATGTTTTATGAACGTGAAGCCTGAAATCATCCACATTTACATAGGATTTGTGTTACTCATACTTTAGTATTCTGGGTAGTTATTGTATACTGGTAATTGTCTCACAACTCGTTTGGGGCCTGGGTGGCCAAGCGGTCTAGGTAGTTGATTTAAACTTACCTGTAAAGAACACTGTAGCCTTTCAACTATATGGCGTGAGTTCTTGCCTGACTTTATACCATACAAAAACGGGTTGGGTTTAACTTGCATCGCACATGATAAGGTTTGTCAGTTACCTGCCCAAGGTCGGTGGTTCTCACCAGGTACTCCCGCTTCCTCCACCAGTAAAACTGACTGCCGTGATATGACTGAAATATTGTTAAAGTGGCGTTAAACCCTAATCAAACAAACAAACACAATTTGTTGTTACTCTATCTTTTCTGTCTTCTGACTTAATAATGTTCATCTGCCCTTTTGGTATCTTCAAATTCTTTTAGAAGAGGTTACTTTTGCCACCATAAATTAAGAAATTATATTGATTGTAGATCTCCAGATGAAAATGGGAGTTTAATGTATAAAAGATCTAAAATGGAAATTCTTACAGCGTCACATTTTTCATGAAAAAAATTTTTTTTTTAAATTTCTGAATTCCGTTATTCTTTTTTTGTGTACAATACTTTGAATTATTTTATAGGAGTTGCCATTAGAGGACTTGAAAAAGAGATGTTTAGAACATTTGGAGATCATGTCTAAGAAGAGAATCAGAAGAATTCTAGCAGGTAGACCACAGATTCAGAAATCTTTGCACTTGCACTCACAAAATCACAATGTTTTTAAAATAGTAGTCATGTCATAGAGATCCATTTTATTTTAATGATTTGGAAAGCAATATTGGTTGAAGTACCACCCTCCTTTAAAATCCTTATGTTAAATGAGGGTGGTATGGGGGGGGAGGGGGGCGTGTACAGACGTATGAGAAATAAAATATCATTTCGCAAGGAACAATAAATTATAATTTTGCTTGCACGTTCCATTTTTATCAAGACACATGAAACACGACTATAATGACCCCCTAGTATGACAACAGTGAAATAAAAAGCAGTAAAAAGGTTGCACGAAAATAACAATGTACCACCCTCTTAAAAAAGATGATTTTGAATGACCTACATTTTAGTTGGTTCTGACAAGTAATGTTGTTTCAGGTGATGATCCTGCCATGATATCCTCATCAGGTACAGAGGAATCATCAACTGAAGAACAAGAAGGTATACACTGTTTGAGTTCAATTGTGTCAAAAGCTGAGGACATAGTAATGATTTCTTTGACATATTTGTCAGACTTTATGGTTACTTTATCGGCCACATTTTTCATGACAGATTCAAGTTTAATAACGACACTCTTTTGTTCAGGAAAATTATTTTTATTTACATGGTGTGTTATCAAAAGACAAGTATAATGACTATCTCTAGGGGTCGGCCTCAACCCTTTATTTTGGAAATTTTACAAATGATCTAAAAAAAAATTCAGATCCCCATCCATAATCCATATTTATCCTTGTTTTATCATATTATACTGGTATTGAAAGTCAGCCTCCTCCCCATTTGTTTTTGAAATTACTAATAACCTAAAAGGTTCAGATCCCCAATACATCAGGTTTTCTGAAGGCAGTCATAAAAATCTTTGCATTACCACTATGTGTGAGAGGGGATTGGTTGGGAGACAAGCAGTATCTGGTTGCCCTGTATTTATGTCTTTTTTGCTGTAAACAATCTGATCAAGTTTAAATTCTTCATGGCACCAGGATATATACAAGAATTTGTCAGGCCTTACTGGTGACTAGTATAGTTAGGAGTCTGGTTTAATTGTAATGCTATCCCAGGTAAAATCAAGCAATTTCTTTACAAATCCTTGTATGTAAAAAAATCCTTATAAGATAATTTGGTGTTTCGTTTGCTTAAATATGATTTTGCTTGACCTTTGACCTAACAAACATAAAAGTTTAACATTTCTATTCAGATGTTTATGCCAGATGTCAATTTAGACATGTTTATGATGTGCCTTATATGATCTAATTTTAACCTTAAATAAACTGATCACTTAACTTCTTTGTAAAAGTAAATCGAATTAGAGATTAAATTTTACTGCTCCATCAGTCCATGGATAAAATAGTAATACAATCCACTGTGGACGTATTCAAACTTAATCGTCCATATAAGGGACTTTCTACAATATCTTATTCTCAAACCCCCTGTGGGCCTATGGTCATAAAAATGGTCAATAATTTGTCAAGTCGCATTTCTCTTTTTCTTTTGATGATTACAAAACGGAGATCTCAATTAGTATTTTATTGGATCCACGATCAAAAATGAAGAATTACATTAATTTTATTTCTTGAAATTATTGGGAAGTATGACATTTAATATTGGGTCGCTAATGTCCAGTTAGAACATAAGATGAAAGTAAAAAAACAGATTTTATGTATTTTTTGATGAATTACAAAAGGATGAGTTGTTTTTGTTGAATATTTATAATAATAATATTTTTATGTCTTCATCTGTTTGGTATTTTAAGAAAGATTATTTCACTACCTGGTCATCAAAATATGTTGATTCAACAAAAAAATGTCATAAAAAGTGACAATTTTGTGTGTCCGTGAGTCATTATCTATATGTAAATTTACGCACAAATAAATTCATATCTCACTATTTCCAGATGATTTGGTTAATAAGATTCATTAAAATAGTGTGGTCATTTAGGTTTTTGTCTTGTGAATCATGAATTGAAAGAGAAGAGAAGCATTGTCCAGTAATATAAATTTTAACAAAAAGGCCTCCATAACAAAATTAATTCGTATAAACTTTTTGAATGCCAGACCTGTCGATACCTTATAAGCTTGGAAACAAAAAACCTGTGGAGAACAGTGATATTAAATTTTCTCAGTGAGACTTGTCAAAAGCAAACTCCTTGGCACTTAGAAACTTGTGGCTTAGGGGGATATTTGGTTTACCGAGATAAAATTTTGGCAAGATTTCTTTTGAACTCACTTTCTATACGTATTTCGCTTATTCCGTCAACCATGAGGGTTCAAATGGAATTCTTTCCAAAATTTTCTAGAAACATGCAATACCATATCAAACATTGGGGTTTAAAAAAAACCTCTTAATTGATGTTGTATGTGGTTTAGCCAGGTTTAATCTTGCTTTGATTTACACAGGTTTCCATATTACACAGGATTCTGTGAAGATAGTTTCAATGTTATGCATTGGATTGCTTGAATATATTCTTAAATTAAAAAAGTAAATGTTCACTGCTCAATCTCTTGTTAAGAACATAAAAACAAACAAAATTATTTGATAATTTGACTGTTGGTCGGATTTCTTGAAAAAATCTTAGCCAAGTTTGAAATTTAACTTTAATTTTAGCCATTGAAAATGTAAGAATTTTGACAATGCTTTGGCTGTTGAGAAAAACTGAAAGTTGGTATGAGTTTTGACTCAGTTAGTTTCAAGGTTTCCAGGCCTGGGGATGTATATGTAAAACTGCATGATTGCTTTTTTTATCAACATTCCTTAGTAAAAGTATATTTGTATGTTTGTTTTGGGTTAAATGCCACTTCCAACATTCTGTAATATTGGGGGAGTTCAGTTTAACTGGTGGAAGAAGCCAGAGAGAACCACCGACTTTGGGCAGGTAACTGACAAACCTTATCACTTGCAATGTGAGTCAAATGCACCGATTTTTGTAAGCCGTATAGGTGATGTGCTACAGTGATCTGTTCAGGCAAGTTTACATTGGCTATGTAGACCACTCTGCCACCCAGGCCCACAGGATATTTGATGAGGTTTGCTCCACATTAAAAGTACATCAGCCTTGCTAAAGAATTACTCCTAGATTCGGAGAAGTGCTTATTTTGTGTTGAATACAACATCACATATTTTTCCTCTTTATCTATTGTATTGAATTTCATATGTGTGAACATATCAATTCATTAGTGTCCAGTTATCTTTTTTAATTTAAACTACATATTAAATAAATTTATGTTTCCATGGCAATTTTGCCAGGTGAGCTTTAACAGAGAAATTGTGAAATGGTGATATTGTGCTTAATTGAATTTTTCTTTACGTAGGTAACAATAGACCCCAATGTGATAATTTAGCAGCTTAAATTTTCTACATTTAGGCTGATTATGAGGTCATTAGTTGAGGATATTTCAGAGAATATAATTGAATATTTCTTCCATTGTTGGATATTTTTCGATTAAATATAATGAAATGGAGTCCATTTGTATTGTAATATGTATTTACAAGTTTCTTAATTAACGACATGTTACTGGTTATTTTGAAAGTAATTACAGTGGTTGACGTCCATTACAAGACTGGTATTAATCAAAATTGATTATAATTTTGCACTCGTGTCCATTTCGGTATTAATTTTACAGTGGTCAAGCCAGTATTGATTTTCAAATTGAAGCTGACGATAGATTTGAACTTTATGGTTTTCCTTTCTAAGACGGAATCTTCTGCTTCAATAAGCTCTTGGCAGAACATTCTGGAAACAAAACGAATTTGGTAAAATTCCAAAGGATGGTTCAATCAGTTAATGACGACTTGGAATTTAAACTTTGTTTTGATGTTGAGCAAAATACAGTACACGCCTTTACCAAACAATTCTGGAGGTTACATAATTCTAACTAACATGGATTTGAATCACCATAAATTCTTCATATTACTCATTTTTCAGAAAATTTCACAGATTGCTTTTTTTTAAAACAAAATCTTAAAAAAACTTCAATTCAGCTATAAATCTAAAGCAATTTTTTTAGGTGTATGACATTGAAAATTCTAGGAATAGTTTTTTTATAATATTCAGATGCTGTTTTTCAAATACCTCTTTAAATAAATGGCCAAAACAATTGAAGTGCCCAGCCCCAAATGTTAAATAATTGTGTTTGTTAATCATTTTATTTTTTATATTAATGGTTACTTTTGAATAAAAATTGCTATGCATCAGATTATTAGGTGCAAGGGAAGTAACTCCAGCACAATATTGAAAGTGTAGTGAGTTCATCGCTTCCATGCAGACTGGTAATCAAGAAATTAGATCAATTTCTTGTCTAACACCGATATGCATTAGATAAGTCAATTGTTTCTTTTCTCACTTTATTTGCATTTTTTTTTGTGGGTAATTAAAGGTACCATATTAGGATGAATTGACAGTTAAAATGTCTCTTATTTGAATTTATAGCTGCTTCTAAGATTGATATTTTAACGGCAACTGGAATGAAATCTCATAAAGGCTGTTTTGAATTGATGGAATTAGTTATAAAATGGTCTTTGATGTCTTCAGACTAGACTTAAAATGAAGTTAAATTCTGTATTTAAACTATATAAAATATTTGATTTTTATCGCCATCTTCTATTAGCAGAATCCAAGTTTAGTTTATGCTTTCTGCAAGGAAATGTTAAAATTATTTTAAGCTGATTTGGTATAATGATACATGATAAATCTATCAATTAACTTATAAAGTTCTTGAAATTTTTTTTTTTTAAATTGTACTTTCAATTGAACAGAATTGTGACACAGGAACACTCTTATTGTATATTTGCTGTAACTGTGCTATATTATGGTGGAGACACACTCTTGTCTGTTACCATGAATTAATAATAACTACAACTTTAAAAAGAAAACAATAAAATCTACAAATGTCAAAATAAAACTTTTTTAAGTAATTTTTTTGTGTCTGTTTTGTTACCTTATAAAAGAAATCTGATTTCATATTAGATTAGATGACGTACTCTGGAAGTTATGAAAAAAACGATACAATATTTTATTTTTAAAAAGGCATTAAAAAGCGATATATAAACCTAAAGTTTTCAGGCAACGGATATAAAACAGACTAAAAACCATAAAATGTAGCAAAACAAAAATGTAAATTAAATAATATTTATTGAACACATTTCACATTTACCACTTAATTGGAGAACGAGAAATGAAGACCTATAATTGATTATTTAATATTTTGTATTTTTTTTGGTGTGAAGATTGTCACTGATACATATTTAGATACAGACAAAAAGATGAAATATTTTTGATGGAAGCCCTTGGTGGTATTTTTTCTGATGTTAAAGATACCTCTGGGAAAAGGGGGAGTAAGTAGGGAAAAAAGAAGAAAATAATAAACTTTTATTGCTTGTTCAACACATTTTCTGATAGGATATTTCTTTAACCATTGATTTT
>JARWCS010000005.1:4643634-4657453 GCA_034783895.1 Geukensia demissa
ATTGTATCCTGCTTATCTTCCTGGTGATGTACCCATTTTCCATTCTTTGTTTCCTGTGCAGCTTCCTTTGGCTTTACAATTCTCACTTTTCTGTATCCTGTTTAGCTTTCTAGGGCTGTGCTCCTTCTCTCTCAATGTATCCCAGCTCCATTGGGACTACAAACATGGCTGCCACAGGCAATTCTACTTTTTGATCAGCTGATTTTTCAAAAATCTTCTAGACCTCTGAAACTGCTAGGCTAAATGGAACCAATCTTGACAGGAAGCATCAACAAAGTTTCCTCATTCTGTCCTGATCAGACTACAACAATATAAAAATAGGAGATGTGGCATGATTGTCCATGAGACAGCCATCCACCTAATAAGAGTCAAAATTAAACTGCTACAGGTCCCATTACAGTCTTCAATAATGAAATGGAGAAGCTGTAAAGGGCCACGAAAATACTAAATGTGAAACTGTTCATAAAACATGACAGTCTACCTGATCAATTGAAAAGGCTGTCACAGACAATTCTCGTATCTGATTGGCTGATTTAAAAAAAAAATCTCCTCCGAAACCAAAAGGTCAAATGAAATCAAACTTCACAGGAGACATCTATAGGGTCCCAATCTAACTACTAACATGGCTGCCAGGGGCAATTAAGGTTCTGATTGGCTGATCTTAAAAAAGTACTCCTCAAAACTGTTTGGACAAATGGAACAATATTTGAAAGGAAGCACTTACGCAGGGGCTTTTATGGAGATTCTTCATTTTGTTCTGTTCAAAAAAATATATGGCAGTCATGATGAAATATATTTGACCGGATACATCTTTGGGAGATCCCTCATAAAGTTAAACACAAGCATGGCCACTATTGGCCATTAAATATTTTTTTCCAAATGGCCTGATGTCAGGTGAGTGATACATGCTCTCGTTCTGTTTCTCAGTGAGAATGAACTGGATCAGAATAGGTAAGCTGAGGCAAATGATGGATATAAATTTTATAGAATTGTACTTGACAGGGTTCTTTTGTGGAAAAGGTCTTGGTTCATTCTTTTAGATTTCAATTGTAGGTCTCTTTAGACAATATTAAGATTGTAGACTGTTTTGGTTGGAATTAGAACAGCAGTATGAACTGCTTAATAGTAGCCAGTTTTTATTGGTCTCTTTTGGATTAATTTTTTAAAAGCTAGAATTTATATGAATTATAAAAAGACATTTCATAGCATTAACACTAGAAATAATTGGAAAGAAGGAAGATTATTCCTGGTAGTAGAGTTTAATGTTGATAATTTATATTGATGGAGGTTCCTAACTCTCGATTTATGTCTGAGTAGAATTTAAAGCTCTCTTAAGACTTTCAATTTTAAGAATTATCTTCAGGTGTTTCTGACAGATTTCAGATGAATGTTGTGGTTTTAAAATGTTATCACTAATCCCAGCACGGATTTCTCTGTCTATCTACCAATCAAACTTGCTCAGATAGCCTAATATGGCAATAAGCCCAAGAAATAGCCAGTACTGTAATTTCCTGTCATAAAAATTTCACCATGTTATTTTTCTGAGATTTAATTATTTCACCATCTTCTTCTGTAGTTTATTGCGTCTGGCCAGTCAATTTTATTTGTTCAACTTGACTTGGTCAAGATAAGATTTTTGTCACAATTTGAAGTTTATTTACTCCTTGAATTGATTTTTTTGTCTCTGATTTCGTTTGATTATGTACAATTTAAGGAGACTTGACTCTCCTGTTTCGAAATGATAATGTCAGTGGATAGTACAATTATAAATCATTGATTGTCTCGACAAAGGGTCATTTCTTTCCAATCATCTTTGAAACAGGCAGACTCAATTTTTGAGATAATTTTTTTTGTAAATATGATATGAAATTCATGTGCCCAATTAAACCAACTACGGCTGGCCTCCATGTCAATAGTTTCAAATTTAATCGCTTTGAGAGTCGAGTTTAATTCCCTATTAAATTTGTAGTTTATGGCAAGAAAGTTCCTGTAAAAATTGATTATTTCATTTTTTAATTTAAACGTGGGATGAATCGGTTGCTGATAGCTGAATTTATGAGAAATCGGTGTTTTTAATATCACGTTTACAGTTTTCGCAGACCCTATTAATCACGATTATTCAATCATAATTTTGTATTAAATTCCAAATTAAATAAAATGATAGAAAAGATTGATTAATTCATTATTGGAAATGTTATAAAAACATAGCCGATTAGAATTTCACAGTTTTATCTTGGTGCGAATTAATCATTGTTCAAGGAAAGGAAAAAATAGATACCAGACTTTTAATATGTTTTTTTTAAAATAATTTATTGTTCAAAAGGGTGTATTGGGTTCTTTTTTCATGTCACTTTTGAGAATTTATTTGTCTATAGCTTAATTGTTTTCAACCAAGCAGTCTCTTGTGTACAGGGTTAGGTATATTGTAAGGTCTGAATGATTCCCAAAATGCCTTTAATCGAATTACATTTCTATTTACAAGGTATAAGTTATAGTTTAGTATACTCTGATCATGTTTCGTTAACTGTAGTTAATGTCAAACTATTTCATAGGGTTTTGTTTTATTCGATATGTATTTTGTTGTGCATGGAGTGGTAAAACTTTTTGTCTTAAATAAACTTAGGGGCCTGGATGGCCGAGTGGTCTAGGTAGTTGATTTAAACATACCTGTACAGATCACTGTAGCCTATCACCTAAACGGTGTGAGTTCTCGCCTGACTTTGTACCATACAATGGGTTGAGTTTAACTCGCATCGCACGTGAAAAGTTTTGTCAGTTACCTGCCTAAGGTCAGTGGTTCTCTGGGGGTACTCCAACTTCCTCCACCAGTAAAACTGACCACTGCAATATGACTGAAATATTGCTGAAAGTGGCGTTAAATCCCAATCGAACAAAAAACATACTAAAATGAACTTTTTGATTTTCAAATGAGAAAAAAATAATACACCTGTAGCTAAAAAGTTTTGTTGATATGACATAACAAGGGTATGAACATTTGTGGATTTGTAAAAACTTGTTATATTGGTATTGCTTGGTTTTCTTGCATTGAGTGGATGTACAGTCAGGATGATGAGAATCGATAGAATATATTCAGAGGATGCATTTAACCCTTAGGTGTGAAATTTCAATATCTATTCAAAACCTACATCCTATATCATATTCTAGAAAAAGTATATGCTAAACTGCCAATTGTGTGTAGAAGAGGACTATTTTCCCTTCCTCTTATGCCCATATGTAGAATAGCCATGCAAGAGATTGAAAATGCATAGTTCAAAGAGACATGTCAAACTCAAACTAAAGATAAAAAGTGTAAAACAAAAAAAGGACAAAGGCTTGGACTCCACATACCTCTTACCAAACAGGGTTAGGATCAGGTACTCGGGAAGCATAATGATCCCCTGTCCCATGCCTTATACCTGTCATGAAGTTCCCAGGGTTAAAATCAAGTGTCAAGTTGATTAATCACACCCTACTTTTGTTTTTGTTAAACTTAATGCTTGTGGGCATATGTTTCATATTTTCGTTTGGTTCTAAATGAATTCCCAGAAAGAGACTAGCATATAGTCAGGGGATTTTAAAGATGTCAAGGTCAGGTATTTTTGTATCTCTTAAAAGGTGTGCTCTACTATTTACATATAGGTTATTGATGTAAAAATTGTAAATTTTTTGGCTAAGACACATTTGTATATTTTCAGTTGAACAAGACTTTGTATATTTTCAGTTGAACAAGACTTTGTATATTTTCAGTTGAACAAGATTTTTGTGAAGATGTTGAGAACTCAGTTCAAGACGATAGAATAAGTGATGTTGAAGACAAAGGAAGTGAGATAGATGAAGAAAGAGAAAGTGATGATGATGAGAGACTTAGTGAAGAAAACAGAAGTGAAGATGAAACTGTTCATGAGCCACAGTCATCAAGATCTGCCAGGTAAGTGACAACACTTAATCATTGCTACAAACTCTGACCATTCATTCATTTTGTAAGTGGCATTGGTAACTATGCTTGCACACAAAGTTTTGAGATCTCGACGGTAATTTTTAAGTTTATTCATAAACCCTTTTGTTCATTGTATCAATTTGCACAAATTTGCAGCACTTTGAAATTTCATATTTAGCATGGTTCAGTAGGATTCATACCTAGGAAAGAGAGGAATTTACAAAGACTGGTAAATCTAAAATGATATTTTATGTTGTATTTTAAAAAAATGTTTTAAAAAAGATAACAGGACAGAACACCTTAGCAAATTTGATCACAACTTTTTGCAGAAAGGCTGACATTTCATTTAAGATTTAGGAGTTACCAGTATTGTGTTAAAAGGTTTGCTGGCATCAATTGACGATTTGATGGTCGCAAATTAAGTTTACTCACGCGACGCATCAGCAGTGCCAGTAAACGGATATTTGTGACTACCAAATCAAAATTGATGCCAGCAAATCTTCAAATACAATACTGTTAACTCCATTCTAATGCAAATAAGTAAAATAACGTTTTAATCTTAATATTTTTATGCCATGGAATATATGTCGGCGCATGCGCAGTTCCTCCGGCGGCATCAAACATGGATTTGATGCCATGAAAATTTTGACGTCATCCAATCAAAATCAACATTACTAATACTGTTCCATTAGAATTTACAATTTCCTGCACTCAAAAATTGATTTTGTGTTGCATATATTGTTATATCAGTTTTTTGGATGTCAATTTGATCCCTTAATTTTATTGAAATTTGTTTACAGTGAGTTAGAAGAAGGCGAAACAGTATCTGATACAGAGGAAGAAGAGGAAAATACAGAAAAATTAGATGTGGAAGATATAGCAGAGAAGTCAGATACTGAAGGAACTGCAGAAAAGTCAGACCAGGGTGACTTAGATGAAGAAAGGGAGATTACTGGGGAAAGTGAAGGGGAGGTAACTTCAGATGAAAGTGGAGATGAAATTCAAGATGAATCTAGTGAAGTGAAAGAAAATGCTGATGTTGGTGAAGAAAAGTCTGAGAATGATAGTGTGAAAAAAGATACATTACTGATGCTAAAACAAGATGGAATATCAAGCAGAACTGGTGCAGATAAAGAAAAGGGTGATGTTGAAGGAGATGTTAGATACAAGGTACTGATTTTTCTTACCCTGTTGAGCAAAAGGGTCTTTTATGGGATGGCAAAACTGAGCCAGTGAGATTAAGCTGTTTTATTATAGCTGCTATTTAGAATTTCAGAAGATGAAGATTAATCAGTTAAATGTCTGAAATTTGGGATTAATTTTACAAGACTCTTTTTTCTTGTTTGACCAACATATAAATATTACCATCGAGTGATGGTGACTTTTTTGAAAGCTTTGCATCTCTGAAACTGTTTAACAATGAAGATTAGGTATTCATAGTTCATGGTATAAACTTGCCAGCTTGCTATACACATCATTTGACCTTGACTTGACTTGACCTCCTTTTCATGGTTCATTGACTTTTGTCAACATTTAAAAAAAATCCACCATGGTTTTACATTTAATTCCATTTCTCAAAAATGCAATGCCTAGAACCATGGCATTTTTTCAGCAGTTGAATCTTGAAAGGTACATGTAAGGTCCTCTGACCTTGACCTCAGTTTATGGTTAAGGGACAGCGTTAATGGTGGGACATATTTTCACAGTAGTGTCCATTTATGAACAACAGTTCTTGATAGGAACTTAAATTTTCTGTATTTTAGCTGACCTTGACCTCATATTTACTCTCTAGTGACCAGGGTTAAGTTTTCATATTAGGACCAAGTATTGGTATTTTGGTCCTTTTGGAATGTACATGTCAGTCTCCAATATGTGATGATACCTTTACTATTTTCACAGCCAGGTCAAGTTTTTGCATATAGGCCTGTTTCTCAGTAATTATGATAGATAGATCTGCTAACTATTTTTAGGCATACATCTAAGTCTTCCACATGTCATGTGACCTTGATCACATTTTCATGATCCAGCAACTGTTGTCAAGTTTTCATGCTTACATCTGAGAACTAGTATTTGGTGTGCTGATTCATCGCAGGGTGTACAGTTGTTAGTCAGGCATATGTTATGTCTTATTGTCAATCAGACATGATTTTGCCATCATAGAAATGAAGCAGAAATGGGTTACAGAGGCTAAATTTTGTGTGTAATAAAGGATGCTATACAGGAAAATCCTGGTTTAGAAAAAAGGAACTCCTCTAGAAAGCTGAAAAAAATCATGTCTTCACAGTGAAGGGGTGTGTTATAGTTATTTGTGTAAGCCTGTTTTTCAGTAACTACATATGATCTAGGTCATCTATATTGTATGCCAATTTGTTAATAGCCTAGCATTTCAGTCTAATATGTGACCCATGTTCTTGGTCTCATTATCATGCCACACCTTGAGGTAAAATTTCTTGAGATATATTTTCTTGATTGGGTCTGTTTCTCCATACCTATACAGAATGTATCAATAACTGGTATGTAAATTTATTTTTAGATGTACATGTCAGTCTGGCATATGTCACATGAGCTTGAACTTCATTTTATGATCTGTTATCTATTGTTAAGATTTCATATAAATGTTGGTTATCAGGAAATATGCATGTTAGGTGTTGTCAGTTTTGTAAGGCAACACAATCATATCAGGTTCCAATTCTCTATCACAGTTTTTGGTCTTTTTCATTCGACATTTAATTGTGACAAAGTCTGCATAAATGGGAGACAAATCTGTGTCCACATTTTTTTTCCCTGATCAGTTCTTTTGTATACTCAATTTTATCTGTTTATTCTGTTGTGATGAGAGGATTTAGTTAAGAGTCAAATATTGCCCCCAATACCCTCTCCCCCAGTGTTATAGTTCTACAAAAACTGGCACCTTGGTACTCGGGTTGGATTCAGCAAATTTTATAAAATGTTAAATGAGTTTACTTACTATGTGTAAGGTTTATTACAAAAGTTTAAAAATGATACTAAATTACTGCCATTTCAATACTTCTTTTTGTTAAAAAAGAAATTTGAACATCCTATGTACTTTCGTGAGAGCCTTTGTCCTTTTGAAATTCACTTTCTAATTTGCAGTTATTTTTACAAAGTTTTGAAACATAATAGAATATTGGGTATTTATATAGAATGTTTCTTTTACTTAAAGACTGGTTATTCAATTTCAAGAAAAAAATATTAAAAGATTAATTTTATTCTATTGATTTTTAAAGTTTCAATTGTAACATCTCGTTGGTTTTTCCATCTTTGTAGTTAAACTTGACTAGCAGTTACAAAGTGACAAATGGGTTTGAATATTTTAAACATTATTTTTTTCCATTTTCAAAAGAAAATAAATGGCCCATTTTTCAAAGTGAAATAAAATATGAGGATTCTTGACCCGCTTCAGTTTATTTTGAAAACTATTGAAAAAGTTCAAATTTTGATTAATTTTACCACTTTATCTGCCTCTGTTAATATTAAAATGTTTTTGAAAGAATCTGAAAAGTTACAAAAACGGAATACTTTCAGAGAAAACATGCATAATTTTTTTTTGTTTACATAAAGTGGGATTTTCTCACTAATCAATTATCTTTATAAATGAAGAAGTTAGATGTCAAAGAGATTTCTAATCGTATGGAATAATTTCGGAGATGATGAATAGCTCTTAATGTCATGGTTTTATTTTGTCGTGCAGACACAGGATTCAGTAAAAAGTCTAAGCCTGTATTTGTTATAAAATTAAAAAATCAATAGCCGAGGAGATCTATGTCCAGTTTTGATACACAATAGCATAATCAATACGCTATACTTCAATTTCAACCATTCAAGATGACCATGCATTAGAGAAACGTAATTAATTAGGGAGGATTTTAGGATATATTGCAGATTAATTTGATAAAGTGAAATTGTAAGCCACTTAGAAATATTGACGTTTTTTCCTCAATTTCCATTTTTCACTGACCATAAAATAAGACAAAAGAAATGTCAACTGACCAGACAGAAATAAAATTTCTTCTCATCAGGTTTTTTTGTTCTAAGGGAGACAACCATCAAAAGAATGATTTGTTTCCATTATGCAAAAATTGTTGTTGGTATTTCTTTTCTGTTTTGTTGGTTAAAAAAGAATATTTGTGGTCATGTAAATGACAGACTATTTAGTGTTGCTTTATTTCCTGAGGTAGTTTTAAAGGAAAAGTCTGTAAACATCAGCTTTTTTAACTGCAATTGATTTAGATTCTGATTCTGATAGTTGTAAAAGAGTATTCAGTTTACATAAAGAAAGAAAGAGTGATAGTTTGTATTTCTTTTTTAGTTCACTCACAAAAATGGGGGCTTTGATGTGCAATCTTTACCCAAAATAGTCGTTCCTGTCAGTCACATTTTACACCTGTCAATTTCTCACTTTTTACAGGAATCTTGTAAATAAGAAAATATATCAAAAATTTAACTTTAACTTTATAATAACTTCATATTTAATGTGTAGTTATTTTGTTTCACAATCAAACTTTTCAGGGGTTAAAAACATTTTTTTGCACTATTCTCTGGTAGAGTTGATGGATAAATTAAACTTATCAAGGAACAACTGACAGAAAATTCATTATATAGATCCTGTGCAGTTCATTCTTTTTGTTATTTTACAGTGCCACTTCTCTTAAGACTTAGGACTCATTTATACTTCCAAAGCGATTGTCGCACGAAAATCGCTGGGTGTTTATACTTATCGTAGTTTGTTTAAACTTTTAATCTCAGGTAAAATCGCGCAACATCGTGCGGTAGTCGGGCGACAGTCGCGAGATGTCGCGCGACAATCGCGGGATGAAGTATAAATGAGCCCATAGGCTGCAAGGATCATTACTCTGGGTAGGGTCTAGGTACATCATTTGAACTTACCACTATAGATAACTTATAGTCAATCACCAATACTGTCAAGAGTTTGCCTTCAGCATTCTGTCATACGGAAAAGGATTGCACTGGACTTGCAAGAGGTGTGACAAGATTTTTCAATTATCAACCTAGGTAGTTAATTCTCCCTGGATACCTGGGTTCTGTCTACCAATAAAACTGACTGGCAAGGTACAACTTACCGGTAGTGTTGTAAGTGTCACAATGTCACAACTAAGTGTTGTGTCACAACTTAGTGTTGTGTGTCACAACTTAGTGTTGTAAGCGTCACAACTTAGTGTTGTAAGTGTCACAACTTAGTGTTGTAAGAGTCACAGTAATAAATTCATATAATATACAGTACACCTTTATATTGCCATTTTTGGGACCAGACCATAAGCTATTGATAGTGCTGGTGCTAGGGAATATTTACATGGAAACTATAGTCTTTGTGGAAAAAGCGACCGTGCAAATATGTGCCAATAAGTGAGCGACTGCCATTATAGAGGGGTGGTATAACAAGGGTCCACTGCCAAGAAAACAAATGGATACTAGTTTGTATTTTTACAGAATAGTAGTATTGGTGGCAGAATGGTTAAAAAGAACTTGTTGTACTAAATCTCCTGCAACATATTTTTTCATTAAAAGTAGAAATGTAAATGTCACCTCCTGTTTGATTATTCTCGTATAAGGAGAGAAATCTTTTATTTTCATCAAGCCTGATTAGGAAGTAACAAATATAAAAGAACTATTTCAGCCAAATCTAATAAGTAAAGACGGAGATTGTTGATTGTTTGTCCAAACCCCTGCACAATTATTTCGTATAAATCAATTTAAACGGGCAGTAGAAATTTACAGTAGACTGGACAAGACTTGAGATTTATTGCAGTTCTTTAGCAATAAAAATTGAAGTTAACATTTAATCAATAGGGATAGCCACTGGTCTCCTGATCTTATTAAAAAAGATCAATATTCCTAGGCTTGTTTTTCTCACTGACCAATTTCACATTTTTGTTTTTAATCAATATAGTGAAGTGAAAAATTTACGAGGTCAGCGGGTAATAACCGTCCATTTTTTTTTCCTGCAGGGAATTGTGCTTTTTGTTGCTAATCCATGATTGTTTTATGTCTTTTTGTTTTAGCCATTAAGAATAAAATCCTTTTAGATGATACTAAATCATATATATAGCCCTATGTCAAATTACAAAACTATGATTCATTTCCTTAAGAAATATACATTTTAATGCACTGCGAGAGTTCATTTCTTTGAAATAATATAAAGAAAGAACAAAGATGTGTTTACTTCCAATAAAAGAAACCAGTAAAAATTTTTGGTTTTTTTTTAAGAAGGTCTTGGTTTTCTTTTGTCTTTTCTTTTAAATAAATTTAAAATAAATGATTTAAATACAAGGAAAATTTAACATTTCCTTATTTCATAATTGAAATAAATGAAAACTTTTAATATTGTCGGTAAATTAGAACTTAAATGTGTTTTTCATCAGTTAAAATACAGGGTTTGTCTATTAAAATCTGGAGGTTATGCAGCAAGAAAGATAACTCTTGTTTATATCACAGGATGCATGTTTCAAAGACTTCACAGTGGTGATAGAACCAAATGTATTTGAAACCATAACATTTTCATACATAATTTTCATTTCTTTCATGAATATTGATTTCATTTCAGTCCACGCAAGAACATGATACATCACCAGCATGTGAGATATTGAAAGAGGTAGATAATGAAGACACAATGGAATGTCGGGTTGAAGCATCCAAAATTGATAGTAGACAGGAAAGACATACAGAGTGTGGAACAGATGATTGTTCACTGGATAACAAGCATGATGATGATAAAGGTGCTAAAGATATAATTTCTGATACAAAATGCATTGATTCAGGAGCACCTGGTAAGGTTATCTATTCAAAGGTTTCAAAGTCTATCAGTGAGAGTGCAAAGTCTGAAACATTAAATTTAGATTACACTGTTCCTGACAAAGATGCAGATTCTGGACATGATCAATCAAATGATTCAGTTAAAATTTCAAATCATGATCACTCAAAGGATTTAAATTCTGTGATGCATGAAAAGATTGATGATTCAGAGATTAAGAAATTGGAGGATTCAAAATCTGTTGATGGAGATGATTCAGGGCAGAAAAAAACGAAATATACTGATTTTAAGCAGGACAAAGAAATAGATTCACAGCAAAACAAGTCAGAGGGTGCTAAAACTTCTAATAACAAGGAGGATTTAAATTCTGTCAGTGATGATAATTCAAAGCACAAATATCCACAATGTCCGAGTATAAATGTATCTACAGAGGAGGAAGATTCTAATGACAGTGAAATGGAGGATGCTGTTTCATTTGATGATGAGGACACATCATTATTAGGAAATTCATCAAGACAATTTTCTAAATCTCCAGAAAATACATCACAGGTTGTAGCATCAAGTGAAGTCAATAATAAAAAAGAAGATAGTTCAAAAGCATCTGTCAGATCCGAAGCTGGTAACTCTGAATCATTTGAAACGATCAAAGTTCAGAGTAACTCAACTGAGAACTCGGATTTTAAACCAGAAAATAAGTTGGAAAAAACAGCACTTGAAAAACTTCATAATAAGGAAAGTGATCTCTTGGTCTATTCATATCAACCCAAGAGTTCCTCGTCAAAATCTGATACCAGGAAAGTGGAGATAAGTCTGCAATGTGTATCAGAAATAAGCGAGAAAGAAAACAGAACTAAATCTGGCATGTCAGGGACAAGAAATGTAACTAAAACAGATACCAGATCTGTCGTCATCACTAAACCAGGTGAAGAAATGAGTAACAATTCATCCGTTGTAAAATCCCTGGAAATGAGATTGGGACCGGCCAAGAAAACATCAAAAGAAACATCATCAAAATCAGTCATTTTATCATCAACATCTGTTACTTCAACATCCTCAAAGTCTCTTACAGAGAGGTTAGGTCTCAGGAAAAGCACACCAACAGTCATATCAAAACAATCTACTTCATCTAAGTTAGTTGCAAAACAGTCATCTGACGTAATTGCAATTTCTTTATCTTCAGGTGTCAGTTCAAAATCATCAACATTACAAGTTGTCTCAGTACAATCAACATCAGAAGTGGTTTCAAAACCAACCACATCAAAAGTGGGTTTAAAACCAACATCGTCAAAAGTGGTTTCAAAACCATCGTCCTCAAAACTTGATACAAAACAGTCATCTGGAGAAGTGATTTCAAAAGTATCATTATCAAAACAGGCTTCAAAAGGGTCTACAGAAGTTGTAACAAAACAGTCATCTTCAAAAATTGTCTCAAAATCATTAAACAAAGAAGCTTCCACTTCAAAGGCTGTATCTAAAGCATCCTCAAAGGCTGGTTCACAAACATCCAGCAAAGACAGTGAAGGAGCAATAGCTCCAGCTCTGACAAAAAATCAAATGGAGTTACTAGAACTTGAAATGAGAGCCAGAGCTATCAAAGCTATGTTGGCAGCTCATGAGAAAAAAGAAGCAGAAATGCATTCACAAGACAAACAATAGATAAAATATATCAGTTGGCAGAAAAAAGATTAAAGTTGTGGTTCAGTTTGAAGATAATATGTTTACAAAACATGATGATTTACAAGGAAAGAGATAAGAAATCTGGATTTTAGTCATTTTTGTGAGAGCTTTGACCAGCATTTTTATACCTTAGAATAAATATATTTTTTCAAAAAATTTTAAGTTTAATACATCTTACCAGTAGAGTAATTTTGAGGGAACAGCCATCTTGGGATCACATAATTTTTCATGAAAAATACCCTTTACAATGTATTAGCTCTTTTGACTTGAAGGGTCTTACCTAGTTATGCCTTCATTTTGTGTCCATTGTCTGCCCAAAATTACATTTAAATCATCCCATCTGAAACCACAAAGCCAATTTGGATTAAACTTGTCAGTGATGTTCATCAGATGGTCCACCACAAAAGTTATGGTGAGTTTTACCAAGCAAAAAATTCAAGATGGCCACCAGGGGCAGATAATGCATTCTTTAAAGTTCATCAGAAAAAAAACAATGTTTGAAACGTAAAGCCAATTTAAATACTTTACACCAGTAAGTGGTTTCATGACTAAAATTACCCTTAATTCCTTTGAAATTGGCTGGCATTATTTATGGGCAATGAATATATATATTGCAATATGCAGATAATTTCAATAAACATGGGCATTAAAATAAAGGACACTTTTAATTTTCAGGACAAAACAACAAATAAATAAATCTAAAACTAGAAACCTATTTAAGTACTACCAGTTATAAAATTTTGGTTTGTTGTATGAATGGATCTTTGATGGTATCCTACAAAGTTCAGCTTTTCATGTTTATCGGGAATAAGGGATAACTGCCACAACTAAACTTACTTTAACTTTGGATCCAACCCCTTGAGAAACTTGATCCAATTTCTTCTCATTTGAAACTTCAATGCTAAATGTCATGATTTATTGTGTTAACGGTCCTCTATAAACAGTCTACAACACTACCATAAATGGAAATGCTTCCTAAATTTGCATATACTTATAAAATTAAAAATTGAGAAATTCCTATTTTAATTTTTAGACAAATTCTAACCACCAATTAAGTTTATTAAACATTTTTTCAAAATAATTTAACATATTTTGCAAAAATGTTGAACTCTATTGTTTAAGGTAAGAAAATTTCTTTCGGTTGCTGGAAAAAATTCGAGATTATATTCAAATCATCAATATCTTTAAATTCCATTCTCAGATTTTTATTAGGGCCCCGCATCGAGATGCGGGTGCCCTATAGTTTTCACCCTGTCTGTCTGTCTGTCGTATTCAAATCATCAATATCTTTAAATTCCATTCTCAGATTTTTATTAGGGCCCTGCATCGAGATGCGGGGGCCCTATAGTTTTCACCCTGTCTGTCCGTCTGTATGTATGTCCGTCCGTCTGTCCGTCCACAATTTTTTCTGTCAC
>JARWCS010000005.1:4676475-4693082 GCA_034783895.1 Geukensia demissa
AAGGAATGAAGGGAATGAAAGGTTACAAAGGCAACAAAGGCATGAAGGGCATGAAAGGTGTTAAAGGAATGAAAGGTTCTAAAGGAACACAGGGTGAAAAGGGAATGAAAGGAGACAAGGGAGACAAAGGAATGAAAGGAACACAAGGCGACAAAGGACTCAAAGGCGATAAGGGAATGAAGGGAACGCAAGGCGAAAAAGGAGTAAAAGGAGACAAAGGAATGAAAGGAACACAAGGTGATAAGGGAATAAAGGGCGACAAAGGAATGAAAGGTGACAAAGGAACGCAAGGAGAAAAGGGAATTAAAGGTGACAAAGGGACGCAAGGCGAAAAGGGAATAAAGGGAGAAAAGGGTACTCAAGGTGACAAGGGAATGAAGGGAGATAAAGGTACACAAGGGGACAAGGGAATGAAGGGAGATAAAGGAGTGAAGGGAACACAGGGAGACAAGGGAGCCAAAGGCGAAAAAGGAACACAAGGCGAAAAGGGAATGAAGGGAGACAAAGGTATGTATGTTTTGTATTTTATTTTAATCAATAGCAATATAGTACTAATGTTTTCCATGTCTAATTCTCGTTTATTGTACTTTCTTGCGAGTGAGCCCTGACCACAAGGAAAAGCACAGCTTGCAATAAATTTAAAAATAATGTGCTTACACTTGACCTTATTCCTGTTTTGCAGTGGATTTTTGTTTTGGAATAGGTGTTCAACTTATTTTATTACTTTCTTTCGTTTATTATAGATTATTACATAACACATTCCATATAAAATTAGGTATCATCCCGAGAAACCAATTTCGATTCCGAGGGCTTTAGACCGATGGACGATATGTATATGTTATCGGGATTTTGACAGCTAGATATCGTAAAATATCATCCGGTGAGCCAGGATATGAATCTTTGCGGCGAACGAGCACAAAGATTCATATTCTGGCGAGCGGGGATGATATTTTAAAACATCTCAGCGTTCAAAATTCCGGTAACTAATTTATCATCGTCCAGTTTTTATAAAATGTTTAAATTATCAAGCTTTTATTCAAATTCTCCGAACTATGTGCGGGAAATATTGTGCAAGTCTTGATATTTATCCGCAGATACTCCTTTGGGTCAATTATACGCAGTAAAATAGTCTATTCTTAATTACTTTTTACCAAAACACGGCCCAAAGATTTTGTTTTTATTATTAAAGTATAATCGCGTATGCATCAAAAAGGTCTTTTTAGTCAAATACACTACGTTTTATATAGATAGAAAAGAAAAGCTTGTCATCAAACAAAAAAATCCGCGAAACAGTAAGCAATGACGTCACAGGTAAATCATCAACGTCATTTGTGTAAACAACGCCAGCTGGATGGAGGAAACGTAGGATTACTTAGTTACCGCTTCAGTTTGCAATAAAATTTCATAAAATATAGGTAGGTTACATTTCTTTATGTTGGTTGTGCTGTTCAAACATTTTTTTGCATGCATAATCGTCCCAGGAATTCAAAAAATAGTCCCAGCAGGATATATCAGGAAGTCGGAAAGACGTAATTTTCCAAGCTCCAAAGAGCGGTCACCGTTCGTACCTCATCTTATAGCCCTTTTCGAAAACCCATTTCCGGAAGGCCGTGCTTCATTCTTAAATTATAATTTACCATTCTGGTTCCCGGCTTCCGGGTAGTGTGGTATAAAGTTTCCACATATATGCATCAATTTCTGTCGAGGACAAATAGTTAAAGCTTTCATTTTTAGTTTTTCTAAATTAAAATGTGGAGCGTAAATACCTTAACTACTTCTGGTAGTCGTAGAAACAAATGCTTTAGGATAAAGTAGAGGGGAAAGTCGGGTTTTTCTCCTTGCTCATTCTTACGCCGATGTGATGCACTACCCACAAAGGGGAACAACTCTTACAAAATCCTATTTTTAAACCAAACTCGGACTTCCGGAAATATGTTTTCGAAAAGGACTATATTTTACTGCTGTACCGTTTTTGCTTTGTAAAATTCTGAATCTACCCATCTCACTTGAAATGCTACTACTCTACCAACACAATACAAAACAGACACTTTCTGAAATCCATTCTATTAATTCAAGTCCAGATGAAATGGCGCACAATGATTATCCCCCTCCCCCAGTAAAACCTCCAAAAAGAAAGGTGTGAAGTGCATTAGGTATATAAAAAGCAGTCTGAGATTGTTACAAGGTTACCAATATTGAATTAATATGGTGAGTTTTGATATGCTTTATATGAAAATTAAAAGATATGGGGTGAATGTCAGGGAAACTGCACTCCAACCACGAGAAAAACAGAGGGAATTTACCAATCAAGGCCTAAACCTCCAAATCATCCCAAATAAAATTAGTCTATATGTACAATAATACTGCTCTTAGCCTCTTACCTGAATATTATCAAAAATGTACATGTAGCAAAGTATTAAACACAAAGACAAACCTATGACCACAATTCCTGACTTAGAACAGGCATGTGCATTTAAAGGAATAACTTTACTGACATTGGTGGCATTAGAACCAAAACATTGGAAAGCTTAACACTCATAAAAACACAACAAAATTGGTTGCCAAAGCCAGTGGAAATCCATGTGCAATACAAGAAATGAAGCCATCAATCTTATTTCAGGAGTTCAGAATTTAAATTATTGCTAAAAATTTATGGTTTAATTCATGCCAGACAATTGTTAAATAGGAAGGACCTATAAAATGAATATTCAACTTGCATGTAATTTGAAAATTGTCTTTATTTTATAAATACATTGTAACATAATAAAGTAAGGGATTTTAAAATTTTATATTTCAAGCATACTTTATTTGAAATTATAACATGTAATTGTTAAATTTACAAAAAAAGAATCATTTTAAACCTTAAATTTTTCTCTCCCAATAAAGTGTACATTTTTTCAGACACAGAATTATTCATCTCACTCTTCAAGTATGGTGAATTTTGATATTCTATATGCAATTTCAAGGAATACTGATAACCTCTCATCAGTAGCATTAGATGAAAAAGATAGTAACATAGTGAATAAAGTACTCAATTCTGATTAAGGGGGTACCCAACACCTAAGGGAAATAACTCTGTAAAAATCATCTAAACGTTTAAATCATCTATCATTTGATATTAAGAAATAATGAATCTCAGTGATAAACCTTTTGATGATGAAATTGTTATATATCTATTAAAATAATTTTAGAATAATGTGTGGGTGAAATTTTATGAAGTTTAAATGACTTAACAAAATATAAAGAAAATTAAACGAGTGGACTTTATTTAAGGGATGTTGTTGGGTACCCCCTTAAATTGAAATAGAAAGCCAAATCCAGTGGTAGGGACAATTACTCATTGTAAAACTTTTTAAAACCTTTTGGTTTAGAATTTTAATAAATGCAGCAAAGCAATATTTAAATTGAGTTATCTCCCCTAGACTACAATAATCATATGGCATGGGAAGTAACTCTGTTGATCTTTTTAATAAAGTTGTACTTGGTTTTGATACAGTCAAGGTTAACCACATTGATGGATAATATTGTCTTTTAATAAAGATTTAAATACTGTACTTGAATGCCTACAAATTGAAAGAATGTTTAAATATGTGATTGTGACACTATCGCTAAAATTCATTATAATCTAACAACTGAAATATCTTTAAAAGATTTCTGTCAAGTTTTTAAATTATTAAAATTCTTCAGGATACTTGATCAGATTTGTGATAGAATTAAAGCAAATGAGTGACATGTAAATCAAATTAAGATTTATCTAAAGTTCAGAAAGGAAAGGTTGTCTATATGAAAATAGCCCAAAACTACAATTCATATTTTATTTTACTTATGAACCCCTTACAGTTATATACACTGATCTTCAGATATTTCAACTGTAAATTTTGAGAAGCATTGTGTTTGGCATAATTTCATTTGCAATATGTTGTAATGCTAATTAAAAGTTTATATTGGTTAAAATCAGACCCTCTTTTCAAACCATCTTATCTAATGCATTGCCAAAAAGTGAAAAGAATAGAAAAATTTTCTTAAAGTTGCCAGGAGCTGGGGGACTATAGTCTTCTCACATGAGCTCTCCACTGGACCCACTTGAGTCCTTAAGTTAATTAACCTGTGCAAATTCATGTTGTAAAATCTGGACATTTCATTTAGAATGTCTGACACACAATTGTGAAATTAACATAAAACAGAATGAAAAGAGATGTTTATTAGGTATAAGACATCATCTACTTCCTTTATAAATTAAAGAATGGTATCAATTACCATAAATCTTGCCATGATTGATTATATCACAATGTTGAACGGAAATTGTAAAATATACAAAATGAACTGTTACTTGGATAAGGAACATTTTGTAGATTTCGTGAAATTCGTTTAAAAAATTGTATTTATTTACCGGTAAAAATTATTTATTGATAAAAATCAATTTGGATTGGACAACAGGCTAAGCCTACATAAATCCTTTCCCATTGCAAGATGGAGCATACAAACAACTATCTTGATTTAGAAACAACCTGGTTTTAACAGTCACATTTTAATTTTCCTTTGCTGAATATTTCAGTCAAATAGAACCTTGAATAAACAGCCACCTGTCTTTAGCAGCCAATTTTACATCTTTCCTTTGGTGACCTCTAAATGCAGGTTTGACTGTAACATAATTTACAACATTTAAACACAATTACAGCACAAATATATCTTATATTATTTGAAGCAGTATCAGAGTTATTTTGATAGAAAAATTTAAATAATTTTTTTTAAAATAGTAGGTCTTTGAAATAAATTACAAGTATATGCAAATCAGTATAACAGATAGTCCTTGGTTAGAAGGCATACTTAAAGGTGTCTGGAAGTATCTCCCATACTAGAAGACAGCATAGTGTAATCATCTTGTGAAAAGGCTGGCATCCTTAAAGAATTAGGTCACTGTGACCAAGATAATCTTGGCAAGATTTAAGTATGTAGTTTCTGGTTAAAGTCAATGTTGTTATAAGACATTAGTTTCATGTTATCTTGTATGTAGATGTATTGGAGTGTCGATACAAGTTTATCTGCAGTTTTGTGATTTTCCTTTTGATGTTGTTGCCTGATATTTTCAGTATCAATTGAAATGAGCCTACAGCCGTGATACTGGAAAATATCAGGCAAGTGGTCATGTGACATTGATTACCGGAATGATGTTGGCGATAAAAAGAATAATGGACCTTTTAAAGGTCTGGACTGAAATTATCATCTGTATCACAGCTTGCCCTGTCGAGCTCAATGTGATACTGATGATAATTTCAGTCTCGACTTTCTAAATGTCTGTTATTCTATATATATAAGTAAATAAGGTTATTGTTTTACCTGCTTCAGCACCTGGGAGCTGACCTTTGCATTCCAAGCCTTAATTTGAATTTTCTATACAGGTATATCATCAAACAAACTTTGCTTTATATGCATTTGTGGTTGGAAATTTTGTGTTATAAAGCTAAACATTGAGCCCAGTACAACTGATGGCTCTTCACTGTAGTGCCGTCAAAGCCACATTATTGTGGGTTAAAGGGTACTGGGTAGATTGGATGAAAGTCAGTCTTGTAGGTTAAAGGTTACCGGGTAGATGGGCGATGGAATTATTTATTTATTCTGGGTTATATTACTAGAAATTTTACTTACAAACCCTACCTCCACATAGCAACCTATGATGCATCTTGGAAGGTATATCAGGGGCGGATCCAGGTGGGCAGGGGTGCCCAGCCCCCCTTTGAAACCCAAAAATGGTAAAAAAAGGAAAAGTTTGGGGTAAATTTTGTTCTTAATCTCCATTAGAAATCGAGAAAATTGATGAATTTAGAGGTCCAAAAAAAGTAGGCCCTCCCTTTTCCTTAAGTCTTGACTCTGGATCTGTCTCTATAAATACAGAAAAATGCTGGCTGTTGTTATAAACATATGTAAGATGTGGATCAAGTTTTTTCTTGCAAACATTCCATATTCTTTCTTTTAAATATTAACATCAAGCAGATGAGTCCTTTAAATCATGAAATTTCAATTTTAAATCAGACAACATGTGAAAGTCTAAATTTGTTTTAGGTTGATTCAAACTTTTGAAAAAGAGGGGGATGGCTGTCCTTCCAAAACATGCAAGTCAACATGAATAACAGGAGTGGCTTAAAAAATCATAATCAGGGGCCCAGGTATTGACTTTTATTTTGTTTGGATAAATGATCTTAAATAATAAAAATTAATAACTTGCAGCAATGTTAAGTTTTCTAATAGTTTAAAAGCCTGTTTCAGTGATTTTATTTTAATTGTTTAAAGTGGCATGTGTGGTCTTAAATGTTTTATGAAATTTTCATCAGATTAAAGTAATTTTAGTATTTGTTTATTAAAAAAAGGAACAAAGATTTTCTTGTGAAGTTTGAAAAAATGTTTACTCATGCAGAAGATTTTATGAACGAAAATGTTCTGCCAATGAGCCGAATAGATGAGTACAGATGAAAGGTCATAGTTGAAAGTTGAGCCAATAGGAAATCTGTATTTCCTAAGTGTTCTCTCACGCACACAATACAGTATGTATACATTAGATATAGTGGCCCATTTATATTGTCTGTTTCTTACCTGGCTAATTCACCTGAGAGAGATGAATCATACTGGCTAACACTCAAATAACGATTTTAAAGCTTTAAAACTTGTCTTTAAAAAAGCACAAAAAGTACAAGATTGTTTTACTCAGTGAAAAAAAAACTGGCTTCTTGGAGATGTGTCAGTCGTGAAAATTCTGTTGGAGTTTTTACTAATACCATGTCTGTATTGGGTGAATCCCATTTCGGATTAAATGAGTATAGAACTGGACTTTTTTCTAATGGTTTAAGTGCAGGTGTAGGCAGTAGTTTACCATTTGGGCCAGGACTAGGGTATGGCAGTTTAGGGGCACCATCTTTCCCCTCATTACCACTTTGGAGGCCCACACCTTCACTTCCTGTGCCTCAGTATTGTATGGACATAAGATGCCCATGTAATTTATCCAGAAATTATGGGACTAATTTTTTGGACTATGTGCCTTCATTATTACCTCCGTGGTATCTTAAATTAGCAGGTAAGTTAAATTTGCATTATTTTATAAGATTTTTTTTAATGTCAAGTTGCTATTTTAGTATTTATCATTTAGAAAATTTGAATATATGTTGGTATTTTGTTTCTGACAGAATTCTTCCAAGTTATGCAATCATATCCGTTATTAAATCTCATTTAGTTTTTGCAATAGATAATGAGTATATGATTTGATAGACTAAAGTCTTTGAACTTGTACAGCTGCTGCATAGTTCTGCAAAGAAATCAATGAACTATTTGACAATGCACTTGAATATAGTTGTTATGCTAGAAATGAAATATGAAAAAAAAATTTTTGGCTTATGGATAAAGTATTTTCCTGATTATTCTTGACAATGCAGACAGTTCTCTATACATAATACAATGCAGCAAAAATATGTTTTGTTGCATGGAAAAATAGTTACCTCTGAAGAGAAACGTTTTGGAATTTTTTGCATGGATTACATTCATTTAAACATGAAACACAGTAAACTTTGCTTATCTCAATTACTTCTAAGGCACTTGGAGTAGAAAATATTTGGGAAAATTCAGGAATTGGAAATAAGAGAATCATTACAAATAAAATCTCTTGCTGACTTGAAGTCATTGCTCCTTTTGTACATTTTTCATAAAGAAGTGGTGGGGATGGGGTTCATATTTGCATCCCCTACTATAAATCTAGTGAAATTGGCATTCATTTTTGCATCAGATACAATGTACATGCAGTTTTGTTCTTACATGTAGCTACACATCTACTTGTTACGTGAAACATGATTTATGTCCCTTTTATTTAATAACGTAAAATAACCTGCTCATCCCCGATGTAAACTGGTTGAAATTTATTAAATTTTCTGGTACACATGTATGGTTGGCTTTATTTCAGGACTGGCACTGACACTGAGCAAAAGGATTTTCCACAAACCAAACACATGTTCCTTAATTTAGAAACTTGTGTCATGTGAAATTTTGAGTCATTTTTAAAGTACTTTGTGGTTAGGACATTAAATAAACTGTTTAGATTTGCACTTTTACCTTTTATTGTCAGACTGAAATATAATGCACATTACTTACGTTGCCGTGCAACATGATTTAAACCGTTGAACTTTTGCCATCTTTAAGGAAGGGAATTTCCATAACTTCATGAATAATATAAAAAAGGAGGAAATATGCATTAAAAGGGCTACTTTCAGAGTAAATTACAACAAATGTATAGATATCATAGCATTTAATGTATAAAGTGTGAAACGTTAAAGCAAAATTGAAAACCGTTCAATATTTTTTTCTTTTACAAAATGCATTTAAATGCCACTATAAAGTAATTTTCCTCCCAGTCTTCATTGTTTTTTTTGGGAGGGGGATTTTTTTCCCTTGTTAGTAATTTGACTTGTTAAAAAATTAATTGGATAAAAAATCAAGATATTCTTCTAAAAAGGTTAAATAACATTAGACAAGCTTTAGAAACTTATTAAGTATGAATAGCTTCATTTTACATACATTCTATTAAATTTAAATGATGACTGGCAATGAGCATTTTTGTATAATCATTTTCCTGAGGCATGCATATATACAATATATACTGCAGCCACTAGCAAAATAATTTTACAGTTACATTTTTTGGGGAAATTTTTGTCCAGAGGCATTTTCTTGAAAGTTATGATGATAAATTTAGAAAACTGTTGTGGTTGGTGACTTTTAAGTTGACAGTTGTAGTTGTAGGAGGATGGTTTTGCTGCTTGTATCCCAAGGCATGTATTTCTATCTTGGTTTATGTTGATCAATTGAAAGATGGCCATGTCAGGTTTATAATTGTAGGAGGACAAGTTTCCTGTTATTTGTCAAGTTGACATATGTAAATATGTCTTTTTAATTATAATTTTAATACATCATTTATGCATACATATATTGCAAGAATTTCTTACCAGTTGAAACCACCTGTTTCAGTTATAATGGTCTGTGACCACCTGAAGCAGACATCCAACAAAGAATTGTTTGACCTTTTCAAAAGTAGTTGGGTTTCCTTTAAGAAGTAGTTTCATTAAGGACCAAATTTTAGATTTAATGACACAACAATAAGTTGATCTGGAAATGATGTTAAATATTCGTCTTTTTATAATTCATAACTTAAACTCATATTATTTTCATGATTTTATCAAAACCATAGGGCAAATTTGACTATTTTAACAGGAATGTAACATTTTCTGTAAAAATACCAACTTTTTTATAGGTGTTTAGTTCAAAATAGGAATGTCCTCACAAAAACACTACAAAGATATTTAAACTTAACATTTGTACTAATAGATCTTTAATTGTGCAAAAGTTTGGTTGTGGTGTTTTTGTGTGATCTATATCTAAATCTGAGGAAATTGTATCAAATTTCGTGGCAGATCAAGAAATTTTCGAGTATTTTCACAATTAAAGAAAATTCTATGTGCCATGTGACCGTTATACAACCAATTAAACTAAAAAACTGTTGGTTTATCTTTTTATAGACATTTTTCAATACAAACGATATAGAATAATAGATAGTAGACAGTTTTCATTTTTCAGCCAAATTCTTAGGCCAAAAACGTGGCTTTACTACCCTTGTCCTTTGATTGCAGTTGCTTATTGTTTGGCCATTTGAATTTGAATAACGATTTGTAAATTGAGCAAATTTACAATTTTTTGCAGCTATTGGTACATCTTGTACATGTACATTTACAAAAAAAATTGCAAAATTTACAAGTATTTCATGAATGTAAAGTTATACTTGATTTATTCTGCCAGTTGTTGGATTATAATTTAAATTCTTGTTAAATCATAGGAAACAGCTTCTTACAGCATGTTAATGTTGAGATGTAGTTAAAACTCTGTTAGTATGTTTATCACTTCTTAAGAGGACAGTTTTCATACATGCAGTTTGTCTTTGTTAGTAATATCAAATGAAATTTTCACCTCTGTTAAGCAGTTTCTTGTTCTGAAATATCATAATTCTTATTTCCATGTTTTAACATTCTATTAGGCCACAAGGTTCTCAGAAGTGTTGAAAACATTACTATCATGCAGACCAATCCTCATTCAAAATTCGATAAAATAGTAATTTTGATTAATTTAAAGTTTCAAACAACATAAATTTGATTAATGTGTAATATTATTTGTTATCACTTGCTTTCACTTTTTTTTTTGAAAATATCTATATGTAATCTTAATTCATTTCTATGATATATTCAGTTTCATTTATTATACAATATAGAATATTTGTGCTCTCATTTTCATAAATTCAAAATTTGATGTATATACTGATAAAAAACATTAAGTTTCAGCTAAGATTTTAATCTTTAAAGAAAAGATATAAATTTACACCGTTTTATTTCAGTTTTCGGTCATGAAAATGGAAATAGATGAAATTATATTAAATGTAATTTTGAATTCATACAAATTTCTAGATAAATTCCTTCAGATTAATACCTTTTCTTTTCATACAAATCCTTCAAAATGCTAATATGATGAATTTTTACAAGTATACATGTTTTTATAGAAGGCACTAAGTTCTTTCTTTAAGATTTTATTGCATTGAAATTGGTTCATTTTGTTACTTTTGGAGATTAATTTTGTTATTAAGATGAAATATTGATAATGCAGCAATAGATTGTTGTCGTTTTAGATAATTTGTTTACAGTTGTCCATCCTTGCATGTTATTTGGGTGCAATTTTTAAATAAATAGGGACTGAAAGGTTCTTTTCACATTGAGGATGATCCAATACTGTTTCACCTCTTGTATTGTCAAACCACCCAAAGTTTATCTAGGAAATTGGAAAGTTTGAAGTCTAGAAATTAGGTACTCAACAATTTTCATTCAAACTGTTCCACACATTTTTAATTCAAAATTCATTTGACCTTATGCCAAATGACCCAAAGTTTATGTAGGAAAAATGGAAAGTTTAAAAAACCTAGAAAATAGGTACTCTACAATTTTCATTCAAATACTTCTACACATTTTTAATTCAAAATTCATTTGACCTTATGCCAAACAAGTGCCAGATTTTGATATCTATTGAAATTAAGTGATTTTTCAAATCATATCCCCTGTTCACACGACTCCAAACCCGTGCATCTATAGAAAAATTGTTTGGTGATAATAGCCCTTTGGCTTCATACAAATAATAGTACACGGCCCCACTCATCAAAAACCCATTGTTGCTGTCCACGGTAGCGTTGCTACCCAACCATTTTATGTCCACAACAATAGGTTTTTGTATGTTTAAATTTTGTGAAAGAAAGCTTTGATGTATTTGATGTTTATTTATTTGACAGGTCACCTTAATTCCATTCATATTTAAATTTTCTGGCAAAAACCGGGGTTTTAAATTCATTCATCATTAGGCTAGGTCATGAGACGCTGAACGGCTCGTATTTTTATGCATTCATTCAAAGTTTACCTACCAGTTTTCTATTTGTATTGTTGATTGTGAAATTCGGTCGACCAGAGTAGGATAATGTTCCTGTTTTATTATACAGAGAAAAGTAAATGTGTGGAAATTTTTAAAAATTGTCTTTTGAAATAAGATCGTTTATAACTATTACCGGTACTACAATAGTTAATTTTGGTGACTCGAGTTAACTGAATTTAGAAATTTAGTCAATATATTTTATTTACTTAAAGATATTATGATAAAGTCTGGACATTTTTATATTTCTCCTTGTATATTTAAATGAATAGATGATGTGATGCAGCTGTAATTAGATCTTTTATTTAATGAAATGAAACAGAATAATCTAGATCTTGTAGTATGATTTGAAATTCGCTCAAATGTTTTGTGGAACTCCCTGTACATGTTTTGGTAAACCCTTTCTTGTTCTTACAACCATCAGATTTTTAAGCATTGTTGTAAGTTGTGTGAACCTACAAGTAGAATTGAAATGCAATGAATGATTATAATACTAGAGCTGAGTCTCTCATGTGTTGGCTGTTCAGTCTTGAAGCAATAACCAAATTTGTAAAGAGAATTTAGAAAGAGATTTATCTATCTTACCAGCAACCATATTAGGTGTGCAAAATATTACAGGTGTTGTTGTTTGTCCTGTGCTCATGTAAAAATTGTTGATTTTTTGTGAAAAATTAAAGTTCCGACAGTGTCTAAATTTTTGCATTTCTGGTAAATCCAAGCTTATTTTTACAGACTGTGCCTATAAATATATACCAATAGATATAAAATCTATCATAATAACTTTCATTTTCTAAAATTCATAAATCCTTTGAGCAAAAACAGATATAATGGAAAACCACAAAATTTTTAAATTTTCTTAAGAGTGCAAAAAAACTAGGAGCATGTATAAAAAGTCAGAAATATACAATAAAGTTACTGGAAGTTTTTGTTCATTACATTTTATAAGAATAAGATTCTTTCAAAGGATTTTTCAAAAACTAGTTAAAAGTGAGAGACTCAGTTCATGCAACTTACATTACCAGAATTCATCTTAAGAAAGTTAGTTGTTCTGCATCCCACACAGTGTATAGTTAGCAAAACACCCTAACTGACCCCATCTTGTTTAGCAACAATGATGATTATCAAATTGTCTTTATGTTGTGAGGGTCTATTTTGAGACACTATTTGTTGCTATTTTATGCCTCTGATACGACAGGTATGCTGTTCTTTAGACAAATATCTGTTTGTGTGGTCTATTCATCAAAATCTAAAGGGTCTGTCCATTGATATCCGGTGAAAGATGAAAGAATTGGGCTATGACATTCTTTTAATGATACCTATGAAATTAAAGATGTGTTGTACCATATTTGTTTTCAGAAAGAATAACTAATGCTATTTCTTTATTTCTTTTCCTTTATAAGGTTATATTAGTTACACGAAAACAAGTTCACCAACATGTATCAGAATGGAAATTTTGTATAGTCTTTTGAAATAGTTTATACACTGTAAATTGGGTTTTAAGTTATGAGTTTTAAAAGGGCCATTAAGTGCTTCAAAGCTAATCATAACAAAGTTTATTGCCTTTGCTTAAGCAAATGCAAATTTTGTTCTGATTTTTGGACATGATCACATTTTGTCCAAGGTCCATCTACACACCAATGTACCTAATCAGAGGGTAGGTGATAGTTAATACAGTACACATAGAGAGTTTTGTATGAAAAACACTCAGGTCGGATTTTGGACATTGCTGGTGAAATTTGGAAAAGCTCGGAGAAATTTCACCAGCTTTGGAGTTTTTACTATATAATCAGATAGTTTTGTATGAAAAACAATCTAGCTTGACCTTGGAGATTACTGGTGAAATTCGGAGAGAGTCAGAGAAATTTCACCAGCCTTGGTGTTTTTCATACAAAACTCTCTGTGTGTACTGTATATTGTACCAGTTCATTTCTCTGCATGAACTATCAGTACCCCAGAACTTGCCAGTAATACAATAAGTTTTTATAGAGCCATTTGATTAGGCTTTAATAAAATTTGAATTTGAATTTATAATCCAAATTAATATTTTCAGGAGAACATTTGCTGTATAAAGGACACACGTCACTACATGATTCCCAGGAAACACCAAATAAAGAACTCCCTACAAAAACACAGAAACAGGAAAGACTAAAAGAAAGACAGGGATTGTCACAGACGTTGAACTTTGATAAAGAACATGGTGTGAAATTCCTGTCAAAGAGTCGATGTACTGGTACACAAACGTGAGTATATAAACTCTTTAATACCATGATCAGATTGATTTTCACTGCTTTTAAGAGTACATATTTTCCAGGCAAGAGTTTTTTGTTGGATATCTTGAATGGGTTAATCTTGTCCATCTAGGTTTCTGGTTTAGCAGTCTGGGATTTTTGAGAAAATATAAACATTTATTGTGCTGATTCCAATTGCACCTGATCCCCATTCCAACATGTTTGTTAAAAAACATGTTAATGACATGGTTCAATAAATAGCACATTGCATTTAATGATTGATTGATAACTCTTCTATAACTTTATCTTTGTCAGAATAAATTGTGCTATCATTTGTCCCAAAATTAGGTAAAAAATTTACAAGAAATGTAAAAATTAGGCACACTGGAGATTTTGTTGTGCAAAGGGAAAATTTACTGCCAGTTTTGTTACCTACATTGCCTTCAGATTAAAATTTGATGATACTATAATCAGATTTTTGTATAATGAGCAGATTTAGATTGAACTTTTGTAAAGTACAAAATATAAGTGGGGATTTAAATAAAAGGATAAAGCTGTTCCTTAGGTATACACATGGAGTTATTTTCCTATTTAAATATACCCCCAAGCAGGGACTAAATCTTTCAGAAACTTGGGACGTTTACTGCATGGTATTACGGTAATTAAACCAAATCTCACAATTGATCAAATGATTAAACACTCTTGTGAACGGTCAGTAACATCTCTGTTTGTTTTGCCCACGGACACTCTGACAAGAACTTGCTTTTATTTGAAAAACTTTGTGGTCAGATTATTGTAATAGAGTGAGGTCAAGTTGTGTCTGGTGGCATTACTCGTACAACCGGCTTAAATGTAAAATGTAAAAAAGAGTGGTAAATGAAAAAATAAGATGGATATTTCGATATCATTAGGTAAAAAATTGCCCAAAGTTTCAAGTGCAGATTGTTGAAGAATAATTCTCTCTGACAATTTTTACCGAACTATTTGTTTCTTATTTTGGTGTAGTTTCAGTGCTGGTATTGTATGTGCTTTGAATCATTATTATCAAGCTTTGATCCACAGAACGTCAGACACAAACATTCTATTCAGCTTTAGTTTTCAGTGTAGTGTTGTGTGTTCCTTATTTGTCTTTTGTTTCATTTTGTTGGCCATGGTCTTGTCTGTTTTTTGACTTTATGATTTCTGTCTGCCCCTTTGGTACCTTTGAATTCCTTTTACAGCAAGGGAACAATTATAAAACCAGAACGCTTGAGTCCAAAAATATGTACCTTCAGTACCAGTTTTGGGTTCTTTTTTCTGAAAGTATAACTAGAAACAGAATGATAATTAGTTTAGATCAGTTAGTACTGGGTGGAGCAGTAATGTTTGACTGACGATGAGTTAGATATGGCAGTTGCATGACAATCGGTGATAACAGTATTTGATGTCTGCAAGATGGTGCCAACTATTGTATCTACTACAATAGTCATATTAGAATGTGACAAACTAATGTACATGTACTGGAAGGCTGGCGACCATTTCACAAAGAACTCAAAGGATAAACATGCAGCCATCTAACGTACATTTCAAAGGATTTACGTGCATGTAAATGTTAACAGTTCTTTGTGAAATGATCCCTTGCTACATTCTAAGTTCTTTATAGAAAGCAGGTAGTTATGGGCTTAGAAGCCTATAATTGCAGGCAGAATCCAGAAAATTTTTTTGGAGGATTTCTTCCATTTCAAAATAAAGAGGCTAGACTGATATACATGCCCCTAGCCAGAAAATTTCAAAGGTGGTTTGATCACCTCGCAAAGTGACCTGTGGGTCTGGCAAAATGGTGCAATCAAACCATTTCATGGCAATATCAGAAAGTCCTGTTTTTAAACTTTAATAGTCCGCCTTCGATCTGAATTTCAAGATTAATAGTGCTTATTGGTTTTCAAGGGGGGTTCATCTGAACCCCTCTACACCCCCCCCCCATATCATATCATATATGATATTTCTTATGTACTGGTACTACAAATGAAGACAAAAGTGAATAGAGTCTAATTTGTCTTTGCAGTAACCTCTGTTTAGCAGTCACTTGATTTGATAGGCCGCCATTCCCAATCCTTATTGTGTAAGATTTTATCATGATAAGAGGTCATTTCTCTTAAATGGTCAATTAACTTATTCAAAGGGTGACCTCTAAATACAAGTTTTGACAGTATTCTGAAAAGGGCACTTTACTGGTTTCCTGTTTTCAGTTTTCATGTCTTTTAGATCTTTTCCCATTTCCCTTATGTTACATGCATATACTCTTGTCTTTTAAATAAGCTGGATAGACGGTTTTTACGTCAGTGGTTGCCAAAGTCTGTAATTGTTGTCTGTTTATATTGTAAAGAGTACATAAACATCGTCTTCATGTAGATGCAACACTTTATCGAATGAGTCACTATGCTGTACCGACAAACTGTATTCGCTGTGTGAAGTAATATTATTACATAACACAATTACGTTTGATCTATTCTAGTTGTATTTTAATTAGACATGAGAAAAAAATAGAGACATGTCGATGGGGCATTTAGAAAGTAATGTTTGGATTCATGGTGGTAAATAAGGAATAAATACTTTTCATTCTATACAATTAATAACGTATAAAAATGGTTTGAGTTAAAAAAAAAACAAAAACAAAACAGGTGGTTTCCATGTGGTCAGGATTCAATTCTGGTGAAATTTTTTGGTTTGCGCCTCCACCGAGGTAAGGTGGATTTGAGGTGGAAAGAGGACGGGTTTAGGGAAGAATGATCCCATTAACTAAATATCAGACTGCCGTTTCATAAAACGATCGCTAATTTAACGTGCACATTATTCCATTGGCTTTCTATAGCCTAATGTGCACGTTAATTTAGCGATCGTTTTATGAAACGG
>JARWCS010000005.1:4693182-4706326 GCA_034783895.1 Geukensia demissa
GAAATCTGATCTCGATTCGCGAATAGAAAAAAACTTCATTGAAGGACTCCACAAGAAAATCAACTGTATATCAAAGATGCTTCATACAAATACGACTTAATAACCTGGTATCTGTAAATTTCATACACAGAGCAAAATATATTCTTTCTCCAATATTTATTCGAAATCCAGCGATAGGACAATTACCCTCCATATTTATATTCAAATTTTATATAACCATTTCCTAAATTTAAATCGATAAAACCAAAGCTGGCAAATGTTTTCTAAAGAGTCATTGCGATGATTGTCTTTAGACATCAGCTGGGAACTTGGATTCTAAATATGCCTCTGTGACAAGACATTAATTGAATGCATAGTACATGTATGAGTTCTAATTTTTTATTGTCCCAAATGGGCATAGTATGCACACATTGATTTATACTTAAAGTCTGTCTCCCCAGAAACTATTGTTCATCTTTCTAAACGGATGGAATGGCTTTATACATTGTTCTCCAGTGTTCTCTTCAGCCAAGATATTCAACAAAAGCCCCCTACCCCACCCCCACCCCCAAAAGAAAAAATGGTTTAACATTCATCTCAGATCATATAGTAAGTGAATCTCTGCTTTAAGATCCTATCTTTTGTGTTGATACCACTACCAACATAAGTTGGTTTAACATGCATGAGATAGGACCATAAGGAATTTCCAATAAAGTGGTCCAAAACCATTGCAATGTTAGTATTACAGGAACATATTGGAGCCTCTGGTTTCATGTTACCACCAGGTTAACCAATCGATAGGGTTTTTCATCCTTTTCAGAATTATAAGACAGTGAATAATTTATGCTAACCACACTGATCAACTATTTCTTAGTTACTGTAAACTTAATTTTATTGCTTGTAAAAGATGAATAATTGTTATTTACTGCTTATAAAAGAAGAAATCAATGATTCAAAATTTATAATAGATAGGTAGATAGAACCACTTAAGAAGGTAGATAGAACCACTTAAGAATCTAAATAGATTTATTAACGCTACTATTATATTTGGATCTTTCATAATTTAAATTATTGCTCATCAGTCATTTACTTGGCAGAATTTGATTGTTTCTTATAGTATTTAAATGCATAAAAAAATTAGAAAACCACAAAAATATTAAATCTGATCTTAGTGCCAAAATTACCTCACCGAATTGCAACCTGTATGAATGGGTATGAGGAACTTGGAGTAGTGCCATATCTTAAAGAAGTAGGCGTCCCTTCACACACGAAACCCATTCAGCTAAAACATAAATTACAACAAAAAAGTAAAATGACTCATTTAAAAATTATTGCTGCACTACAAAATGTAAAGTATAACATGTATTCTTTGTATCAGTGGTGATTATTAATGTTTATATGATATTTTTGTAACATTTCAAGATATTTTTGTAACATTTCCTTCACTTTGAATGAATTTGCATTTTGCAGCTAATTATTCTTTTATTCCTAAATTTTTTACTCTTGTCAATTATTAAAGTAACTTTTTTAAGTAGATATCCAAGATGATTGTGAGGTTGAAGGTCATTGATCCATAAAACACTGAACATATCAAATGTAGCAATATCAACTAATGCTAGGTGTGCCACTGGGTAGATGAAACAATTTGTAACCATTTCTACTGGTACCAGAAATACTAGAAAGTTTTTCAACCTCAAAGAAACCAGTTTACCTGCCCAGTGCTGCCCCCAGCGTTAGTTGATATAGCTATATAAAGAATTTCATTCGTTGCCAGTTAAGGTAAAGCTTTGGAATCAGCCAGCTAATGAACGTGGTTAGTTTCTTAATAGCATTACACGGTGTCTTTTAATAGACATCTTTTTTATGACATTAGTCATTTATTTCAGACATGTCGCAGAGGCCGATCCAGACTTTTGGGAAAGGGGGACCCACTTTTTGTAGACCTCCTGATTCATCAATTTTCTCGATTTCTAATGGAGATTAAGACCAAAATTTACTCCAATTTTTTCCTTTTTTATCATTTTTGCATTTCAAAGGAGGTAATGGCCCAAGCCCCCATGGGTCCCCTGGATCCGCCCCTGTGTCTTAAGACACAAGTAATGGAAAATTTTATTATATTAATTTATTTCAGACAAATATCCAGTGTAGATCCAGAGTTACCATTGTACATCAATGGGAGTCGACCAGAGCCAAACCTTGACAGCTATGCCGCTGCTCACCATGCCATGTTATTACAAGCCAATCAGCTGATGCGAGAGAGAGGCTCACCACCAAGATACCCAAGCATAGACTCACATGACACACCATTAAATTTATCGTTATCAAATTCAACGTTAGCATCTCAGAATTCTCCATTTTCATCTCATGTGCCACGACCATCTGTTATTACATGTGCACCAACAGTAGAGCGAGGGCATCAGCAAAATTTATCACCTTCAGTATCGCCACAATCTCTGCCAAGTCCCAGTCGCAGAGAAGTTCGAACAGGTATTAATTTTATTGTGTTACAACATTAATATATTTAAAAATTTATGCTGCAGATTTTGACACTGTATGTATACTTCATAACCTCATTCAGTCTATAAAATTGCTTCTAGCAAAAGACACCTTTAGGCCACTCCAAATTATTTCTAGTCCTCTGGATTTTTAGTGATAAAAATAGGCATGAGGGAGTGAAATTTTTTGTTTAAATGTTTTTCTTGCAATGGCACAATATTGGAGCACAACCTCAAAAACCGATGCGAGCACAACAATTTAAAGGTTTTTCCTTAATTTTTGTCCCTTTTTTAGGAGCGAGCGAGCAAATTTCATTTATTATTTTTAGGAATAACAATGAAAATTTTTTAAAATGAAAAAAAATTGGAGCGAAGTTTTTTTTGAAATTTTGAACCCAAAATATAGGAGCGAGCAAATCCGAAAAACTATTAATTAATTTGGAGTGACCTTAGTTAGTTTCCTTTTTAGCTATTTCACAACAGTAGCTGCATGGACATTCAAATTTTAGCCTGCTATTTAAAGGATTATTCACACTTAAGGAGCAGCTTAGATTTTAATGTTGTGCTAATTTTATATAAGAGTGAAAAGAAAACTGACAAATTTTTTTTTAATTATAGAAACAAAATGAGGTATAAATACAGTAAAAATGTTTGTGTTTTACAGGGGTAATTGAATATAGACAGTGTTTGAAATTATTTTGGTAAATAGAAGTAATTATTCGGGCAGGCTACAATAGTAACATTTTCCACTCTCTTAGCGGAACTGTTATATTGCCTTATATAAAACACCTGATTGTAAATAATCAACACATGTGGATTATAATAAATGTTAAAAATATAGCAGTCACACAGTTTTTTATCATGAAAAAATTTATTTCCACAAGCATTATGTATGAGTGGAATTCCCAGTTCTTAACCAAATCAAATTCACCCAATGCAAGATTTTACTTCTGCTACAAATTTATCTCAGAAGATTACTTTTTGAAATCTGTTATATTTTTAAGAGGAATAATAGGCAGTTTTCTTTGACTTTTTTTGTAAATTAGTAATTAACTGTTTTTTTTTTTTTGTTAATTTTTTTTTTTTTGGTGAGGTCTTTATTGTTCTTAGTCATATGGTTTTTAGCTTTATTCGTACACTATGTGTCATGTTCCGTCTGGTTCATGTTCTCAAGATTGTCATGTCTATCAACGTGTTCCCTTTTGTCTGGCCCTTCGGTTTTCTTAAACTTCCTCTTTTCTTCCTTTTCACCAATTTAACAGTTGGTTTAGACTTTCCATGAAAAGAAAAACTTTGTACTGCAAAAAATCCCTACAAAATATGCATTTCATATCATGATTTAAATATGAATTTTTGCGATCATTTTTGAAGTCAAATTTTCTTGAATGAAAAACACAGAAACACTTAATAAACACTACACACTAAAGATATGATGTTAAAGGTTTGTAGGACACTCCAAAGTTTTAGGCGTTAAGTCGAAAATAAATAGAAAATATGTAAAACCTATTTCGGTAAACATGAAATTTATTACTGCTTGAAGATAAAGGTACACATTCATTTACAAAAAACACAATATATGTGGTTCTTTATTTCACTGTTCTTTTTATTAACCTTAAGTTTATTTAAGACAGATTTTTGAATGTTTCTATTAAACCAAGCCTTTAAAATTAGATAAAGAATACCCATATCTGTTGAATGAAGTTTGGATGAATTTTCGGAGTATTGTCAATGAAGATAAACCATTGGTGTCAAGCAGCTATGTCGATAGTGTAAAACAATATGACAGTTTTACTTAATCTAATCTGCCAACAAACTAATTGATGGTTTCGGCCAAGGTTAGTCCCAAAAACTTTTGAAGGGCGATAAAATTTACGAGTAAAAAATCAATCATTTTAAACAGTAACTGATAACTGTAGATTGCTATGGGTTTGCGATCAAAGTATGACCGTTAAATCTTGGGTACTACTGACTTATTTAGATCAAGGGGTACAATGATATTATGATAACATCGCTTGTTATATTTAAAGTGATTTACTGTGTTAGTATCTTTTTTGTGGGGTGATAAATTGTATACTTTGAGAGTTATGTGTTGAATTGATATCTTATTTCTGTAAACAGTATTGTGAGAGAATTGTTATGATTGCTTGAATTTATCACATGTTTCAGTTGTTAGGCTAGATTTAGATATGTCTAGTTCCCACAGTGCTAGACTTAAATCGAAGTTTATAGGGATTTTAGTTCTGCAAAAATGCAATAATGAGAAAACTTGATTTCAATTTAAGATATATTAGAATCTACTGTAAATTCTGAAGTTATTGCATGCATTTATTATTGCGATTTGTTTAGGCGATAATGCAATTTTTATAATTGCGATTTCTTAAAACTTGTGTTGGAATACTTCTGACAAAATCTGAAATGTAATTATTGTGATTCTAGCCCTGTCACAAATTTCACAATAATAATAACATCGCAATAATTAAATGGTACACGAAATACAACAATGCTTTCCTTGCAGTCCCTCAACTTGAAAGGACCTGTAAAGGTCTTCAACAATGGGCAAAACCTTATACCTCACAGCCAGATCAAATTGGTCCTAGAGTCGATGATATAAGGGGCATTATTTGCCATTTATCAATACTGCAAAATATTTTTTACAATGTCCATGTCAGAAAATCATACAACTAGTGAAGATAAATTTATATCTCTTTTTTTCTTTGTTGTAAAAATTGTGTTAAAGTACAAAAATGCACTGTTTGACATGGTCCTAGTTTTGCCCAATTAGGATTACAAACATTATAGTAAAATGGAATAAACTTTTTTAAAAGTTAAAATAAAAAAATCAATATAATTAAAAACTAATTTGATACCAACCATATCTATATTGTTAACATCAGTCGTAACTATTTTCAACATTATAATGAGCCGTAATAGAAAATTTGTCTTTTCGAACAAACAAACTACAGTCACGGATCTCTGCCCAACCATTCTTTGCACTTTATGACATACTTATCAGAAAAACAAATCTTCGAATGGAGACAAGTATTACCATCTATTATGAAAAAACCTATTTTGTATTCAAGAAATGAAAAACTGCTATTAAATCAACAAATAGGGTTATACTTAACTTATTTTAGGATATGTCTTTGTGGCAGTTAGCGCCATACGTCTGTCTGTGGTTGGACTAATGACCATAATTTTCCAAATAAAAGGAATTGAAAAGAAAGCTAAAAACTAGCAAACTGCCGTATAATTTGTGGTCCAAGCGGGAGTTGGAGAGTGTTTTTATAAGTGGATTAAGGTGTTTGAATGCTATGTTTCTATGTCGCTGATCATGTTAGGGTAATTTGACAGTCCATAATCTCTTAATAAATTGTTTGACTCTATATGATGCTGTAATATTTCTTTGGCCAGAGAGTAAAATGTGAAAAATGTCATTGATAAATTGACTTTTTGTGGCAGTATTGACTCCTTTTATAACCTTTTATGGCAATTTGTTCCTGATTGATAAATGTGATATTGTCATTACATTAGAGTCGGTAGGCGTAGTTGTAAGTGCAAGAATTTTACCAGGAGTCTGAAAAATTAGTTAAGTTTGATCATTTCAAATGATTATTCAGGAAAAGTCTTTTATTATTGATTTTAATTTCAGTCATATCATGATTTTATTTAATTAATACATAATTAAGTCATTGTAGACAACATTAATGAAGCCAGAGGTTGAATTAATATGCTTTTAGCCTTTGGTTAGCATGCCCAGTTTTGATAATGCCTTGCTATATCATTCAAAAACAACTATTGTGGGCTTTAGCATTTTGAGACCACATTCTGATTCAGACCTTGAAATATTTGTGGACATGATGAAGACCAACATAATAGAAACATATAAATTTTGAATAAATGACAAGTCCTTATTTCAAATCTGTTATTAAAGCCTTGATATGCATTTCTATTAATTTCCAATTCCTCAATTTTTCCTGCCTTTTTCTCAGTTTAACGGGCCAGGGCCTCTTTCCCTAAACAGCAGGAAAATCACTGATTTCCTCTATAATGAAAAGAACAGACAAAATCACATAACCATCTGTACATTTTTGGAGAAACAACAAATTTTTTGCCCCTTTCCATATGGAAACATTTTTCACTTATTAAGTCTTCCAAAACCACATATGAAATATCCTGACAGCTTGATGTCAAAGCCCTATACTGTCAGTTTTATATCCTTCTCACAAATGAGATAAATATGGGGTTGTATTTTATTTCTATAGGTCAGTAATCTTATAAATCAAACTTAAAAAATGTTCATTGCAACTGATATCCTTATTTGGCTTTTTGACAAAGATACAACAAATGAGCGTCGTTGTTTGTTTTTTATTTGAAGAATAACATTTCAAATCTATTGATTTGTAAATTTTCGAAATATCGTTTTAATGAATCTTACATATAATAAATATTCAAGTTTTCTAAAGGGCAATATCTTTTGTGTGAAGGCGTTAGATCTTATTATAAAGTTGTTGTCAATGTTTACATAAACTCAACATGTCATAACTTTAACCTTGTACTGTCATATTTTAAATGACTTACTTAAATAAGTTTGAAACAAAGCCATGTACTTATTTACCTCATAAGCCTTTAAACAACTGCCATAGCTTGACAAATGTGGAAAACCCCCAACTTTTACGATTGTTTGGGTTTAAAACTGATTATGTACTAACCTGGCCCAGTGGGTACATTGTATGTGAGGTAATGCCATCACCGTTTGTCCGTCTTCATCATGGTCATCTGTTTGTTGGTTAACTTTCCCTAATTGTTATGTGCTTCTCACACCATTTGACCAGTGATTATCAATCCAAGTGCACTTTAGTGAACTTTTATTGACGACATCACTATTCAGCTTGGGATTTAGACAATATTTTAGCCTTATACGGCAAAATAAGTCCATTGAAGAATTAGAGAAACAAAATCTTTTGCCAAGTTTTAAAATTGAATGTTAAACAATCTAGATTGTTCAAAATATGATTATCAATGGCTACCGGTAATATACTAATATAAAAACTGTAGATATTTCTCTTTTTCTACAAAAGTTGGGATTGTTTTGTCAAACCAAATTATAGTAATTATTTTTTTTCAAATTTACATCTTGTCAGAAATTGATTGATCAATTAAAACATAAGATGGAGTGATATATCCTTGGAGCTCTTTATATATTGTATCAACACCAGAATCCATTGAAATATAACAGTTAGGCAATACTTGGACCAATCAAACAATAGCCATTCAACATTGAAAAATTATATTTTATGGACTGCATATCATACTATGTACGAGAAACTTGCAAGCAGGGCTATTTTTTTTTACATTTTCGTCTGTGGGAAATATGTAGTTTGCTCGAACCACTTGGGAAAATAATGGTATAAATAATAATTGTATTACATAAGTAACTTGTTTGTGTCACAAACAATTACGGAAAAATCAACATGCACTTGATAGTTATGTATGCACTTTAACAACCGGTGAAAAACTGAATATTAAATACAAAGGCTAGGAATCATGCAAATTTCTATAAATGCATTTAGTCCAGCTGTTCAGTGTATTGTAAATGCATACCGCATATTGGGTGTAGGTGGCCATTTGATTCAGGTGGTATTTTTATAAAAGTCTCTGTAACATTTATTCTAATTTAAATTTTTGACAATATTTTTTTTTCAATTATTAATTTCAGAACTCTGTGATCCTGCCATAGAAGAACATTTTAGAAGATCGTTAGGACAAAACTACTCAGAATATGTTTCCAAGTCTTCGCCAAAAACACCAACTGTGCCATCACCAGCATCGCCCCCTCAACAACAGCTTCCCCCTGCAGACACAAAACCTCAGGGTCAGAATGGAACCAATGTTTCCATAACAGGTAAGCATTAACCCCGCACTAAATACTAGTAAAAGACTGTCTTATCAACAAACAAAGTGTGTGAAATTGTAGAAATTTCAGTGATACTGATAGCTTTTACCAGTCTTATAATACATTACTGTATTGTTTACTTTGCACTTCCATGTTGTATGCCTAAGACAACAAACTAGCATACTGTTCTTGCATACATTTGAGACTCAATGATAGCAAACAGGTCCCAGTAGAATGATTGAGAATTTTAAATTTTTTCCTCTAAAATACAGTTTTGAATCCTCTCAAATGACATCTTGTCCCATGACAATTGAATAGATAATTTACATTCCAAGAATTACATTACATTGTTGCAACGAATATATTCACTAGAATAGATGTTAAATTCAGCATCATGACAGAATATTGCACGGAGGAAAATTTATGATATAGATTTAGCAATTCCACCTAATGTTAGGTGTGTCACTGGGGCAATACAGTAATTTTTATATTGGTTTGTTTGAATACACAAATTTCAAATTAAGAAATGGTCAGCCGATTGATTTTACAGAAATCATCTCCACCTGGCTTTAGGTGAAAACCCTATATACTTGCAATTGTTAACATACAAAACATTTTTTTATGGACAGTGTTATATTTGGTAGTCAATCAAGTTTTATGAATTTCTTGTAGAATTTTAGGAGATATGAAGGAGAGGTGGATATACCATTGTTTGAAAACATTACCATTCATAAAGTTGACATTGCCTTCTGGCTCATTGTGACAAATAATAAATATTTTAACATAACGCCTACACTAAATATTACAATTCTTCCATAAAAAATTAATATATGTCATAAATTGTCTAAATATAGCAAAAAGACAAAGGAGGCTGCTGACCCTTTTGTAAACAAGAAGTTTAAATAATGTTTCGCCATCGGAGTATAAAATATTACAGGCTTTGATGGAATTCTTTTCCTTTAAGAAGTCCAATTTTTAGTGCAAATTTAATCTTGGAAGTTGGTCATAATATTAAATTATTTTGTGGTTAACCTAATGAATTTTATAACTTAAGATCATGGACAAAGATACCTTTTAAATACCGCTTTGAATAAGAAATGGAGGACAAAATCTGTTTAAATGTACCTTAAAAGTCATTCATGGGTGACAGTATGTCAGAAATCTTGAGAAATATTACAAATATTTGCCTAAGGAATTTAAACTGATTTTTGTAATGCATAGCATACACCATCCTAGTAACCTAATAAAGCAACTTGTCTTGGTTTGCTTCACTTTAATATGAATTTTAGACATTCATTTGATATAATTTCCTCTTTGATAGGAGTCTACTGTAAAATGTGTGCATTATTAAATTATTTTAGCAATTGTAAATTATTCTATCATATGATGCAATAGAACAAGAAATACAGGTCTTTGTTGATCTATAGGTACATATTTGATAAGAGGACTATAAAATACATAAAGTAAAAAGAGGTTGAAATACAGAACACCGCATCAAATTTTGTGAGCCACAAACCAGAAACCCATTAAAAACAGAGATAGCATACAAAAAACCCAAATATGAAAGAAGATTGCCTGACTTAACTTAATTACGTCCATAAATATTACAGTAAATGTTTTTGGTATATTTTAGGGTCAGTGGATGATCATTTTGCAAAATCCCTTGGCAACAGTATGTGGACAGCACTTAAGGCTAAGAAAGATCCAGTCAATGAACTTTTTACAGGCTCAGTGGATGATCACTTTGCTAAAGCTCTCGGAGGGGAGACGTGGCTAAGAATTAAAGCAGAAAAAGAAATCGGACATTGTTCAAATTTGACACAGCAAAGACATGACACTTCCCTGTTATCAACTCAACATTGATGTTATATGGAGTGTGTGTGTGTGTGGAATGATATTGTTCATGTGTTCACACTTGTGGATTGGTGTGAATGATGTTTTTGATGTGTTCACACCTGTGAATAGGTGTGAATAACATTTCACTGCCATGTAAAATTGTTTGTTGTTTGTAAATTTTTGATCTCATAAGGAAACTCATGACACAATTTTAACAGTAATGTTGGTGCAGAATTCATATAAGAATGCCTTTTAATTAAGTATCTATGGTATCATTAAAAAAAATGCCTTATATTTCAATTTATTCTACTATTCAAACTTTGTGAAGGATTCCTTTGTACCATTTCATTTTTTAACCTCCTAAGAAAATATTTTACCACCCGAGAATAATCTCCCAATCTCTCATTTTATGGCCAGTGAGATTCAGCTTAGGAAAATGCAGATTTAATTTATGGCTTTATTTAGATAAAATTTAAATGATCTCAATCAATTTGTGAGTAGTAAATATTATCTTGAAAAGTACCTTTCTGTTTTTTGGTTTTATAGCTTGAGCGGTTAACTTAATTTACATTTAGAACAATATTTATTCCATATTGAGTAAATAAAGGAGAAATTACTACTCTAAACTGGTTCTTAAATACCTTTTTAAGTTGAAGAGAAACTATTTTCTGGGTGGATCCATTGAACTGGATTTTAAATTTCCTCTGAATGAATAGTAGACATTCATTAAGAAAATTTAATATGCAATTTGTCAATAATTATGTATACTAGATAAACATATCTTCTTTCTTCAATTACAGACTTGTGACATTGAGAAATTGTTTTATTTGAAAACATCATGTCAGTTATACAATTGTTTGATCTTTTTTATGCAAATTAAACAAAACAAGGTTCTTTCACAAGGAAGCATTAACTACATGAATGAAAACATTGGTGTTACTCAGATGACCCAGATTGACATGACAACAGTGAGAAGTTGGGTGGAGGCGTCGATGTTGACAACTTGTCTGCTAGTTTTAAAAAGTATGTTATAAAATCTTCAAAGTGTTGTTTTGCGTTTACATACAATTAAAAGATAGAAAAAAAAGAGCTGTTGTATGATAGTCTGTGAGATAGTCATCGCAAAACCGATAAATTACCAACATCTACAGGTTGCCTTATGTACATGTATAAAATAGTTCTTTAAAGCATCTGATAGAAAATAGAAGTAACTTGGACTATATTTCTTTATTTGTACACATTATTTTGTATGAGACAAACAAATCTCTCAGGTGTGGAAGTGCTTCCATGGAAACTTTTCAAGGTTTGTCAGGTGTTGATGAAAATCAGTTCCATAGCTTCTGTGTAATTTTGCAATATGAATTTTGTTAAACTTTAAACTTTATTATAAACAACAAAAGTTAATGACAATATAAATTGGTTTGTTTATAAATCTGTCAGCTTACGGAATACAGTGTTTCATTTTGACCTTATCCAAATTGTCATATTTATTTCAACAATTTAGAGGAATTCTCTGGTTCCCACACATTAACATCTGTCGCTTTTGATACCAAAAAGTAGGGTCAACTGGACCATTTTGATAATTTCGCTTGACATTAACATTCCCATTTTTGGTAGATTAAATATCATTCTGGTACAAAGTACAGTGTTGTATGCAAGAAGGATGAAAAGATTTATAAATGAAGTTTGTGTCTTGTGGCTTTTTCATGTTTTTTTTTAATGCGGGTGATGAAATGGCAAGAAACATTTTATCAATATTTGTTACTTTGTTGTGAATATTTTTTTTTCTGTGTTGTACAGACAAAACAGGGATTGTATGGTATGACTGTTTACTTTGTATAAATATTGTGCCATGTATGACAGACAATAAGTTTATTGTGCAACTGTTGTGTTTCCAAACATTAAATGAACATGTTAGTGTAACATTTTGCTTAATCTTGTTTACATTATGTGATCAAGGATTTTCTGTATCATGACATTGTTACCATTCATATACATTTACATTTTATTGACAACATAATCATGATTACGTCTCCTTAAAAATCATGATTTTTTAGATATGTAAATGATCATTGGTTGAGATGTAAATTTCATTGTAAATATTTACCAACTTTTTATCAAAAAATTAAGCTTTATTTCCATTGTTATGTTGTAAAAATTATATTACAGAGATAATAAATTGAGGAAAATCCATTATTGTTTTTGTTTACCTTTTCCTTTAAAAGTAAAGTTATTTGTTTACCGAAAGATAGATCTTAAATCCAAAAAGATTGTTTATCCGTAATTCATGGTCTTCTGTTTTTATTATATAAAAATAGGAGATATGGCATGATAGTCCATGAGACAGCCATCCACCAAATGACAGTCAAAAATAAACTTCTACAGGTCCCATTACTGCCTTCAATAGTTAACCTGTGTACATACGGTATGATACCATAACAGCTGTAAAATGCCCCCTAAAATACAAAATGTGAAACTATTCATAAAATATGATATCCATTACAAAAATGGTGAACAAATAACAATAAATTACTATTAACAACAACAACCAAAATGTTCATTTCACCATCACGTCAACATGCTGTAGTCGTATCATGCTGCACTTTTGAAGCAACTCGGTTGTTGGATGCGCAAGTACTTACCACAAGGTCCATCTGTATAGGAAATACAGTATGTGGCCATATATATTGCACCACGTAATATTTTTCCTATATATTTCATATAAAATTACATTTTTTCAAAAAATTATTACGAAGTCATTTCTTATCCGATTTTTATGAAATTTTCACTGATGAACAGAGAATTTTCAGCAGTTTAATTGTTTATTTAGACAATTTTTTTTCTCTTCTGTTTTTAAGAATTCGTGAGTTAAAGAGAAATTTGAATTTTTGACGTCACTTTTCCCTATATATTTAAGTAAAATTTTGACATCAAAATTTAC
>JARWCS010000005.1:4744265-4756249 GCA_034783895.1 Geukensia demissa
CCGTGTCTCCCCTTTTCAGATCTGTCGTCTATCTACTTCCTGTTTGCCGAGCGGGGGCATCTGTGTCCCCAGGACACATTTTGCCTCTGTTGGAATTAAATTTGCTCAATTATAAGCTATTAGATAAAAAAAAAATGAAAACTTGATCAGTCGAACAAACAATATATTTACTGAACAGTGGTAAAAACTTGTACGATCTTGAAGATCTTAACTTGGACATTATTAACAAAAGGCATTGCGTATTATGTTTTGGCGGCTGAAAAGGCCCTGCATATTATGTACAAATGCGTAATATCTACAGGTAAATACTGTATAAAATCTGTTGTTTTGCGGGTTTGCCAATTACATGTACCAAAACAACTTTTTCATGTTGTGATTTTTCACATTTTGACTCCAAAATTTTATGCTGATTGACCCATTGATGTAGTTTTTCATCTGCGACGTCACAAAAGTTCACAAAAGTACAGTAATATTTGCTATTTTCAATAATGTTGGTTAAACCATGTAAACTGGAAACTCCTGTATTATCACCATCATGCATGACGTGTGTTATTAATTACACTTGGATTGTCCTATGTCAATTTTTTATTAGCATTCTTTCCTGGCAAACAGCATTACATATATAGTGTCAGTTGAGATAAACAGGCTCATTGGAGCCTTTGGTTTCTTGTAAAAAAGATGCCAACCATTGACCTAGTATGCATGAAGTTTCATATGTTCCATGATTTGATAAACCAAAAACCTTTATATATTAGCTAGACACAGTTAAGCTAAAGCATTTTTGCTTTGTGGATAAAAAATCACATACTCTTATTAGTAATTATAGTTATTTTAATGTAAAATATAACCATAAAGACATCATGCTTGGTACTGTGTTTATGCTACTGTTAAAAGCTATGCTCTTGAATGTTAAAGTTTAACAGTTGCATATCTGTATACTATAATATGTTTCAGTATTTGCTTGTTTAGTTTCTTAGATGCCATTTCTGATATCATTATTTTTCCATTGTTTAATTTCAGAGAGCTAGAGATGTTTGTAAATATATCCAATGGAAGCAGAAGTTCTACCCCATCATCTGATAGAATAACATGCAAGACATTGAAGAGTGGTAATGAAACTTTAGACAGTGGCATTTTCTCACCTTCAGCCCAGCGACCAGACAGGATGAGCAAAGATCCTACTATGCTGTCTTCAGGAATGTTGCAGATAAGTCCATTGAAAATGCCATTGTCACCAGCAAAATTAAGAAATGAGTCCATAATGTCAGAAATGACCGATATCAGCATTTCAGAAGAATGGGAAAAAGATTTTTTCTCGAATTTTGAAGAAAATTTGTTTAATATGGATTTGGATGATCGTGTCTTGTCGGATATATTGAAATCTCCAAAAGGTAAAGCAGCTATGAATGAAATGATTTTATCACCGAAAGGAAAAGCATTTGTTGACAAAATGATGAGGTCCCCAAAAGGGAAAATGATCAAACAGCAGTTAGATTATGGAAGCATTCATGAGAATTCAAACACTGTTGACAGCAAAAAGCTTTCTGCCACACCTATGAAACCCGAGTTAAAAGGCATGCTGAAAATGTCAAACTCAAAACGAAGATTAACTATGACTGACACTAATATAAAAACAGAAAAATTGGACACAGACACTGAAACAGATATGTTCTTACAACAAAATATCATGAAAAGGGCAAAACAAAATTATGTACCTATTCAACCAAAAGAAAATCTGAAGCCAGTTGTATGGCCTTCAAAAGAACGTCTTAAATTTGCACGAGCTCAGTTCCAAAAGACTCTTCAAATGGCAATACAAAAGGTGTCAGAGGATACAAGTAAAAAGAAAGTCACATTTCAGGAATCAGTCGCAACCAAAACAGACAAATATCCAGAAATAAAACAAGCCTTGTCAAGACCAACAGGTCAAATGAAAAGTGGGAAACGTCAGTTTCCAAAGATTAAACCATTGGATGTTGAACAGAAGGACATCTATGTCCCTTTCATGGAAAGTTCTGAGAACATTTTGTCATTGTCACAGTCATACACAGCATATGATGATGAAAGTGAGGATACTGATGACATTTGGACAGAAGATCTTCCTTTTACGTCACAGAAAAGGGGAAAGAACTCAAGTTCACAGAGAAAAAGACGGAAATATTGAAAATTTTAATTTTAACAGTTTGTTATCTTTTTTTAAGCTTAAATTTGTGAAAGATTTACATATATGTAGCTGTATCTTAGCTTGAATATAATTTTCTAATCTATTTATTATGAATGTAATTTAAATGATGAAGAAATTATTAAAGAAAATGTATAAACAATGAATTTAGATGCAGTGTAGGATTAATAAGAAATGTTATTTTTTTATTTTACAGACATGCTAGTAAGTTTTTAAGTATTTACTTTACAATGTTTCACTGAAGTCCTTTTAAAAAGAGCTGAAGAAATTGGATATCACCATGGTCATGTCATTTTGGCAGGCTATATACATCAAAATTCCAAAATGGCTTGCATTTTTGGCCTTTCCCATGTATATAAGCATACTGGGGGGAGTACATGTACTTCCTCATAATTTAATGACCTCGAATTATTTTTTCCTTTTGAAAAATAGGGGCATGGGTCGATATGAAATGGATTAGATTTTTAGTGTTATAACATTTCCCAAGGTTGTGACTTGCATGCATGTATAAAATGAAAGCCTATTGTCTGTTAAGACTTAGCAGAAAATTAGAAAATTGTAAAAGCAATATGTAATGTATCATGTGTATAAATGGAAATATTTTGCTGTGGATATCTAATGAAATTGTTATAGGAGACTCTTAGCCAAGAAATAAATAATAATCCTTTGGATATGTATAGTGCATTTAGTATTACCTAACTGGTGATTGAAAGTTGTTTCCATGTAAATTTTAAACAGTTTGGTAATTAAGATTGTATAAGAACAGCAGCTTTTCAACATGTTCAACAGGCATTTCCATAGATTTTGGGTCATGTTTGTAAATACTTTTATGTTATGAACATTTTGAAGGTAGACTAGTCTCATTTGAAATTTACATTACTATACAAAAACATCCTTAATTTCTGTTTTCCTCAAAATAGAAATCTCCTATTAAACAGTTGAATTATAAATTACATATACAAAACTGCATATACATTTCTGTGTCACCTGTTGTAAGCAGATCAACATATAGGGAATATTTCCATCATCTTGTGTTGTTGTCACACCTTTTTATCTGCTTCTCTCTTATCCTTTTCAGTAGGTGGAATTAAACCAGACTTGCAAAGATTGTTCTTCAAGACATGAAGTTGTGAAACTCTTTATCTAATAATTGATCAGATACTTAAGTATTATTGCACTTCCTATTTCAGTTTTCCAGTAAATTTAAAAAATACTCTTTTCTGCAATTGTAATATGCTTGAACGGGTAGGCTGCTTCTTCTCCTTATACACTGAACAGAAATTAATGAAACTTACACAAATTCTTTATCAATATATGCAGTATGGCTCAGATGGGGGTATACATATCTCTGTCAGTCATTTTGTCCAAAACATTCCTTTGTCACAGTTTGCCAAGCAACTTATAACACAACCACTTAATATAAGGTATATAATTTCAAAATGGTCCCATACTGTGCTTACTGAGTTCAGGTCTTTCACATGAATACTTACTGTTTATAGACTTTTTTCAGTAATTTTGAATCTTTATGCAAAATAAATATTTTATTACACTTTCCTGAGTAAAGAGAGTTTGGGGTTAAACTCAGTGGGCAGTAGCTCACAGATGTTTTATTTTTTTGGTCCATAAATACAATACTGTTAAATATTTCTGCAATAGTGACTTGTAATACAGTGCACCCTCATTGTATTGCCACCTTTATTGCAAGAAAATTTGGCTTTTCAATTGCAGTAACTTGGTGTTTCCTGTACAAATGCAGTTTTATACAGAAATAAGTCTGCTTGGTTTAAATCAACTAAAACTTTTATTTCCGTAATTGTTTTGAAGGTATATGTACATGTAAGATTAATTTTGTTTGTGTTTTATGATGAGTAATATTAAACTATCATTTTTGTTGTTTACTGCTAGTACTAAAATGTGTTCTTCAAAGTATAAGCAATGTAATGTCTAAACCATAAAGAATCTGAAGAATATATATATATGTATATTCAAGTTAAAGATCTTTAAAAATATAGAGAATCATATTTTACTTATTTGTCAAATTAGAAAAAAGAAAATATTTTTGATATAGATGTTCACTATGAGATAGAGGAATTTTTTTGAGTAAATATTTTTTTCTTCAGCATGAAGGAAAAGTATTAATTCAGGAGTCCTTTAATGTCCTTTCGTTTAAATCAATTTGTCAGTCAGTTGTAAGTTTATATTTAGCAAACTACAGATGATGATAATTTATTAAACATGATACCATTGACCAAATTAATTGCTGTATCATGTCTATTTCATAGACAAGATACATTGGACATTTATTCCAATTATATTGAGATGTTCATTAACTTGAATTTTGATTTTTCTTTAAAAAAAATATAGTGCTGTTCCAGCAAAACATACATGTACATGTGACAGAGGGGGGAGGCAAAATAAAAAAATATCTACTTTGTTGGTTATCAATGGAAAGTGCATCAATGCTCCACAGCTAGCGACCATAACTTACATAAGTAAACAGGACTTAACAATAAGTTGTAACACTTACGATCTTTTGTGAAACGTTCGCCTGGACTTTAAAATTCACTTCTTTGGGTGTGTATATGGAAAATGAAAGGGTTTTGTTGTGTGGAAATCTTCAAAATGACCCACTGTTTTTCATTTGATTTAATTGCTTACAAAGCTTTTGCTTTTGCCTCGGTGTAATAAAATCACTTCTATGGGAGATTACACTAATTTTCAAATGCCTTCCCCCGCCCATGTATGTTTTGCTGGAACAGCCCTCAGTTCATTTACAACATAAACTTGGTATCATCATTCACTTAATTTTTCAAGAAAAGGAAAACTAAATTGGATGATGCAACTAAGTTTGTATCATACCTGTACTAAAAAAATAGGTCAAATTTTATTAAGGAAAAAGACAATAGGTGAAACAGAAATTTTCAGACAGGTTTGGAATGAAAGTGCTTAAAATGTTATATATATTTATGTTTTGCTTCTTTGGGGATCATTATGTCATGTACTGAATTTTTTCATTATTGGGTCCATATATCTAACTAGAAATTCAGAAGGTCTGACAAGTTTTCCTATTTTTTGCCACTAGCTGGTCTGATGTAGGTTAATCTTTAAACCTATGTGAGATGTGGATTGTATCTTTCTGGAATATATTCCATATTCTTCCTTTTAAATACAACTCATTTTCTACTCAAGCACTCTATATGACTACCCATAGAAAATGAATGAATAAATCATTGAAAAGCTTGGAATTAAGTATCTGTGGATTTGAATGTGAAATGTATCCAACTTTGTAAGATAATGTGCAATGTGTAGATTGTGATATTAATGTGATAAAATATATTTCTTGGACATATAACCAGAAAAAAGCATTAAAACCTCCAAAAACCACATGGTGTTGTTAATTATGGTTTCGTTGATGGTAAATATTTTTTTTTTATTTCTTTGTTGCCATTTTTCATCATAGGTTAATCTTAATATTGTAGTTCTTGAAGATGGCTATTTTCTAATTGTACATTAACTGTAAAAAAAAAAACAATTGGACAAGTTTTGAAAATTGTGTACACAAAACCCTCAAGTTTTGGAACTTCTTTTATAAGGAGTTAAGGCAATAAGTCTAGTTGGACACTCCAAACCCAAAGTCCATATGCTTTGTGACCATCTTAAAAAACTGGTGTTTTAAATGTTGTTGGTCTTAACTGTTAATTTATTATAAAATATAGGTATGTTCCCGCCACGATATGGCTGAAATATTGCCAATGTGGCGTTAAGCAACAAGCAACAATCAAATCAATAAAAAAAAAAGGCATATAATACATAACTACCAGATGACAAGCGGTCAAGTACTAGTAATTATTCAACACCTATGGGAAATTAAAATCTTCTTGTCTGAAACTATTGAGCCTTTTGCAACCAGACTTAGTTGGAATGGTTTTATATGGTCCTGCATCCACATCCACCAACAAAGATGGCCATCACAGCGAAACTAAGTTTTACTTATTTTAACATTGAATCCTACAGGAAATTTCCTTCAAAATCTTGTCCGAAATTAGAGCCAATTGCAACAAAACTATGGTCTTTATATGGTCCTATACTTTAAATGTGACTGACAGCCAACTAAAATGGACTGTTTGACCATTGGAGTGAAAAACTGACAATATTCACACCTTAATTGTGTAGGCAGTGTTCATCTCCTGACAGTCGAACAAGGAAAAATATAAAATACTAGATGAATTATTGGTCATATTTTTGCAATTATCCCCATTAGTGTATAGAATTTGGCATACTTTAAATGGAAGGCTTTATCACACATTTAGTTGTCTGAACTGCTATGATCAGAAGCAAAAATTCATTGTATGAGATTTTTTTCTACAGCACAGCTATGTCTTTTTATAGAAATCAATATTTATTGTGTTAACCAATAATGCCAAGTAATATAGGTTATTAGGTTATCATCTTTATCCACCCCTAAACAATCGCCTAATCAGATTATTTATATTTCAAAATTTAGGTGTTTGAATAAGACTTTTTTTCTTTATTTTTCATTCAAATTCTATTAACTATATCTAGTTTTCAAACAACATTCCAGTTGCTACATGACTCACAGATATTTACTTAGATTTACACCAGACATTGATCATAAAAAAGTTTATAAACTTTTATGCTAGGCAAATGATTTTTTCCAATGTGAGCTTATAAAACTTTTAATTAGTAATATAAATTCCTCAGTCATGTCAGTAGTGATTGAAGAAGAATAATTGATTGATTCATAAAGCAGCAGTATTCAATACATTACTTAATATATTATTATACGTTTACATTGTAAAAGCAAACTTTCAGAAATTGTGTTCACATTTCCTTAAAAAATTCTTTCTTTTGAAAGTCTCACATTTATCCCTGAAATCAACTCACTTATGCTTTTCAGCTTCTGATGAAGAAGTCACCTTTAAATTTTAAAGTAGCTTGAGGCCCGTCTCAAAAACCATGATTTTTAAAATACTGCATGTAATTCAGGGGATACATTAAAAGAAAGGTTGGTGTGCCTTTTCAATTTCAAGAATATCATGGTAAAAATAAAAAATACAAAATACCCAATGGTCACATGTGTTGTTTTGTGAAGTATGAAGGATAATCTACTAATAATGCTGACAGACTCCCAGTGATGCATTTACACACCAAGCTACATGATGCTAGGACACACAGTACTTGAGAACTAAACTTAAACCTGAAAGTGAACTTGAGTCAGTGAAGCATGAAATGTAGGTCAAAGTGACCTAATTTTTGCAGGGTGCTGACTGACTCCTTAAGACACATCCACACACCAAGCTAAATGATGGTAGGACACAGTGCCTGAGAACTAAACTCAGACATAAAAGTGAACTTGAGTCAATGAAACATGAAATGTAGGTCAAAGTGACCTATATTAGTTGGGATGCTGCCAGACTCCCAATAATGCATTAGCACACCAAACTACATGGTAGGACACACAATACTTGAGAACTAAACTTGGACGTAAAAGTGAACCTGAATCAATGACGCATGAAATGTAGGTCAAAGAGACCTAATTTTGGTGGGATGCTGAAAGAATCCCAAAGACATCCACACAAAAAGCTAAATGAAGGTAGGACATTACCTGGGAACTAAACTCGGACGTAAAAGTTAACCTCAGTCAATGAAGCAAGAAATAAAGGTCAGTGACATAATTTGGGTAGGATGCTGACAGACTCCCCATGAAACATCTCCACACAAAGTTGCATGATTGTAGGTCATATAATATCAGATATCAAGCCAGACCCCAAACTGATTTTAAGTCATTCAACCATTAAATATGGGGCATGTGACCTCAATTTTTTTGGTATATGCGTGTTGCACCTGAGTCTGCATACTATGAATTATTGTTATTAGTTTGAGAAATAGCTGCTGACATGGACGAAGAGGGTACTCCAAAAGTCCCCTTTCTACTTGGTAGAGGGGAACTAATGAAAAGTATGGAATGCATTTCAGAAACCATGCAACACATTTGAACAGCAAGCAAGTGCAAAATACTAGTATTTGAGGTCAAAGATGCTCTATGATATTAACATGATTTCCAATGATATTTAAACATAGTTTCTATCAGAAAACATTGAGCACATTCAAGAAACAACTGATTATTTTTATATAATTTGTAGGATACCCAATCCACCCTTTAAATTAAAAAAAAAGGTTTTTACACTTTATATATGATATAAAAAATATTTGCATGTTTTGATGACCATTTTGTACATAAAGCGTGCAAGTATTTGGTAAAAAGTAATTGTTTTCTGTAAAATGGTTGTTTCTTCTTGAATTTCACTGAAAAAAACTGGAATCAATTAATTTTTTGGTAGAGTTTTGGGCCAACAAAGAGCCTTGATGCCCCAAATCCTTCTCTTTTTTTAAGGATTTGGATGATGTTATTTATACAGTAGCTTTAACTCAATGACATTTAAAGGAGTTCAAAGACCAGTCCTGGTTGAATAATTTTGTAGGAGTTATGCCCTTAATCACTGGTGGAGTGTAAAATACCTATAACATTTCTATAGAATAAAAACAATGTAGGACTACTAAATTTGCTTACAATCAAACTCAATGAGTGTAACAATGTCATACAGAATTCCAGCTAGGATTAAGTGCAGAGGGGCACAAGTTCACAAAAAGGGCATTCAAGTGGGATGATGTCCATAATGAAATACCAAATATCTTTTTTTTTTGGTCACTATAAAGACTGTTTCTATTATTGAAGGCATTTTCATTGAAAATGAACTCTTTTAAATGTACTTGCAACACAGAAATACAAACAGTCTTCATAGTGACACCATAGTGTCCTCGAGGTCAAAGTTCCGAGTCACCAAGCATTGTGTATGTATTGGTTGATTGATTGTTGTTAACGTCCAGTGGCAAATATTTTATGCATATTCAGGACAAGAACAAGTAATCGTGTATGTATTGGCTTGAGGTGATCCAGCCAAAGGCCATGTCTGGACACCAATTGTTACAGACAGACTTAGCAATTTCCTGGTAACAGTGTGCAACTTCGACAATCAGGTTCCAACTTCCGGTTAGTTTAATAATTTATCATAAACAGCAAAGTAAAACATTGAGCAGTATGTTATAAACACATAGTTGAAGAATTTATTTTATGTTTTTGGGGAAGAATATGTGAAGTGCAAATACCATATCTACTTGTGGTTGTACTAGAAAACAAACACTACAATAATATATATTGGTTTGGTGCTTTTCATAGTTGCTCTGCTGCCTTAAATTGACATGGCAGTTTGATCAAAAAAGGGAAACAACTCTTTCAAAATATTGCAAACTCAGGTTTTTCTGACACTGGTTTCTTAAAAGTGCTCTAGGTTGGGACCTTAATAAAGCTGTTACCTCCAAACAGCTACCTAACTCTGATGGAAATCAACACAAGAAGGTGTGGAAGTATTGTATACTATAACCAAATATAAACCTAGTTAAGGTATTCGGACCATAATTTACCACATGATTATTAAAAATACCCAGATTATCTAGAAGAACCTTACATAATAACATTGGAAAAGATCGATAAATTTCGGAAAATACTATTAATTTGAAATAATTCTTTTGATGATTAAAGCGGCTTTACAGATATTTTTTTTTACTAGAAATATAATTTGTAGAATAAATACAGGAAATCACTATTGTTAAAATTTTTTAAAAATTTACCACCATTTGATTATGGTCCGGATACCTTAAGGACACACTTACAGCCTTGCTAGAACTATAAAAGATGACTAACAAAATTTCATGGTTGTTTTTTTTTTATTTGTCCATTATGCATTGAGTATTTTTTCATAATTCCTAGTCCACTTCAAGGTCATAATGAGGAAACCAAAAGTATTCAATGTTTTAATGACCATCAGATGTAGACAACTTCGACCTTCATTTCATTCCTATAGCATGCACTTTTTAGGCCATACACTTAGTACATGCTTTGTTGTGTTTTGCAAAAGAAATTTTACTCGAACCTCATGTACATTTTTCTCTTACCATTCATTATGTCTGCTATTGTTTTTATAACAATCACAGTAAGTGACAATCAAAAATATAAACTGAAAGGTCAATGACCTTCATGTGCAATGACACACTCAATTCAAAACTAAAATAGAATTAATTGATTTTCTTACAAACTTTGACATTTCTATTTATCAGATTCAGATTTATTCGAAGAAAAAAAAGAAGTCCATACAATGTGCTGTGTGGAGGTAATAAAAAGCCTACCCCTGCTTGAGTTGTATGCTCTTATTTATTTTTGTGTTCTGGAGTGCATGTTGAAAAGATATAGTTTACATATTTCCAGCATTGTTGGTTCTTATATTTTTAGTCAAGTTATTTATCTGATCAGTCTCACCACAAAATCATGGTAATATGGTAGGGCACGCTCTCTGCACACCTGCATGTAATTCCCCATTTTCCAATATTTGGTCCCAAGCGTACCTGATGAAGGTTAATCCAGAAAAGCGCTTTGTATGCAGTGAAATTTAGGCATTTACAATTGTTGTTTTTCTATTTTATCTACAATCTGTTTGGTAAAAGAAAGAAATGCAAAGTTCTATATTTTTTTAAATTTGTTTCATGCTACATGGAAATCTAGTGAACTAAAGGCAAAAGCTTAACAAAAAATTATGCAGTATACAATCCAGAAAAGATGTGGACTGTGTCTTTCTGGCTTATTTTCCATATTCTTTTTTTTTTAAATATTACAATAAACTTATTATCCTTCTAGTCTAAAAATGTATCCATAGCAATAATAAAAACATAACAACACACACTATTCACATTTTAATTAGAACTTACAAAATTCTCAAAACACAAGTATTATTTTTCTGGTTTTGTGCTAAAATACTGTTGTGATATTGGTCCCAATAAATGGTATCAAACATTATATAATTAAATACGGTTGTTTCAAATGATTTCTATTCCGTCGACCAGTTCCACCTTTTTCATGACATTATGACGAAATGTTAGGCAGACAGCTTCTGCTTCTGGTACTCGTGTCAGTTTTGTAAGATTTGCGTGTAGATTGTCAAAGTAATCCATTTGCATTTCAAGAACGAAGACAATCATTCAGTTAACATAGCTGAAAAATCGAAGTTGAGGAACGTGTATACATCGCATGTCAAATAAAATAAAATACGGATTATAGTTGCCAGGCAAAGAATCGGAAGTGCGATGCGTCACATTCCAACGAAGTCACGTGGTATGGGAGACACAAATTAAAAACAATGTTCAAGGAACAAGATGAAAGGGGACGAATTAATTTTTGTTATTGTTAAATAATAGTTCAGCGTTAATGCTACATTTTACGAGAGAACTTTTTATACATAAATACCTGTGTTTGTTATTTATTTTTGTTAGAGCATAAGAATTTATTTGCGCAACGTGGATTTTAATACTGATGTTTTAATTACTACATCAAATTAAAGATGTCATTTGATTTATGATAAGTTCTTCGAAATAAGTGCAATTTAAAAGTTTTCCTGTGAGAAGCAAATAACGGATATCGGTTGTGGAAAACCTAGATAATTCGCCTTATTGTCTGGATTTATCCTTGTGTTATTTACACTGCAGATAAAGTGACTGAAAAAATTAATTGGTAAAAGTTTTTTTCAAAGCAATATTCCAAATATTTTCATGACTTTTAAGAGTGGGTAGTCGACGAAATTCATTTGTCATTTAAAAAATCATTTTCTAAAAGCAAAATGTTGGAATCATATCCTGGTGATCTTTTAATAGTGTGAGTATCTAAAACTCAAAA
>JARWCS010000005.1:4772896-4784996 GCA_034783895.1 Geukensia demissa
CAATCATATGAAATTGCAAACATGCAGACAGTGTAACAAAAAAATTCCAAGTTTGCCAGGTGAGCGATTACAGGCTCTGTGGAGCCTCTGGTTGTAGTAGACAGGATTAATATTACAGTTTAATAAGGTATCCTGACAAAAAATGGCTGTCAAATATTCTTAATTTCTCAACAAATTTCTCAGTATAATTCTCTAAAAAAACTATGTTAATAGAAAAAAAAATTTACTTTTCCAAATTTTACTGATATATGCTGAGGTCACTACTACCAGGTCTTTTAAGTAGTTTCATGGTCAATTATGGTCTTAAGACCTTGAACCATATATCTGTATTTCTACAATGTACAAAACCTAAGAATCTGAAAGGAAAGTAATTTTTACATTTACAGGTACAAGTGCATTCTTGAGTTAAATACATAAATGGAATTTTTTCATTTTAATTCTTGATTTTTGTAACTGCGGATGCAGCCGTAATTTGTATGTTTTTGTAAGGGTTGTCTCCCATGTGGAAAGGTATGTCAATATAGTTGTAACTAGAGAAAACCTTAAATATTGCTATTTTTGGGAAAATACACAATATTTACAGTGAGAAAAAAATAGTCTGATTGCACATTAATAAATCAAAGAAAAAGATCAATTTTTCTTATGAATTTTAGATGAAATAAAATATTAAAAAAATAAAAACCTAAATTTCACAGTTATAGCTATGTTGCTATACTGTCCCATATAGGAGACAACTCTTATAATTCCAGAGATACAAAAAGAGTGAATGGTTGCAGAGTAGCTAAGTGACATTTTATTTATGGATATGGGTTTTGAAACAATAGTTGTAACCTGCTTATGAAATACTTGCTAAAAGTTTAGAAAAGTGAGTTGGTCATAGGGAAGAGTTCAGAACTTCCTTCTTACTCACCCACCCATATCCTATAGCAGATAAAAGTTTAGAAAAGTAAGTAGGTCATAGGGAGGAGTTCAGAACTTCTTTCTTACTCACCCACCCATATCAGTTTTAATGGAATAGTCCTGTAGCAGATAAAAGTTTAGAAAAGTAAGTAGGTCATAGGTAGGAGTTCAGAACTTCCTTCTTACCCACCCATATCAGTTTTAATGGAATAATCTTATAGCAGATAAAAGTTTAGAAAAGTAAGTAGGTCAATGTTGGAGTTCAGAACTTCCTTCTTACTCACCTACCTATATCAGTTGTAATAGAATAGTCCTATAGCAGATAACAGTAATACTAGACAATAGCAAAATTGTAGAATAATCTAAAGTCCTTGGTCAATTGAACACTTTTTACAGATTAATGAAATATATTGGATTTATTTTTTTACAGATCACCTGTTGAAACCAAACATCAGTCTAAAGGGTTCTTGGTTATGGTGTCAGATATTTTCAATTTTTAGAACACCAATAAAATGGGTTTTTTTCATTTACTTTAGAAAATGAAATGTTTCTAGTTAAAAAAGTTCTCTGTGTAAATTATCAAAAGATTTATACATAAAGTAATGAGGTATTTCCAAGTTTCTCAGATAATAATCAACATTATTTTGTTAGTTTTATCTATAAAATTTGGGTTTTATTTCATTACCAAATGGTCTGGACACCTTGAGACTGGTTTCGCTGTAACAAGCACAAAACCCATTTCATCAACAGAAAATATATGTGACAACCAAATAATGTGAGAACTATTCAAAGCCAATATAAATCTTAAAATGATTTTGTGAATTAGAAATATCTGTAAACTCTGTAAAGTAAATTAATGACACTAACACCTCCTAATCTTTCAGGAAAATCCCACATCAGATGTTGAGATAGAAAAGAAGTTGAGATTTGAGATATCATCTATGATACAGCTTATACTGGTCATCTTCAATGCTTCCCATGTCTCCTTACCAGCGACACGATGGTACATACAACAGTTAGTCAAAGTACAAGAGAAAGCTGCACAATTTAAGGTATTATTGTTATATGATTGTTATAGATTTTTTTTGCTTTGGTTCTTATATAAAGGCTGATATATAACTAGAGGCTCCCAGGAGCCTTTATTGCTCAGCTGGCTGAAAGTTGTCCTGAAAATAACCTTGTATTTTAAATTAGAATTAGGTTTAGTGCTAAAATAAGTCAGGTCTTGATGATTTTATTTTATTGGATCATGGAAAATAGAAAGCAACTATTAAAGGAAAATCAAAATGAGATTCTAATTAAGTTTGGCCAAAACCCGCTCAGCTGTTTCAGAGAGAGTTTCCTAAGAGTAGTTTAAAAAATGTTTAAAATTAAGTAGAGACATTGCTGCCCTATTGAATTACACCTGGCAAAACCAAACATACTTTTTTAAAGGGGACTGTCCAAGAATTTTTCTACCAAAGGTCAGAGGAGTAAAATGTAAATATCCCTATAGGTTTATTGTCAAACAATATAAGGCCATGGTGGCCATGTCCCTTTGGACTTTATACTTTAGAATCATGTTTAATACTGTTTAGAGTAGAGTGATACAGCCTTGGGGAAGCCTGTTTACCTTGTTGTTTGATAAAGGTTACTCACTGAATTACAAACCATATTCCTTCATTTGAATTTCCTTTACCTGGTGGTGTTTAAAATGTCCTTTGGTTATACGTGTATATTAAAAAATTGTTTGAGGAATATGAGCCCCCAATTCAATGTTTAACAAGAAAGGCTGACCTATAGCTCACTATGAGCTTTTGTTATCACTTGGCCTCCATTGTCTGCCCACTGTCCTGACTGGACAAAAAACATGTCCTTTATGGAAGATTCTTGTTTTTGATTGGCTGAAACATGAAACACAATCTTTTCCTCTGAAACCTCTTGGCCAAATGGAATAATATTTTACAGGAAACATCTATGCACAGTCCTTAACAATATTTGGATATTTTCTCCCGACCAAACTAAAAAACATGGCTGTCATGGACAGTTTTTGTTTCTGATTGGTTGATACATTAAAAAATCTTCTCTTTGGAAACTGCTTGGCCAAATGAATTGATATTTGATATCGAGCATCTATGTATGGTCCTGTATAAAGCTGATTTCATCTTGATCCGACTTAAAACATGCCCCCATGGATTATTTTTATTTCTTATTGGCTGAAACATAAAAATATCTTCTCCTCTAAAACTGCTTGGCCAAATGGAACCCTATCTATTCAAGGTTATTTATAAAAGTTTTCTCATTCAATCCTTATCAGACAAAAAACATGGCTGCCAAGAACTATTCTTGTTTATTATTGGCTGATCTATAACAAATCTTCCTTGAAACCACTTGGTCAAATTGAACAATATTGTTTGTGTTTGTTTGATTGGGGTTTAAGGCCACTTTTAACAATATTTCAGTCATATTGCAGTGGTCAGTTTTACTCGTGGAGGAAGCCCGAATACCCGGAGAGAGCCACAGACTCTGGGTAATTGACAAACCTTATCACCTGCGCTGGGAATTAAACTCAACCCAATTTTATATTGTACAAAATCAGATGAGAAGTCACGCAGTATTGAACAATATTTTAAAGGAAGCATCTATGCTAGGACTTAAATGAAGTTTGCTTATTTTGTTCGATTCCACAAAAAATACGGCAGCCATAAATTGTTCTTCTGATTGCCTGATATTACGTAAATAAATATTCTCCTCTAAAACTGCTTGGCTAAATGGAAAAATAATTAGGCAGGTAGCATCTAGGCAAGGTCCTTCATAGAGTTTCCTTATTTCTTGATCATACTAAAAACATGGCTGTCTTAGATGATTCTAGTTTCTGATTGGCTAATACATAAAACCATTCATTGAAATTGCTTGGCAAATGGAATAATATTTGACAGGTAACATCTGTGGCAGATCCTTTATAATGTTAACCAACAAACATTGCAACAATTGACCATTTAATGTTTGTTTCTGACAGGCCTAATACCAGGTGAGCAATACAGGCTATGGATAGTACATGTAATAACAGTAATATTTTTTATAAAAACTTATAATTGGAAAGAATTTTATTTTATTTTAAGGCTACAACTGAGGGACCATGTAGAGAATTACCAGAGATACTAGAGCAGTACAGCACAGTGCCATCGACTATGTCTGAAACAGAACCAGGTGTGGTCCAGATCTTGATGAGTTTCCGAGATTTTACTACAGTTCTTTGGTTACTTCATGCAAGAGATACCTTGTCAAAGAAGTTACGGCAGAAAGAGAGTTATCTTAATAATGTAAACTACCAGGACTATGTTAGGGTTAGTTGATTTTCATACATATTTCATGTTTGTCAATTATAATTTTCTCCTTATATATACTCTGCCTTCAAAAAGAAGATTTGTTATTGCATAAGTATTCATGACATTTGATTAAAAAATAATTATTATTATCAATTAGGCAGTGTCTGATTTTTTATTTGTTTTGCATCCGGTCAAATTTTTTTAAGCTACCAGCCAGCCAGGACGAAATACACACACAGAATAAAAAAACACCGTCTTTGGGACAGGCTAACACTAATTTTTAAAAGTTGAAATCTTTTTTTGCAATAAATCTATAATGACAAACTGCTCATCAATAAAAACATCCTAAATTTAAAATCCGCAATTATTTTATGTTTGAATAAAGCAATATAGAATTTCACCTACTTGATTAAGCAATGATTTTCAAAAATATTTTTGTGTTTGTTTTTTACTTCAGTAACAACAAAACCTACCAGCATGCAGACCCAAGACAAAGAAAAACACAACTATCGCCTTAGTACTTTTTTTATTAGCAGAGGTTTTTGTGTTCGCTGTCCCTCAAGGTTTTGGTCAATATTCCATTGCTAAAAATTGAAACTGAGGTCTATTTCTCATGGAGTTAAAAATACTGTATAACACTGGTATTTCACTTGTAAAATATTAAGTTTTATTTATCACGGAAAACTCAGTAATAACACAATTTGTCTATTTTTAGGCTAGTTGGGATGACAAACAAGGTGACAAGTGGATGAAAGAATGTTTTAACACTTTGCAATGGGCCATTCACCTGTTGGCGTTCAGTCGATTTCTACCAGAGGAGGAATGTGTTTACAAGATTGCTTTGTCACTACTGCAGGAGTTAAAGCCTTCTGAAGACACAGCTGATATCTTAGCCGAATTCTTCTATGATGAAGAAAATCTTGATTCGGAAGTGCAAGATAAATTGAATAAAATTATTCAGGACTGGCAGGGCGTGACAATTGAACCAGAGGATGATGGAAAATCTGCTAGACCAGATCAGGACACAGCAGAAATGAACGACACTGACCAAGAAAATGAAGGGAGAAAATCAGTAACCTTCTACCAAGCATCACCCAGAGGAAAAACTTTATCTGTATATTATTTTAAGCAATGTGATGTAGTAGCAAAAGTTTTGAAGAAAAGAAAGATGGTATATGGAAGCTATGAGGAATTTGTGTTTGACTCCAGTACTAATGTTGGTGATAGTCTCACATCTAGTCTTACCAAACCTAATGGACTGTGTATAGGATCAAGACCTTTTGAATCTAAAATATCATATTTAGAATTTCTAGATAATTTTGTTGCAGTATCATTTACCAAAATTGTTGATGATGAAAGAGAGCATAAATTTATTACACCACCTTTATTGCTTCCTTTTGCTGAAAATATTTGGAACATGGAACTTGAAAACCTGGTCAGTCGGTCTGAACTTCCAGAACAAGAGAGGAAACAAAATCTTATTGTTATGTCCTCACCGAAAGGTCACCAGACAAGAAGTCACAATGAAGCTTACACGAGTCCAGAACAAAAAGGACAAAATAATTCACCACAGAAAGGCATATACAGGAGTGTAAGTGTGTCAAATGACATGGGGAAACATGATAATAAAATGAATAGGTTTATGAGTGAAGGAGGGGGACTCAATTACATACCTGAAAATGAACTGGCTAAAGAGTACAGGTCTGATCACCAATCTCCTAACAGATCTAAAGCCAGAATGACGAGTTTGGCTTCAAAATTTTCGGAATCAGAGGAAGTATTGTATCGGGATGCATCAAATTATGAGGAGAGACATTGGACCCTGGATGTCGATTTTGGTAAAAGATATCACCACTTACAAAATGTTTTACACTGGTTTTCCATCTGGGGAAAGAAGCAGCATTCTCTGGGTCTGGAGTGGAAAGGGGAAAAAGAGTTGTCCTTCAGACCAAAAATGAAAATTGATGCGCCAGTTGAACTGGTTGTATTGACCATCTGGTTACTCGATAACAAGTATATGCCCCATGGAAAACCACCTAGTCATCGGACAATTCCTCATACTGAGATTGAACAAGTTCAAGAACAAATGAAAGTGTCTGTTAGCATGAAAGAGAGTGTGAAAATGCTCCAAAGCAGTGGAAGATCAAGGAAACCTAAACCCAACCAAGAGTTGTCACTGAGTTTACAGAGTAACAGGTCAGAAAAGGACTGGGAAAATGAATATGATCAAGAGGCTGATGATGTACACACAGAATATGAGAAAGTTTTAGATGTGTAAGTATAAAGTTCAAAAATCTCACCGTCAATGCCACTTAAGTGTGTTTTAAATCTTCTGATCCAATTTTATCAGTTATTTTTTATACATTTATGGTAATTTCAGAAATATATTGTACAATTTTTAGAGTTGCTGATCTCACTTGAGTGAAAATGTGGTATTTCTGGATAATTTTATTGTGGTTTTAGGAAATAAATGTGCTATCAGACCTTTGACTTTACATTCTGACTTTCACAATTTAGCTTTGCTACATATACAATTGAAATATTACAAAAAATATTTTTCATTGTACATTGCTGCCTGAGATTTGCGGTAGGTCTCCATAATTTGCATATACATGTACATGGAGAATATTCAGACATGTCAGCTAATATCATATTATTAGTGCTAGATTTAGAAAGAGGTAGGGATGCGAGCATTTCTTGGCTATTTTGCTTCGAGTACAAAATAAATTTGATATTCACAAACAGTATCGGAATATTGTTTTGATTCTGCAGTGACAAATTCACAATGTTTTTGCATAAAATTCAGAAGAGGAAATTATGCTGGTAGCATTATCTCTTCCTCAGTATTAATAGTAATAGTTAGTGTGCTTACCTCAAATGCAGAAAGTCATGGGTTTGATTTCTTTCTGGGTAAAACCAAAGACATTAAAATTGATATCAGCTGCTTTTCTACTTAGCACACAGCATTTAAGAGTAAGAGGAAAGACTGGTTGGCTCAGGGCAGAATAATGTTTCTGGCTTCCTTTGTGAGCTAGCTTATTAAATTAACAGACGCTGTGTTGGGCATAGTACAGAGTAGGATTCATTTATCATCATTTTTTAATATGCTGTCATACATAATATGCATGAAATAATTGTCGATGAGCCTTAAGCCACATTCAGTCAATCAATCAATTTTGATGATCAACACCCTTTATATAGTCATTGATTTAGGTGACTGCATCTGTATACAAAGAAAACACATATAATCCTGATGAATTTACAATGGCTGGAATATAGAGCAACCTCTTTTTGAAAAGGAATTAAACTATTTGTTTTAAGATCATACCTTATTAGTTACTGTGGATTCATTATATTTCGTTGGATACCAATTTTCGTGGTTTTCATGGATGCTGTCAAACCACGATTTTAAGTATCCAACAAGTGCATTTTTTACATTATATGAATACATGTATTAGAAATTTTCAAACCACGAATTTCATTATCCTCAAAACTATGATTTTTTGCTGAACCACGAAAATTGGTAACCACGAAAATAAATGAATCCACAGTATATAAGGATTGTCTACAGTTCTGCTGTTTCATTAGCTTGATTGTTTGCATACACAGAATTCTAATATTGACTTGTTCATAAAGTTTACTTAAATTGACATGCATTATTATTAAACAGAAAGGAAGACAGTAGCTCTATAGAAGTAAGCTCCTTGGGAACAGATGAATATGACCCTTCACTACAGAATACTTTGACCTACATCAAAAAGTGAGTATAAGCCTCCTGTTTCTGGGAAAAAGTATTTTAATGCATCAGGCAAATGTTTGATTTTATTATAATATTAAACTCAACGAAATGTTCTTTATGTTTAATATGTAATAGATGTAATTATTGGAAACATTGAAATTTTTCTTACATTTAAAATCGCAGTGTAGAGTATTTTTTATGTTTTTATTAGAAATAATGTAATATTTTCATTGTAGTTCATAATATTGGATGTAAAAGAAATGTCTGTAAACAGAAAATTTGACCGGACTGTCAATCTTGCAAATAGTTAATTGTTTACGATAAATGTGCAATGAGATTAACAAATGCTCTTGAATTTTTTGTTTAAAAGATCTGGAAGTCTCAAACAGCACAAAAGTCCACGCAGAGAAAGATCATCTGAAAGCAGACATCGCTCATCATCTGACAGACAGAGAAGGAGATCACCAGTGGAGTCACATGATCAAAGCAGACAGAGATCATCAGAGAGGTACAGCAGGGGGCATTCTGGCAACATGATAGGAAATGACCTAGCTCATCAGTTACAGGATATTGTCCGAGGAGAACTAAGGAAAGTAATGGAGGTACTGTAAAATATTGTTCTTTAATTCACAGTTGTGATCACAGATTTGTTCACTTATTTCATGTATTTAATGGTTTAGAAATTGCTTCAATATTTGGCTATCTTTTCCCACAATTAATACCAGTATGCAGGTAAAACCAATGAAATATTTAAGGAGAAATCTGCAATATTTTGTAATTATTGAAATACATGTACAATAACCTGTTTTATAAATTAGGTTTCATTGCTTTTATTTAAATTTTTGAAAGTACAGGTGCTTTAATGTTTGCTTTAAAATATTTGTGAAATAACTTTTAAAGGTATGGGAGATAACTCATGTTTTACTCTGATTCTTTTAATGGTTGACATAAATGGAAAAAATGATGTTGTTTTAATTTAGCTTTACCTATTAACAAAACTGAAAGTATTAATATCTTTCATATGATAAGTGGAAAGGATATCATGTGACATGGGCTAAACTATCATGTCAACCTTGGAATGTAATATCACATGGTAATGTCACCTGTGATCAGTATACCCCTATGTTAATTATGTGAGGTCACAGATAGCTTATCAGACACAAAATGAGTGAAAATTCATTAACAGCAATTGATCTTTAAACATTTATTTCTTTTTAATAACTAGATATTTGATGTAGTAATTTATCACACTTGCAAAAGGGTGACATAATTTGTCCACACTGAAAAGCTATTGTCACACTCTTATAAGTAAAACCCGCTACATTATAATGAGCAGACACTAGGATTGAAATTTCAAGGTCTTTATTAAAAAAACAGTATGAAAATGTCTTGTGCAAAGTAGTGACTGATTTGCACTTTTTCAATGATGTCATCTTCCACTGTCAACAATTAAATATTTTTATTTGAATATGTATTTAACAAAAACATATATCAAAGCTAAGTTAAGTTCAAAAAGAATATAATTGTAAAGGTATTGTTTATTGTTCAGATCATATGAAAATGATGAAAATACAGTTATATATGAGACAAAGATGTCTGTTTTCCGATATTGATGTATACCCATTATGTTTTGGAATTAAAGATGTTTTGACCAATGAAAAGTTTACACTTTCAACAATCAACTTGTAAACTATTTTCTTTAGGCACAACACAGAAGTATGATGGCAATGATGAGTGCTCTTGATGGTCATGAATTACCACCTGATCAGTATTTCAGTCAACATTCAGCCTATCCAAGCAGACGACAACCATCACCAAGGAGACATCAAGATACCTCTGAGTCAAACCATCCAAGGAGGAGGAGTCCATCTTATGAAGGATCCAGAAGACACTCTTCTGATTCACCAAACAGGAGACCAGTTCCTGTACAAGATCACATGACACAAAGTATGGTGTTGGATGAACTCAATGCTTCCACAAACATGAGGAGAAAAAAATCACCTGGGAGAGGAAATGTTGGGGGTGCTCTCAAAGAACTCCAAAATTTACAGGAAAGTACCAGTAGGAGAAGAAGTAAATCTCCACATGGACATTATTCTCAGATCAATAAAGAGAATTTTAATAATTTGGAAGGACAGCAAGGAAACATTAACTTTATACCAAAATTTCTACGTGTTCAAGCAGAGAGAGATGAACCTGACTTTAAATTGCCACCGATTCCAGTGCCAGCATGGGAGGAAAGGGGTCCACCACAGGTTCCACCTGGACTGGGTAGAGACTTTGGCATGCCATTACTTCAGCTAAATACAGGATATGCTCAGTCGCAATTATTTCCTGGATCTAACAGGGTACCCCATGGGCAGTATCCTCCCCCTCCACCACCCCTGTATTCACAACCACCTCATGAAGAAACACCTCTACCTGCCATGTACAAAAACATGTTCTTGAGGATGGAAAACAGAGTGAGTGAAGGACCAGCCAAGTCTGGTATGCCACTACTTAGTCTACCAAAAGAAAAAGATTTACTTGGTCCCTCTGATGCTACTTTTGGTCGTCTGCTGTCACCTCATCTCATTATCAGTCATGAGCAAGAAATGAAGCAGAAAGAACTTCTCAAACATAAACACAATTTGGAATTCCTCAGATCACAGGTAAGACATATGTTGGTACACTTGAATTTTTTTTATCTAATATTTTTCGTTGTAAACCAATGGGAAGTCTCCATTGGGGGTTCACTTTCTATACAGAGGTATATACAGATGTGTAACTGAAAGATCAACAATTTATGACTGGGTCATATTTCTAGAAAACCACAGTTGATTATTCTCTGCTGCAGCTGATAGCCTTAGGGTTATATTTCACACGATGTCATCAGGATTTCATAATCAAATTTTGAATAATTACACAGTTTTGAAATATTTGTTTGAATTCACAATTCATATATGAGTATTTAAAATTATAAGTAAAAAAATATATGATTGGGTATGGTTTTCTTGTCAAAAAATATATGAATAGGGGTGTTTTCAAAACATCAGCAACACCTATGTACCTCAGTTTACTAGAGGATTCTTCAATTATCAGTTTCCTTTGGCAGTTAATCTGATTTTTCTGCTGTCAAATATAAATACTCCCCAAAATTATAAGACACTTGACATTGGAGTCTGCTACAATACTAATGCTTTTTAAATGAATATCTTAATGCTACATGCACATGATGTATATCATATCTCTATATTAAATCTCATATCAGCAAGCATACACACTTGTAGTTTGATTAAATTCATATAGATAGCGTTTTGTTTTTTAATTTCAGCATTTCATATACAATGGAATATCAATATTTGCTCTAAATGAGTGATTGCAAAATCATTCATGATAAAATTTGTAAAATTATCCATAATATTTGAAACATTCGAAAGGAATAGGTTACAAAAAGCATAATTTTTTAGTTTTAAACTTAGAGAATTGCAAAGTATTTTTGAAATGGATACAGCATGAAATTATTAGTTAGTTAATGTTATAATTAACAAGATTACATACACATTGAAATATTTCCTTTATGCTGCATGCTGATAAAAATGGTTGAATTTGAAATGACTTTCATTTGCAGTTGAGTGGTCAAATTATGGTAAATTGTAGTTGTTGTTATGTGTGGCATTTTCTCTATAGAGATGGTTTCTGGTATCGAAGAATAAACATGTAGGAAAGAATATGAATATATGCCAGAAATACACTATCCACATCTTACATTTACGTTTTTAGAAAAATTGAAAGCCAAATATAACTGCAGGTAAAGTGCTTCTCTGGATTTACCTTTTTCACATATTCTAGGGAGCTAAAAAATAGGAAGATCATTCTAACTTTATGAAATTTAAGTTACATCCGTGGACCAAATGAATTATACAGTTAATTTACATATAGAGCATTGTAGTAAAATTGAGTTGGAGATTCAAGGTCTAACAATTTTATGGCAGTACCCAACATTTTCACCGATATACTTAGATAATGTATTTATTTTATATATAATTGTTCATCTGTATATATCACCTAAATTTTTGTAGGTGGATAATTTGGAAGAATTAGAAAAGGAAGAGGAGGAAATGGGGAAGAAACTCTTGTCTGTCAATTTGAAGAGACAGGAAATTAAAGAAAA
>JARWCS010000005.1:4858953-4873575 GCA_034783895.1 Geukensia demissa
TGAGAACAATATACAGTTATTGACTGGGTCTGAGGTCAACAGCTGTTTCGTTTGACCCAAGGACTGAACTGTTGCCCTAATCCGTAATATTAATGTTTTATTGCAATAACGCTTCATACATGGAGGAGATTTTATAAAACATATAACCAATATATCGCAATATTAAAACTCGCCTTATCACCAGCATCGCAACTTTCACAATAATAAATGCACGCAATAATTTCTGAATTTACAGTACGTAAATAAAAAAGGCAGCTGAGATACAGAATCAGCTGTTTTAAAGCATCTTTAGGACAACTGCTGCCAGCAAGACTTTAAAATCCACAAGGTTCTGCCATATCTATATCATATCAGAAAACCTTACTTAAATGTGTGATAAAACATATTAGATACATCTATATTGATAAATCTATCATTTGTATTTGTTAAAGGAAATAATTAAAGATTTAAGTGGGTACTTGTACTTGTAAGAAAATGATGTTTCTGATGTAATATGTAAACGGTACTTCAAAGAGAGCTTGAACAAACTTCAAAACAGTTCTTTAAAGAAGACTTATCTTATAAATGTTTTATTTCCATGAAATGCTGGTAGAAATTAAAAATATATAAACAATGATACAAGAATGAAACTTCATTCTATAAACTTGTTCATCAAAGAACAAAAACAGCACAACAAATCACAGTACATGTATGTTAACGTTGATTGATTGAATGTTGCTTAACGTCCAGTGGCAAATATTTCATGCATACCTGTATTTAGGATGAGCATATTAATGAATGATGAATAAATCCTGCTTTATACTAGACAGACACACTGAAACAGATTTTTAAGTTTTCAATGTGCTAGCTTAAGAAAGAAACAGTCTGCATGAAGACAAGCCATTTTACCCAGACACATAATTCTGACTTTGGGACGACCAGTCTTTGCTCTTACTTTACATGCTCCATGCATATTGGAGAAGCAGCAAATACCAATATCAATGTTTTCGGTTTGACCGGACTGGGAATTGAACCTTACGCACTGGAGGAACACCACAAAGGCTGTCAGTATGTTAATGTGTTACAACAGCTTTATATAGCTTTAAATACAATAAAAGTTTATAATTCATAGTTCCTTATAGACTACAAGTAAACTTTAAAAAGAAGAAAGTAGGAATTTATTGCAATACTCTCAATGAAGTGTTAGAGGGTCTTACCAGTCCTACCAGAGAATGAGACCTCCTCAGTTATGTAGATACAATAAAAGTAAAGTAAACATAACAGGTCCTACATGAGAATGAGACCTCCTCAGTTATTTAGGTACAAAATAAGTAGAGAGAACATAACAGGTCCTACCTGAGAAAGAGTCCTCCTCAGTTAGGTACAATGTAAGTATAATGTAAATAAAGTAAACAGAACTAGTCCTACCCGAGAACGAGACCTCCTCAATTATGTAGGTACATTATAAATAAAGTAAACAGAACTAGTCCTGCCCGAGAACGAGACCTCCTCAGTTATGTAGGTACACTATAAATAAAGTAAACAGAACTAGTCCTACCCGAGAACGAGACCTCCTCAGTTATGTAGGTACAATGTAAATAAAGTAAACATAACCTGTCCTTACCTGAGAACGAGACCTCCTCAATGTTGGAGGCATGATAAAATTGAATAGTCACACAGTCATGGTATTCAATTCAAAACTTATAAATCCAACAGTCTGCAGAAATCAACTCTCAGCCACAACAACCAGTATAACAGAAATCAAAATAGATTGGTTTTGACTGGTCACATGCTGAATGGTCAAATGGTCATTTAATGACAATACTCGTTTGTAATCCTAATAGTTATAATAAACAGGTTGAACTTTAAGTATGGTTCAAATAACATTTCAGTTTCCAGCATTAAATGAATGTCAATTGGCCGATTTAAGTTAGGCCATATCTGGGTCCAGCTAGTCAAAAGTAGACACTTTTATTTGCTTATTTTAGCAGCATTTGCTTGGTTATTGGCACCAGTTCTCATTTTCAATGATTGGTAACAAGCACAATAAATCATTGAATTTCATTTATATAAATTTCTAGCAATAATGAAAAGTCTTACATCTTCCTGTACGAAAACAACATTATTCCAAATCAAAGCTGAAATCACATCCAAATAGAATAATCATGTGATAATAAATCTCTTTTTAAAAATTTTCCACAATTGCTGTCTGTTCTAAAAATAACCAGCAGCAGTTATTGATGATTAAATCAACACCTTTTCTTGATGAAATATAATTTCCAACAATAATAAACATCTGTCAATATGCAGCTGTTTTAATCACGAAAATGCATTATTTTGATTACCAATAAAGTGTACTTAGGAGCCAGTGCATTTAAGCTCTTGCTCCAGTAACCATTTCATGAGTAGTAGCAATGAAAATTGTTGTTATTATGCAATGAAAAATGTGCCGCAAGGTATTTAACCTGATGTTAAATCAATGTGTCTGTCATTTCGTTCCAAATACAGTTTTACTACAAAATTCATTTTCCAAATCAGTCATGCGAGGAATTGACGGTGCTTTTATTTGATAGAGAAGGTTATAATGTCCCAAGCCAGCATGCAGGAATAATATTAACAATATTTTATTGATCTTAATGTTTGAAATCAATCTAGTTATTAGAATGTTCAAATTAAATTGTGTCATAAATCAAACTGGATGTTCTAGCAGACATGTGAGAGTATTATCATATGAACACATGTGACATTTGGATTTTTTATTTCATATCATATTGCACAGATTTCCACATGGCTTCTTATTGTTTTTGGTCCTACCAGTATTGAAGTTTAAACATTATGGTATTAGATTTGGGGCGATTTAAAGCTTTTTCCTTCCTCGTTGAAGGCCTTGTGGAGACCTCTAGATTTGTTTTTCTCCTGGTCTGAGTGCAGACTCAAATATATGTTAACAATAAATTACCACACCCCACTCCCACACAATTTGATCACTGGATGGCTACCCCATAACCTTCTTGTATAACACATAAACTTGTAAATTTTTCAATAGAAAACATTCCATTAAATGGTCTTGTTTACAAGTACATTCTTCTTTCTAGGTTGTACATTTTACATGTACAGTATAAATTCAAATTCTTTATTATTCCAATAAAGGACTTACAAGGGGCAATATGTAAGAGTACAGTTACACAATAAAAAGAGGGGAATTCGAAGAGTTGCTTGATTGATACAAGACACAATACATGAAAAGTAGGCCAATGTGACCTATTTTGGCTGAGATGCTGGAAGATTCCTAAAAAAGGATCTGCACATCAAGCTAGATGATGGCACGTCAGTTTCTGAGAAAAAAATTAGTCACTGATGCATGGAAGTAGGTCAAAGTACATAATTGGCCCTTGCGGCCATGTTGAATTTCAGATCAGTGCCAAATTCACCATTCAGATAAAGTACCACCTGTCTCACATTTCTGCCAACTTGAAGAGAGGTTGAAATGTACAGCCGTTTCCGAAAAGAAGTCGAAAATATGAAATTCCAATGGGGTCCTAATTTAACTCGAAATCTGTTAAAAAGTTTCAGGAAAAAAGATGAAAATGTGGAATTGTCATCTGGGTTGGAAAATTGACAATGAAGCGTGTGTTCTAAGAGATTTCTTTCGGAACATCCGAGTTTATTCAGGATTTCTTGTAGGGTCCGCATTGCTAATGGTTGGATCACGGAAAAAGTCCTGGTCGTTATTGAATTTGGGGCTCACAAACAAGAATTAGCGTCAGCATCTGAAGTGTTCAGGATTGCCTTAATCTTACGGAGTGTGCCACTTGCGCATGGAATAAATATTTTGAGTTACATGTAATTATATTTTTTCTTACATTGCAGAATTAAATTTTTTCCCTCCACATCACAATCTCAAAGCATATAAGATAAATTTTGAAATCGCAATAAGTAAAGTAATAGCTAATATATATTTGTACACGATGTTTATTGGACATTAAAATGTTAAATGACAAAGTAAAATAAGGCACAAGACGTCATAGAGGCCATTGATCATAACTGATACTAGTATATGTAATTGAAGGATTATAGACTGATTTGACGTTTGAACGTTCAATTCGAAGATAAACCATCGCCATTTATAACTTCATTTGTCTCGTCTTCTTTTTGGTTGTTATTAGTTTTTATTTTTCGTAGACGAGTACTGTCCTTTGGAAACCGTCCGTTTACTTCATTGTCTAATGATTCATCCATTATTTCATCGTCATCTTCTTCTGAATCACTGCGGGCATCTTGCAGCTAATCATTTAAAGAACAGAAAAATAAATTTTACTACGAGATAAAACGTAAGGGTAGCTTAATTTTTAAGTCCTTATGCTGAATTAGTTTCATGAGATAGAACATTGCTGTAATTTGTTTTGTTCTTGTATTAGATTATTCCGATTTTATGAATATTCATTCCAAATCAATTGTCTTTTTATTATGTGTAGGTATGGAGTGGCGAATTAAGGTACGTATGTTTCATAAAACAGTTTTCTTCTTATAGAATGTTCAGTTATTTCAAAGCGTTATAGCAGTCAAAATTTCAATATTTCGAAGAACTGTACTTAAAATATCAATAAACATGTCATCCAAGGCCTTAATCATAGGCAGAATGGTTTTAAAAATGGTTAAAATGGCTTTTCAATGAAGAGAATCTCGACCTTTTGTGATTTAAAAGGAACTTTCCACTTAAAATACCTTACCAATCATGTAATGATCTCGGTTGCGGTCCTTTAGAAAATACGACGCATCAGTGTGTATCAACGTTGTACTGTTATATTTAAAATAAACTAATAAAAATCTTGATAAAAAAAAACAGGAATGATGTGAGCATTCAAGCTTCAACTGGCATTGTGGTATTCTACTCGATAATTGTACATTCTCAAAGACTTATAGAAGTCTCTTTCCTGTCTGAAAAGAACGTTCACTGTCAGTCTTTTGTAAGGAGATATGGAACATTCTCAGAACAAAAGAACACTCTATAGTAGAATGATTTCCGCTTTGACCAGACACAAAGAATGCATTTCCCCTACCCTGATAGTCAAAATTTTGCATCAGTTGACCTGGAATCTAATGGTCTGACGTCATATTCGTCCACATTATGATTTATGGTATTGTAACTTGTTTTGTCCTGTAATTTGGCTAAAATATTGCCCACTGAGCATTAATTTACAATCAATCAATCATCCAAATGATTTGTTTTATTTTTTGTTCGATTGGGGTTTAACGCCACTTTCAACAATATTTTAGTCATATCGCGGCGGTCATTTTACACTGGTGGAGGAAGCCGGTGTACCCGGAGAGAACCACCGACCTTGGGCAGGTAACTGAAAGGCTACGTAGGTTTAAATCAACTACCTAGACCACTCGGCCACCCAACCAAATAAGTAAAGGTTACTAAAATACCTCCATCTCATTGCAAAATAACATCGACAATATAGTTCAGATCTTACCTGTCCTTTGGTAAATTTAGTTGCTGCTGATTTTAAAATATGTATTGTCCACATTATGTGAAGAAATTGTAATACGACAAGTAAAGCTTTTAATAACTGTCCTATAACACTTCTATCATACATCTGAATGTGCGGTCTACTGTCGTCTGCAAAGGCTGGAAGCTCTATATAGACAGTATATAGGACTCTGAAAAGGAAACGATAATGGTGTTTTAAAATATAATAGTGTTTTTCTTTTCCTTAATTCTACATTCTGACTTTAATATAAAGCGTTTTATACATGGCAGATGATTTGGAATAAAAAGATGTGAAACGACATCAACCAAAATTCAAAATTACAAATAATTAAACATCTAAAGGTTACAGACCGGACCTCTACAATGTCACTAGTAAACATGATATATTGTACGATGTCTTCCTTTAAAAACACTCATTTAAAGTTGCTCGCGTCATTATAACCAGCATATGAGCATGATGAGTGAAGTCTCTTATTGTTGTAAGATCAATTTTTTACGTTTGCCATTTGTTGGTGTCTTGAATAAATAGCTCTGGCACTGATATGAGGTGGTACACATTTTGTAGTTATAGGTAAGAAGATTAAATGTTTGTTTTGATTTTTATATTTTCTGTGACTGAGGCAAGGATTCGAAACGTATCTCTTTCTGTTCCGATTTGTTGGGATGTGGGAATATTTGCACCTCCTAAGTTTGATTCTAATGCTGAGATGATATTCAAAGTAATGTACATATATATAAAGGGACAGGAAACTCCTTCACAATGATAAATAATAATAACAATAACGAAAATGTGTAGAGACTTCACTGTATACTTTTGAACATTTTAATTTTCTTGGCCGATTTTGATAAAATAAAGTTTGTTAGAATCTTAAATCAATCTCGATTGTGTAATTCAAATTTAGCATTTGTATCTCAACTTTTGATAGTTTTCCGTTGATTCAAAGATAAAATAGAAATATTTCAAGGCAATTTTAGGCCAATCACATGGAAAATAAGCCAAATTAATAATATTCTATAAACTTTTTTTTATCTATAAGGCGAATTTAATTTTTAGAAAAGTCTAATAAAGATAAATGCTTTAGCCTTCCGGAGCACCTGAACTCACCCTGGTTTTTGTAGGGTTCGTGTTACTCCAGCTTTAGTTTTCAGTGTAGTGTTGTGTGTTCTATGTTTGTCTTTCGTTTCATTTTGTTGAACATGGTCTTGTCTGTCTTCCGACTTAACGATTTCTGTCTGCCCCTTTGGTATCTTTGAATTCCTTTTGATGCACTTTTTAACAGACTGCAGATTTCGCAGTATAGACATCTTTTTTTCAAAAACCTGTTACATTGCGCGCACATGTTCTGTGTTTCGGAAATCAAATTATAGTACATTAGAACATTGAATCAATCAGATCTGGCAAAGAAATTGTTCAGTCAATCAACTTGACCTAGGAACCTTGACCGTTTCTCCTTCTGTCAGTTCTAGCGATGAATAAATAACTGTAATTGAATATGATCAATTCATATAACAAATTTGTCTCGTCATGTAAATAACACAGCATGAATCTTTATATAATTTCTAGGTCATCGGTCAGTGTGCACTGTGTACTCTTATGGACGAAGCATTGTTGTAAGCCTCAGTGATAATTTATAAGTGTCCAAATTTTCTGAGCAATAAGTTGAGCATGTCATATACGTATCAGAAACTTCCAAAATAAATCTTTACTAGAAGAACTCTTTCACCTACTTTTTGGAATGAAGTTAGTCAGTCAGTCTGCAATCAAGTTTGACTACCTCGTGATTTCTTACAAAACTCTGTATCCACTAGTTAAGGCGAAAATTTTTTAACAGTTGTTCTTAATTTTAGACAATCCTATTATGTGTGCCCTCGATAAGTAACCAACTTTTATTCGACACAGAATTTCTCATAGTAGAAATTGACCAACTGAGTTTCTTTGAAGAAGTTATATATAGAATCTTACATTGTTACCCGTTAATTATCATATTTCTACAGTCGAGATAGTTAAACCTTAAAATTTCGAGGTTTACCGAGACTGTAGAAATATGATAATCAACGGCTTATAATGTAAGATTTTGTTTCTCTAATTTTTTTAAGCATCAAAATATCGTTAAAAAACTATCATAGGCGGGATCGTGCACCATCTTTTATCATGACCTTGTTACAAGGGACGTAACTCGTGTACAAAACAAACGAACATGCCACTTATTTTTATGGCATTTTCATATTTATTAGCCAAAAAATAAAGTAATTCCTACCTAACTGATAGAGTCTTTGGAAAGCTCATAAATAAGATCGTGACAAGTCTTTGAATTCATGAAGCGAAGCACGCGGGGTCTGAAAATCAGCCATTCAGCTGCTTAGAACAACTTACCACCACGTTGATTATAGATTTTTTTCTCACACTGGTTGGGAAGTGTGAAAACTTCATAAAAATTAGAGAAACAAATTTTTCAAATTTTGCTTTTCTTATTTAAATTAAATGAACCTTTAATATTTTTTCTGTATGAACTTATACCTTGTTGATAAAAAATTTCAGAGTTGAAAAAAAAAATCATGCATAGCTTTTTCAAGAACTGCATACCTTTGTTTAACTTTGTGTTACTGTTATAGTTTTTTTAAAGATTTTTATAAGTATCCGGTATTCTGGTACATGTAGCTTCCTGTATCACATTACACGCCTTATAGAGACTATGTCAGAGTTCATCTAAAATAGCTTGTAAATCAGCAAAATAATAAGACCCAAAATACAGGGAGAAGGGAGTATAGCAAAAATTTCAAATTAGCTACCCATTTCCACTTTTTCTAAAATATGCAAACTGGCAATTACACTGTTTAGAATGAGACAAAATAAATGATATGCCATTCAGTTCAATAACAAAGCAAATGTGTAGCACTAATTCATTAAAATATCTAAAAAATATTCACACCAAACAATTTTATATCTATGTGGACTACACTGATCGTCCTATATTTTGACCCTTAGTATGTCTGATGAATGTAAATCCAGAAAAGTGCTTTACATGAAGTTAAATTTTGCTTTTGGTTATTTCTTTAAAACATATAAGATGTGGATTGTGTCTTTCTTTATATTTATTCCATATTCTTTCTTTTGAATATAAGTCTAATTTGCATTTTCCCCATAGACTTACGATGGGAAAATCATCATTATAAAGGAAATAGTCCAAAAATACACTAAGAACTCAACTGACATATCTATTCTCATATTAATTATCAATGTGCACTGACTGTTCACCCCAGAAACAGACTGAGTAAACATGCACATTGCAGGGATGACAGGTTCTGCTGGTTTAGTGAATTTCTACTCTTTTCATGAAAAATCTTGAAAAAAAAGATTACATATCTGCTACAAAACTTTTGATTGTGGTCAAGGGGGTTATATCAATTTTTACATTGATTATTAATACTGCCCAGCAGTTTATCTATTCCAATACAGAAATATAGTGATAAATTCTGAGTTGAGTTTTGGGGGAGGTTATGCCATTTGACCCTTGGGCAGAATAATGGTTGAAGCAAATAAGGATATGGGTTCTTAGATAAAGGGACAAAACTCCAGTTAGTCACTGATGTGTTTGAGACAGCAAATTTCAGGTATATGTTAACATAGATTAATTTCATTATTTAATTGAAAGATAATCAAGTTGTCTCCCCTAACCCAGATCTAATCAATGATTTTAAAACTAAATTACTAAGAATTATGCAGTAATTCCTTTATAAAATATTCTTTTTGAGACAGAATTCTTCATATTATGTCCAGGTCTGTCAAAGTACTAGTGCAAATCTAAAAATCATAAACATATCAGTTTCAGAAATAAATGTAATGGAGGGTGTTGAAAGGCACTTTTTATTTTAACGCACCAAGCAAAAAATTTTAATTCTTTATTTAACACGACTATGGATCTTTTTTCGGAAGTAACAACCACCCAATAAATTTGAATAAAACTACCTTCTGAACCCCCCCATACAAACAATTCTAATTCTGAAGCAATCCTCAAAGAAAATGTAATAAAATGAGAGACAGAAAAATCCTCCCCAAAAAACTTCTAGTTTCTAAGTCAAGTTAGAGAATGTTTTTCATTTTCAAGTTTTAATGAGAAAAATAAATTTTATCAACAAATATCATATTCCTTGTATTAAGGGCCCCTGTCACTATCAATGTCCTCTCACTTAAATTTTGTTTGAAATTCTTTAGGACCCCCTAAAAATTCCTATATTACAAATCTTTACAAGTTCAAAGAATAGAAAAGAAAACAGCAATTATGTAAAAGAACACATTTAATGCAGGGGAGGGAAACTAGAATTCTTCATTTCAGGCTATTCTAAACAACGGAAACAGAAAATGGTCTCATCCGGACTTAATAAAAATCGGGATTTTGCCGATTCTAATAAGCGCTCCTGTTTTTATATTTTTGCCGATTCTAATAAGCGCTCCTGTTTTTAGATTTTTGCGGATTATAATAAGTGCTCCTGTTTTCAGATTTTTGCCGATCTAATAATCGCTCCTGTTTTTAAAGTTTTTTAAGTGCCCTGGGAACATTTACATGAGGATTATAGTAACAATATCAGATCACGTTTCTCTCATTCAGTGATTATGAGTTCTGGTTCATTCTTTTTTGAAAATTCTAACAAAGTTATTCCCTAAGGTCAGCAAAACTGCATATACCTGTGTGAAGAATAACATTTTTCTGCAAGTCATTGTGAATCACTTTTAACACACTGTTGACAAGATGTAAAAATTGCAAAAAAATTACATAAAATGACATATTCAACTTCATCCAGATGTTATCAGAAATATCACACTTCAAAACACTTCATTTTGTAATATTATGTTGTTTAAAAAGTCCATTAAGATTACAAATTAGGGGAAGATTTCTTCAGTAGTTATAATCTCAATACAAAACACTCGTCATAGGAATAAATTGAAAATTAACCCTGTTAAACAGTCAATGAAGTGATGGCTAGGTTTCATTTCTCCCCAAAATTATTCTAGATTTCATCATATATTCCATTAATGACCAAAAAATTTCACTTTTGATGATTTACTGTGTGGATTTTTGTGTATTAAACTATCATTTGTGAAATATGTTCTGGACAATTTTATCATTTTGTGGGTAAACATTTTCATAAAAAAATTATGCCCCTCAAAACTACAAGAATTTAAAATATCATGAATATTTCTAATTTTAGGGGAGTTCTGAAAATTATCTGTGATAAGTTATGAGTTAATATATTATATGACTATATTAGCCAAGGTTTTAGCAATGGGTCCAATCTTTATGTTGGGAGGGGAGACATGTAGGGAAGCAAAAACCTTGGCTGAAGAACATTACAAAATTAAAGCCCTACCTTTTCTTATAAATGAATTTGTGAACCAATAACCTCAATAAATGAAGATTAAAAATCTAATAATACAATGTCAGACATGAAAATATTGGAATTAAAGAAATTTTCAAAAGCACTTGCAATTCATAAATACCATTTACACACAGAATAACTTGCCAAAAATTCATTTACACATAAACAAACAAGCATACATACTTATCATATGTTGTTCTAAATGTTGTGCACATTTACACCCCTATTTAACCCTTCCTTAAATGACTATAAAGCATACCTTCTGGACTACAAGCTGCAGAATTAATTTTTGCTTATTTTTAAACTTTTTCTCTTATATAGGCTGACACATAAATTTACAAAAATAAATATTGATGTTCATAATAAGATTCCATAAAGGTTGAGTTGCAGATTCTCATTCTAATCTTCCACCAACTTTTGCTGTTTTTTGTTTTCCTCACAAAACATTATTTTAATACATTTTTCACCCAATTCCTTTTTATGACTAAACTATTAAATGGCATAGGCTTCTCTTAATTACACTTGAACATTAATGCCATATTTGGTTAAAGAAAAAGACTAAAATATCAATTTTAAACTTGACCAATGTACATTTAAAAGCAAGACTCAGTATGAGAGACAACATTTTTGAATACCAAAATATAACACAATTACTTTGTCAGTTTTAGCAAACTCATCTTTTAATGCATCTTTTAGATAATACGTTTCATGAACTGAGTCTCTCACGTTTTGGTTATTCTCTCTTAAAGCAATCACAAAATCTGAAAGGGGAATTTAGAAGGAAATTTAACTATCTTACCGGCAACCGAATCTAGTGTTTAAAATTTCCCCGGTGTCTGTGTTTGTCCTATGCTCATGTGAAAATCGTTGATTTTTGTGAAAAATTAAAGTTCTGACAATGTCTACGTTTTTGCATTTCTGGTACCCCTAAGCTCATTTTTACTGACATATAGTATTAACATATGCCAATAGATATAAAACCTATCAAAATATTTTTCATTTTACAAAATTCACAAATCCTGTGATCAAAAATAGTTATAATGGAAAATGGAAAAAATTTCCAATTTTCCAGATGAGTGGAGAAAAACTAAGAACATGTATAAAAAATCTGAAATATACAAAAGTTACTGGAATCTTTCTTAAATTGCATTTTATATAATTTGTACAGATTTTTTCAAGGGATTTTTCCAAAATTAGTAAAAAGTGATAGACTCAGATCATGAAACCTACATTAATCTTGATTGGACTCCAAACTGCACAAAACCCATGATCTATAGACGGAACCATTGGCCATCTTACAGTTTTGCAAACTTTAAATTCAAGATATTTGGCAACTTAAATTACTTGCATCAAGATGAGGATAACTGTACTGTATTTTAAAATCTGCCAACATCAATCTTATTTTACTGTTGCAAATATCTATTTCAGTGGTGAAATCCATGTGTCACCAGTAAAACTAAATGTTTAACAGTAAATTTAAAATTAACACTGACAGAACTGTTACCTCCTTAATCAAAGGAAAGCACAAAGGAAGGGCATACTTAATTCAACGAATTCATGCAGAAACTTTCACGTTATTTGTTTTCTTGCAATCAAACAAGTACTCCTATAGATATCCATCATATAAACTAAACTTTACATAATAATAAACACCATTCATCACTGGTATACAATTACCAGTGTACAATTGAGATTTTACAATTTACATAACAACTTCATAAATTAGAATTAAAAAATATTTCAAGTATTTGATTGCATGTTTCCATGACAACAAATAATATATCATTTGTCCTGCTCATAATGAAAACATTTGCTATTCCAAAACAGAACAGGAATGACAATTATGCATTAATAGATTATCTCTTTTAGCTCAGTCATTAGCAATGAGATTAGAGATAATACTTAGCATTGTACTTTGTGGGTTTGGAACTATTGGACATACTTTTCTCCATGTCACATCACATAAACAGCATTTATCCTGCTGCATTATTTCACATACTTGGCAAACTCAACTGGATTCTATACATTCAATTTCTTGCAAATTGCATAACAACCAGATCTGCATTAAAATTCCTCGTTTTAACTTTTTCAAAATCATCAGTTTAGAAGACATACTGGAAAATGCCAAATAAGTTTCAATTGTCACTATAAAAATCTGTGCAAAACATTTCCTTTCTACAATGTCATGTAAAAATGGTATATGAATGACTAACACCATTTGTCTAGGAATCAAATTCCTGGTCACGGCACCAAAATAACATTGCAACAGTATCACATATTTGCTGGGAATAAAATTTACAGGAAAGCCAATGTAGTTCTTATGTTGTTGTCCCCAGTTATAGGGCTATGAAGTCTTTGCTCTTTTCCTTGGGGGCCCTAAAGGTGGACTTTGTTGACTGGCTAAAGCACGAAATGCATCAGCAATGAGATGAGGATGATTCTGGATTAATGTCTTCCAGCCTTGAGTTTCCATAATATCTGTTGCATGACTGTAATAGAAAATGAATTATTTAAATTTCAGTCAGTTATGATTTAGAATATAAGTGAGCATGTCTATCAAGTCATAATTATCTAATTTCACAAGCTGCAAAATTTTCCCATGTAATTCTTTAGTCCTTTGTTTCACTTAATTTTCAAACTGTTTAGCTAGTTCCAATAATGCCAGAAAAAAATGGCAGTATATTCCACATGCATCTGCTGTTACTGCAGATAGCTTGTTGTTTAATCTCATATTTGAACATTTACTTCAAGAGTTAAGACCTCAGCTGTTGGTAATTTGTGGGTATTTGCTTATTGTCCAATAGTTCCTTGTAAAAGTTTTATGTTGCATTATGAGCTGATCTGTCATCTTGATGCATATCATATAAAGCGTTGTTTATTGTATTACAGAATTCTGGATACTTTCAAAAAGTCTCATCTAATGTATGTACATTTAGCTAAGGGTATAAAAAATGATTAAGTTTCATACCAATACAATATAAAATTCCCAAGAAATGAATAAAAACGCAAGACTTAACCCTACAAATGAATGGATGAAAGTAATATATATGACAATTTATATTCAAAAATATTACAAAGCATAATATGAAACAATAATTTGTGGCCCAAATGTCAGTTCAGACTTAAGGCTCATTAATACTTTGTCACGTAACATCTAGCGACTGTCCGATGACTACCACAGGATGTCGCATGATTTTTTTCTGAGATTAAAAGTATACCAAATCACATAAAAATAAACACTCAGCGATTTTCTTAGATGTTCGCAACTATCCCGCAACAATCAAATTTTGAAGAATAAATGAGCACTAAAGGTAAAATTGTGAAATATACCTGTTAATAAAATCTATGGCATGTGTTTTTAACTGGTCAGCACTATGTAGGTCGGCGAGCACCAATACTTCACAAACATTTTCTATACTTAAATTTGAACACAAAGCTTCTTCACACATTACTTTTAATCTGTCTAATGCATACTGAAAAAGATAACATCAACAAAAACAATGTGATATTTACAGATTATTGTTGATCTTCTTAAATATCTATCGCGAGTTTACGGTGAGATGGATATGAGAGATTGGGTAATATGAAGACAGATAATCTGTTTATTAATGGATTGCCATGGAATGTGAGTGATGTCATCCTCCTGAAGACTCCAAAGATAATCTGTTTATTAATGGATTGCCATGGAATGTCAGTGATGTCATCCTCCTGAAGACTCCAAAGATAATCTGTTTATTAATGGATTGCCATGGAATGTCAGTGATGTCATC
>JARWCS010000005.1:4884611-4898147 GCA_034783895.1 Geukensia demissa
GCCTTTCTATTTCAAGCATTCGATCTCGGAACTTAGTTCGAGCTGCTGCTGCATTGCTCCTAGCAAATTTCATCAGTTCTGATTTTTCCTGTTCAGTTTTACTTCTGATCCACTGAATTGTTTTGTTATGGGAAAACATTATATAAGACTCACTTGCAATAAGCGATATATTTGGCTTTTCTCTCAATATCCGGTCCAGGTGCCCGAAAATTGTTTCTGAAAATTTATTGTGTTTCGGAACGCTTTGTAAATCATTTCGTAGATTTTCGTCTAGTCTACTTCTTTCCCATTTACCATCCTCCAAATAGTCTTTAAATAAATTCTTAAATAATTTGCAAATTGCAGGTAAAACTATCTTCAAAATAACAGCTACAGTATCATCATGCTCAGATTGTTTTATCAATGATTTATATATGTTGTCAGTCTGTAATGACTGCATGTAACCAAATGAAAGTAGACTGGTTCCTGACATGAAACTTTCAATATCCTCAGTCGAGGTCTCTAAATATTCTACTAATTCTTTAAAGTATAAACAGCTGTCCAAAATATGGACATTTTTGTCTTCAATAGTACACCACAAAGGAATTGTTATTTGATATGCTATTAGACCTAACGCCTTCACACCAGCTACAAACTGATACTTGTCGATGTCAAATTTCACAGACTTCAGTAGTCTATTGGAGTCATTTCCTCTCATAAATTCCTTAATTTTAGGCAAAAGAAAGTACACTCCTGCAGCGTTTTGGAAAAGAATATTAAACCTGTTCCCTCTATACCGCTCAACTGGAATACTCAACATTCCATTAGTTTTAAGAAACGGTTTAATAAATGTATTAAAAGGGCCATGCACACCGTTTTTTTCATCTCCTCCACAAGAAAAGGCTTTGCTAACTGTACGAACCAGTCTTAGTGTTCCTGGCTCTTGAGCTTTACGAAAAGAAGGATCATATATTGGTATCGGTGAAGTATCAAATAAAGCAGATTCAGCTTCAAGGAGACAGGATGAGGCTGTTTCAGCTGTATGAACCAGTACATGCAATCCGCAAAAAAAGTTATTAAGCTTTGAGATTGATTGCTTTTCAAAGTCACTCATCTCATTCCATGTCTCTTGAAGATTTTCTTTCAACACCTCTGTTCTGTATTCTTCTAAAATTTCGTTAAATTTAATTTGTGTTGCTGCCCGGTCCGACATTGTTGAAACAATATTTGTAAGAAGCTTCTTTCCGGCTTCATTAGAAGATGTCATACTTGCATCATTTAAATCATTCAATATTTCTTTAAATGTTGTCAATGTGTCATTGGCACCTTTTGTCACTAGGTTTCTCAACCCAAGCACATAAAGATTACCTTCCTTGTCAGCTAAATGAAACCCTTCATACTTTTTGCCATATTTGGATGTTTCATCGCTTAGCAAACAGGTTTTCTGCTTCTGAGCTACCTCTTCAGCAAGTTGAACTTGTGAAAGCAATAGTCTTTGTATGTTCATAGTGTTAACTGTTGTAAGAGATGGCAGTTTATTGGCTGTAAATCCAACTAACTTTAAAACTGACGAAATGACTGGACTCACTTTCCTTGTAGTCACATTTTGACTTAGAAGTTCGTATACACATTCTTGAGTTTTTTGTGAATACTTTTTGGATTCTTCGTCAAATAATTTGATTGTTTTAATGTTATTATCTTCAACTAAAAGACGTAGGTACTCATTTTCCTCACGTTCATTTCTGAATTTTTCTGTTAAATTAAACAAATCTCTATTCAAGTTAGTTATTTTACTGTCAAGACTATCATTTAGAGTCCGTATTTCATCATATTTTTTACATTGTGCAATAACTCTTGATTGCAAGTAGCTATTTTGTGATCTTAATCTTTTCAAAGCCTTATTTTTCATATTCACACAGGATTGGAGACAACTGAGTTTCGTCTTCAAAGTTCTAACTTCCTTTCTACTTGTTTTCAGTTTAAATTTCATTGTGCATTTCTTCTTTATACATTTCTTCATCTCTTCATTTTCAAGTTTCATTTTTTCACTGATTTCAATGGAATCATTTAAATCTTTCGCTATCTTCATATTGACAGATTTTAATGTCTCATTTGAAGAATCTTCAACAACAAAATCAAATTTTCTTTTCCTTGGATTGCTCTGCCTGTTAGGGAAAACATACTTTTTCATTTCAAAATTTTGAATTTTCTCAGGAAAACCTGGTCTATTTTTTGACTTTAACAAAGACTTGTATTCTTTAACTATACCATTAATTGAACTTCTAATTGTAGTTTCAGGTAAAGAGGTATCTGTTAATGAATTTAGCCAATGAATGCAGGCCTTCAGTCCCCCTTTTCTTTCTTTATCAAGTATCTTGCCGTTAGTTATGTCTTCCATAACGATATGCAAAGTTACATTAAAGAAATGTTATAATAGTTTGTACGGATTTCGAAAAAGTATCCTCTTTACAAAGATCACCAGTATAAATGTTACGCATTCTAAAATTCAAAGTCATTGGCAATCTGTTGACCTGAACCATAGCATTCGGTCTAAAATCACCACTGCAAATTGTCTGAATTATTTTATCTTGGGGGAACCCCTTTGGTAAATCATCTTCAGCTAAAGTAGCCTCTTGAATTAAAGATTCATTTATGACCAGTTCTTCATTATAAATTTTTGAATAATAAATGTATTCCTCCTTAAATTTATGTGTAATGTTAGTTTGACATTGTGCAGAAGAAACAGTGCATGAAGTGTTATTCTTGGTGGTTATACTAGAATCATCAGGATTGATCTATTAAACAAAAAGAAAATTAAAACATATACATAAGCAAAGCATAGAATAATAGCTAGTATACTGGCCGAGAAAAAAATACCTGTGTTACCGCTAACATAATCAATCATATTTTTGTCGCCATAAAGATATTTGCCATCTTTGAACAAGCATATTTAGTCGGAGTGTGCTGCCTGTACAAACTACAATGGAACCTTAAACGCTCAAACTCGAAGGGACCGTCCAAATTGGTTTGAGAAATATATAGTGTTCAAGTTATTATTTGGGACTAAAAACGTGGTTCGAGAAATAGGTGGTGTTTTCGAATCATTTGAGATTGAGCCATTGAGATTTAAATGTAGGTAACAAAAAACTGATCCTAGCTTTCTGGAAACAAAGGTATTTTTTTGGCCAAACATGTATGTTAATAAACTATACTACACTAATCTACATGCATACTGCGACTTTTAAATTTGTTACATAGCACTTGTGCTCTTTTACGATTTCATGCGGAACATACAAGAACACAACGTATATAGACGTGCCATATATAAAAGAAAAATATGGAGTAAAGTATTACTAAGAGAATTTATCATTCGATATATGCACATATAATGCATCAAAGTTGGTACTTTGATATTAAACTGAAACGCATACATTGTGCAGCTATACTTCCACAAAAAGCTATATGTTTTCCATAGAAACGCATACATGATGTAGCAAAGCTATATATTTTCCATCACCATGATAGCAAGAATGAAGGCGAAAATTTTCTTTTGGATGTGTAAATTTTTAAACACTGCTAGGAAATATTTGCAACAAAGTTTGAATATATTCAAATTTTACTATATAAATTAATAAAATCAAAGGCAAGTCAACTAAAATGTTCAAAAGATGTACTTGAATAAATATTGTTTATAAAGGCAATTTAACTCTTTCGGGAATTTTCCTTTCAATTCTTGCTACCCGAGCATAAATGTACTACATATATATATATATACAGTTAGTTGGATTTAGTAAGTTTCTTTTACCTGTAATTTACTTTTGGGTTTTTCTCTTGGGGATGGCAGTCTTGTACTTGTAGAACTTGAGCCACAAAATATTTCATCCAAAATAACTTGATAATCTACAAAGTATATAGACCAGTTTAAAATATAAAAAATAATAGATGATAATCACCATTTTTGACAAATACTAAGAACGGTTGATGAATTAAGATTGATACTCTTAAATCATATTACTGACACTGGATATAGTATCGTCACATACAAATTATCATAATGAACAGGCATTGCAATATTTATTGCAACTGTAATGTTATAAAATGTAACCCACTGCCACTGGTTGGTGATAACTATACGCCACGCCCCCTATAAGTGTCCCTGGCTACCGAGTCGAGACACTGGACTGGCCCAGTCAGTGTGTGTATTTTAAAAGAATTTGTCATTCATTTTTTTAACATAGATTGGAACTAATCGTTTACAAAATATTCCTAGTTCGAGGCAAGTTCCTTGACTTCACTGTCTTCAGGTTATAATATTTGAGCAAATAATGCAGTACTGGACCTAGAATAATACTTCTTGATTAATGTGGCTTTTATCTAACAAGTATTTACATACTAAATACAATATAACGTAAATTTAAGGGCATTTAAAACGTTTTTTATAGTTGTGGTAAAAACTGGCAACAAACCGGAAGTACCAAGGGGAAGCAACTTTTCTTTATATCAGCCAAGCTGGACGGGGTCGTTAGAAAAAAATATTTGCGCTACTTCGCGCTGGGACGAATCTCTTATTCTTTACCGTAATTATTCTTTCTTATTATTGTTTGTCAGTTAACCATCACCGCAAATTTTCGAGGTTTTGTCTAATTTTGTCAAATTATTGTTAAAGTTGACCAATATTTGCCACAACAGAACTTATGATACAAAAATCTTCTGCTGGCGAAAGTTATACCATTTTGTTTGGACATTTCTCTTCTTTTACACGAGGTACGCAAATATGCGTTTTACGTCATCAGAACATGAGTCTCAGGTGATTAAGCATGTAACCCCATGTTTGATATTCAAAATGTCGGCTCCCAAAATTTCCCGGAAGTAAAATTTCTGTTATCTTCAGTTGCCTCGTAGGACTTTATTATCGCACTCAAACCGGTAAGGATGGTTTAAACGTTTATTTAAGGCTTAACTCAATACACTCATGCTTTCTAAGTAATAAACATGGCTGTAATACTAATATTTAGATGGATTGTTTGACGACCTATTTTCAATGTGACAGATAGCAACCTCCAAAATGGCGGATCATCTGATATCGCTACGTTAACCGAATGCACTTTTCCAGGGGTGCCAAAAAATCGTAATTTTGTCGCTTCTAGGGACCGAAAGAATGTTTGATACCGGTACCTGTATGTCATGTACCCAAAACATTGTATGTTATTTAGTTAGGAATATAGGGTTGTTTGTAAATATACCGAAATTCTGTGTAAAACACTTGCAAATTTTGGACCGGAAATGTCCGACTTAAAAATCTGTCCGATGACGGAAACAATATCCGGACGCCTTAATTTTCGTTTTTCTCCAAAGTAACCCAAACGAAATAATCATAAGCGAGGATGGCAAATGTGACTATGCATGGAACCTATAGGTCACATGATTAATTCATCCTGGAAGGAAGAGAAGCGATACAGAAAATGAGGTCTATAGATACAATCGCGAAGCAAACGATCCACATATGTTTAGATCAGATGAAGTAATGGTACGATGATCGTTGAGTTTCTTCGTTATTTCAACCTGAACAAAAAAAAACCAATTACTTGTGTGTTTTGAGGTACTTTTGGAAACGGGAATTTTTTCAAGACAACATTACACAAATCCACATCCTATATTCATGCACACTTAATTATAATTAATTTTCATTTCTATAAAGTAGACCTTGTCGGCTTCTTTAAAGCTTTTGGTGCTTTTCACGCTCTCGGCACGTTAAAGATCTCTTTGTAACAACTCGTAATGAGTGGTCCGTAGGTGACTATAGTTGCTCAAACTAAATTTACGGTCCATACCCAATCAGTCTAGCCCCCTGTATGATTTATTGTTTGGTAACGTGTTCTCATCCTGAATATGCATGAAATATTTGCCATTGGACGTTTAACAACAATCAATCAATCAGTGTCATATTGTCATGTTTTAAGGAACTACAGTGATATATACATATATATCTTTATTTCTCAACAATCCAAATAATTACATTGGTACAGGGACATATATAAAACAGAAGATAAATATAAATTTTACGAAAGTAAGAGAGATACAAGCTATCTAAATGAGTCACTTGATGCATGTCAAACTGACCCAAAACTGTATAACAAGACCTTAAAATCTCTTATGCATAAAAATTAAAATATAGACCACTGAAAACAAATGGTGATTTTTGGTCGTACTAAGCGTCTTACCAATTTTTAATTTATCTGAAAGATAATTAAGGAATGAGTAATATTTCATGAATTTGACGTCTCAAAATTCATATACGACGGCAGAGCTTTGTGTAAAGACTTATGTTAACTGGACAAGACAAGTCAAAAAGTAAAAAAGAAAACATAATTATCTAAATGTCTGTGGAAGTTTATAAAAACTATGAAACATACCACATGATTCGGACAAGTCCATTGATAATATCCCTTTACAGCTGTAAAATCAGTTAAAATTTGCTGCATGCTGCAGTATTCACTCAATTTAAAATTGCGTACTAGGAAGAGTATAGACTGAAAATTTACTTTCATGGTCTAGGGGGAGATAACTCAAAATATTTTTCAAACAAATGACGAATAATAAAAGCAATTAATAAATATGCTTTTAATATAATAATTTGTGCCAGATTCATAATTGATTATTCACAGTGATTACTAAATACCAGTTTATAGATTCACTTTTTAAAAATTGTTAATAAACAGAGTGGCTAAGCATTTCTACTGCATTGTAATGTCATAAAAAAAACAGACCAGGGACAAAGAAAAAATCAAGAAACCATTTGTTTTCAACGAATCACCAACCTTGCAGACAAAATCACAGCTCGGTATCAATAAATGAAGACATCAGTTTCAGAGATAATGATGAATCCTGTTTAGTTTATTCCAATTACAAACGTCTTAAAATATCAACAACAAATAAAATCCGTATTGAGAATAAACAGTATATTCTTCTGTTCAAACTCAGACCAATGAGTGATCTGAAAATGCAGATGAAACAAGTAAAAGACAAAATGTTTCTTTGGACCTAGAGTATGGTTTTGTAAAACGTAATTTCATGAATAATTTTTATGAATCACTAATTATTAGCTCAACTGTAAAATTCTAAATGTGGAGTTTGTAAAGAAACAGCACAAGGGACTGTAAAATACAGCAATTTTGAGATGTAGGAAATGTGTGACATCCCATTGAACTATATGATAAAACTACCCGTACCGGTAAAAGAGTGGAGTGGCCTGCTGTTTAAATGTGGCATTACCTTCAGATTGTCATAAAACAAAAATAGGAGTAAGATATTCAATTCTTGCTTTTAACTCTTATTGTTCAACCTTAATCTAGCACATTATTGCAGAAAAATCTAAACAAACTATCTGATCTTGTCATTCAAGTAAATGAAGAGTCAAAGATCGAAAATCAACAAACAGTGAAAGAAATAAATAAACTTGTAAAACAAACTTCAGGGTAAGTTTCAGATGTTAGCTGTAAATAGCTGTTTACAGTTAAGGTTTGACACCGGCACACAGTCATTCTCAGTAATGTTGAAAAGGTTGCAATAAAGAAAATAACATTGTCATTTGAAAATGTTAACCGCCTATGCAGTAATAAAAATCATCCACTGCATGCTCGGGGATTGCACAAAAAATAAAATCGGATAATAAGACTATGGCTTCGTTCGAGGCGTAAAAGGTAGAAATGAATATCGACAAAATTATGCAATATATAATACCAGTGATGTTTGTAACCAAATTAATCGTATATGTCAATCAAGGCCAGAAGAACCCATTTATTATATTACCTGTTATGTCAATAAAATGCGAAATTTCAAAAACATAATATCAAGGCCAGAAGAACCCATCTATTATATTACCTGTTATGTCAATAAAATGCGAATTCACTTTATGCAGTTAAGGAGGTTCGGGTGTCTTCCGCCGATCTTGGATCGCAAACTTGTGGTATTGACTTTTTCTATAATTGCAAATATCAAGAGAAAATACTGTGCAAACTTAAACCTAAATAAATATATTGCAATAACTTACCTAGTGACATTATCATTTTTACGTGTTTACAGAGGATTAAAAGCTTTTTCCACATTTTAGCAATTAACCATCTCCAGGGGAGGTAACTGCAATGACTTTATTTTATAAAGGATTGCATCATCTTATTATAGATTTATTAATGTAGCAAGAAAACAAGATCGTACCTAGTATTTCTTTTTATTATATGATGATAGATATTATAAGATACCTTTTCCTATTTTATTTTAAAATACTATCGTTTTATGTTCTCCTTATTGAGAAAAAGTTAGTTTTTCCTATATAATAAACAGACAAGAGGCTCTCAGGAGCCTGTCATACAGTTTCCAAATACCATTTGAATTAACTATGGTTTGAATAGCACAAGCAAGTTCGGCTGAGGCATCCATCTTGGTTGGCGGATGCCCGATACAATCTGAAAGGAAACCATCTAGGGACCATTTCACCAAAGATTGGTTCCAATAAGTCAAGTTTCAGATGAGAAAATATTTTTATGACTTTCCCATAGGGTCCTACATCATATTAAGTTTGGCCAAGGCAGTTGTCTTGGTTGGCGGGTGTGGTCAACAAACAAAATTCTGATAGAAGTTCTCCTGTGGACCATTTCAACAAAGTCAAGTGCCAATGGCGGAAGTAGATCCAGTCAAGAAGATTTTTTTCATAAATTTCTCATATGGGCCTATGTAAAACTAAGTTCGGCTCGGGTGGCCATCTTGGATGGCGGGTGAGGTCACGACAAAATTCTGAAAGAGACCAAACTAGTAATCATTCCACCAAAGTTCGGTTCCAATTAAGCAAGTAGTTTCCAGACTTGTAAATATTTGATTTTCCCATAGGGCCTTATGTAAAACTATGTTCGGCCGTGGAGGCCATCTTTGATGGCAGGTGGGGTCATCTGACATAATTGTGAAGGGGACTAACATAAGGACCATTCCACCTTAATAAGGTTCTAATTGTGCAAGCAGTTCAAGATAAAAAAAATTTTGGCAAATTTCCCATAGGGTTCTATATAACACTTAATTTGGCTGGGTGTTCTTGGTTGAAGGTCGGAAATGCCAAACAAAATTTTGGAAGGAGACCACCTAAGGATCATTTCAGCAAAGTTTGGTAAAGATTAGCATAGTAGTTTCAGAGGAGAAGATTTTTGAAATTTATCCCCCCTTTTTTCTAGTTCTAAAAAAAGATATGTGCAATTTACAGTTAATGTATCATTTTATGAAAATATATATAGACATTATCTTCTGAGAGGGATATCCAATTCTGCAACAGGTGTTTGTCTTCATTTCATTTACAAGCTCTGATCAATATATCAGGGTATGACTGTGTAAATTTATCAATTTAATATTATTAGATATCTCCAACTAAGGACTCACATAAAAACTGACAAAACAGAAATAGAGATTTCAAGATCATTAAAGTCTAAGCTTATAGTTTTATGAAAATGAAGCTTGGATTGTTCAACCCCAGATGAAACATTTACGGTATACTAAACACAAACTTATTAAAAGTCATTGATCTGTTATATACAAGTCCAGGTTATAAAATGAGAAACATTTAACAGTTATCTGCCCTTCTTAATAATAATCAAATTTCCAGGATAGGGTCTCACTATACAGTTTTAATGGAATGATCCCTGGATACAATATTTCCTTCAAAACATAAATGCTCTTGCAGGGTGTTATGCATTTAAAAGATATTATGTACCTGATAAGTAAAAGTGATATGTAATTGAACAGTGTGCATTGGTACCCGTATATGTTCAGTCAAATCCTTGAGAATTGCAATTTTATTATTGAGTTCAACTGAAAATGTCCAACTGTTTAGTGAGACCTAAGGCATACATACATTTGCCATGGCAATCTATAAATTTAGACATAACACAAAATTTACAGAAATAACCCACATCCAGAAGACTGAAATAGAAATTCAATTTTAAATTGATTTTATACAAGAATTTAAGTTGTGCCATCTTTGCACATAAAATTAAATAGGGACTGAACAAAGAAAAAAATTTTGTTTTTGCAAACTGTTCTTGATTTCGGTTTAAGAAATGCAAAGTTTTTAGCTCATTACAGAATGTTTTTTCTAAATATTGCGAAAGACTTGTTGCTAATTTAAATAAGCAGAGGTAACACATTAAAATGTAGCAAATCTAAATTTAACACTGTTGAATTAAGTATTTCTCAATATAAATACATACTGACAATCATACTAAGGATTTATGCAATAAAATGGTCTGAGCAGGCTTTAAGGGCATATATGCCTTAAGGTTCCCTATTGAACACAATGTTAAAAATGCAATGCACAAGGATTTGACCTGAACATATATGGGTACAAATGCATAATGTTATTCCTTGTTGGAAAGGAAATAAACACAGTTTTTTTTATCAACTGCAAAAATATGGTTATGAGCATTAACTTCTTTCAGATAACTTCTTAATGAAGTGTCATGAAAATCCATTTTTTCATCATATGAATATTTTATGTCAAAAGGGTCTTTCCATGGCCTGTTTAGTGATATTAGTAAGCAAAATACCTATACCAACAACACTTTTGCTATAAATTTAAAAAAACCAAATATATATATAACTGTCAGAATAGCATATCACCTGTACTTAAAACAGGTACATAACCATCTTTTAAATTCATAACACCCAGCCAGAGCATTTCTTATGTTTTGAAGGAACTATTATGGCCAGGAGCCATTCCATGTAGACATAATAGTGAGACCTAGATGGGGATCTTTTTGATTACTTCCCTTCACAGATGTAAATAAATGAATACTGTATTTTGCTGTAGATATTACACATTTGTACATAATACGCAGGGCCTTTTCAGCCTCCCAAAACCTAGGAATAAGTCTAGTTCATATATATTATACGCGAGGACTTCGGTTAAGAATGTCCCAGTAAAGATCATCATGATTGTACAAGTTTTCACCACTGTTCGGTAAATATACTGTTTGTTCGGGTGGTCGAGTCTTCATTTCCTCTTATTTAACAAATTAAACAACTTTTAATTAAAAAACTAAGCTTAAATAGAAAAGACTTTGAAGAAAATACCGACTAATTTACAACCCAGAAGTGACAGTGCAGTAAAAATATCTTTCCGAATTAGGTCTGGAACAGCAACCAATTCATGTTTATCTAAGTTTTTTAATTTTCAAACAAAAAGAAACTGTTTTTAATCATTTTTATTGAAATTTAAGAAAGGTTAACAATAATCAGCTACCTTTTTACAACCGAGAGATACTTAAACCACTGTTGAAACTTCTATCACTTTACGATCATGTGATGTTTTGTTTTGTTATTTTACAAATGGGAGCAAGTGTAAACGTAGTTCTTTCGTGTCGATACATGAAAGAAAATACCTTTTCCTAATAGTGTAACATGGCTTCAAGTTGGTGAAAGTTGATATATATTTCCCCTATTGTAAAAAGCTTTCTTTTCTTTAAACATCGTCAAAAATAGAGACGAATAGGCAATCTGACAACTTCACCAAACTTTGTGTAGGGGTACATAATGGAACCTGTAGAAGTTTAAATTCTACTGTTATTTGATGGGTGGCTGTCTCATGGACGATCATGCCACATCTCCTATTTTTATATCTTATGTAACCCCTTGAAATACTTTTAGGGTAAAAGATAGCGTATAATCTATAGCTTTTTAGGGTAATGCATTTCATTCTGTCCAACACAAAACAGTTATACCCCTTTTTATGTTCCCTCATTTTAAATACCACCCTTTTTTTCATTCATCAAGGAATTTTTCATCCTTATTAACCAAACCAAAGGCCACCATTTACTTAGAAAAACCGAGAATAAACCTCTTTTAAATTGTTATTATTATTCAAAAGGTTATACATTCAAGATTGAAGATTGCTTTTTATTTTTCCATTTTGTTATCAAAATTAGATAATAATTTTCAAAACTAAGCTCATAACCAAACAAATTATAAAAGGGAGGATGAAAACAATGATTAAGTTTTATGGACATCATGTAACAATCTTTTTGGTAACTAACAGCTATCCATAAACAAGAGCAAAGACGGCTCTGGACCTGGGTTGGTCCCTGTTTCAATAAAAATCTAGGTGACCAGGACTTCCAGCATGGAAGTATTGCAATGATTTTGGTGAAAATGTCTGTGGTTGTAATTTGCAGTATAAAAGTATTGAAAATAAGCAAATCACAACAACATATCAGAAATAAGTCCAAGCAAACTAAGTCCCATAACTGCATAACGACAAATCAGAAATAAAAAAAAACAAAAGGGAATCAGGTATCTAAAGTTCCAACAACATACCAAAATTTGAGAAAATATAACACTTTTTTGAGTTAGTGTACGACATATCAGAAAAAAGTCCATTTCATGCTAACAAATTCCCATAACTCTGTAATGACAAATCCGAAATTAAAAAAGAAACGAAAGGGAACCAGGCATCATCATTCCCAACAATATACCAAATTTTTAGAAAAATCGGATAATGCATTTTTGAGTTAGTGTACGACATATCAGAAAAAAGTCCATTTCGGACAAAAACAAATTCCCATAACTCTGTAACGACAAATAAGAAATTAATAAAAAAAAATGAAAGGGAAACAGGCATCATCAGTCCTAAAGTACGTTTCACTGAACCGAGTCTCTCATGTTTTGGCTATTAGTTCTTAAAGCAATAACAAAATCTGAAAAGAAAATTTAGAATGAGATTTAACTATTTTACCGGCAATAGAATTTGGGGTTGGAAGTATCACAGATGTCGTTGTTTGTCCTGTGCTCATGTGAAAATTGCTGAATTTTGTGAAAAATTAAAGTTTTGATGTCTTAATTCTTGCATTTCTGGTACCACTAAGCTTATTTTTCCTGGCACTACGCATAAATATATGCCAATAGATATAAAACCTATCAAAATATTTTACAATTTCGAAAATTCACAAATCCTGCAGGCAAAAATTGTTATAATGGGAAACAACAAAATTTGTATGTATAAAAATTTCAAAATATACAAAAGATACCGGAACTTTTTCTCTGTTGTGTTTTAAAGGAATTATGGAGATTCTTCAAATGGGCTTTTCTTAATTTGATCAAAAGCGAGAGACTCAGCTCAGTAAAACTTACTTTAACAACATTTTTGAGTTAGTGTACGACGTTTGTGATGAACGGACAGACAGATGGACAGAGTCAAGCGGCTGCTAGACCTGTTTCCTCCTTTGGGGACACAGGTAAAAATAATAGATTTGTTAAGTGATCATTTATAAAGAATAGATTACAAGTGAAAAAAATTTTTTTTTAATTACTTTCAGTAAATTTTGTCTGTGATCAACATCAGATTTTAAACTAGAGCTCTGTTGTCAGAGGAGCCCCGACAGAACAGATGCATACCCCCGTAAAATTGACATTAATACTGTGAGCAAAGCTCACTATGTATACCCCCCGAACTACCTACCAAAAATAACCTTAGAATAAGCCAAGATGAATAAGCTTTTAATTTGCGCATCCACATATTGTGTCTAA
>JARWCS010000005.1:4910651-4923819 GCA_034783895.1 Geukensia demissa
TATGTAATTGCCCCTTGTGGGACCATGATTGGACTTATAATAAAAGTTGAAAGTTGAAAGTATTGCCAAGATCAAACTTCATCCCCGTAAAGCAAAGAAAACATCAGATCAAACCCAGCCCAGATACAACATAAATAAATTAAAAGACCCATCTGTTAACAAGAAATTTACCACCTTACTGAAGAACAAATTTCCAGTACTATGAGATATAGGTGAGAGTACTGAACAAGACCAATGTGAAAATATCTGGAAAAACATAAAGGATGTTTATAGTGATATCAGCAGCGCAGTAGAAGCAGGATAAAAACTGGATAAATGCTGACACCTGGACCCTCATTGACAAAAGAAGGGGAAAAAAGAATAAAAATGGAAATGCCAGGTCAGAAAGTCTGAAATAAATAAAGATACGTAAATTAAGACAAGACAGATCATTTATAGACAAAAAACCACTGAGACAGAAACAGCAGCCCGAAGAGGAGTGCTGAGTGAAGTATATAGAATAACCATAGAACTCACTGTAGCACCTTCCAACAGTAACAATCCAGTATTAGATAAAAAGGGAAACAAAATCACCATAGGAAGTTTAAAACTTAGATGGGCAGAACATTTTAAAAAAGTTTAAATCGACCTGACCCAACAGTAACACCCACGTTTGACGAAAATTTTGGAGAAAAAACGGACATGTATCTAGAACCACCAACAAGAGACGAAATAATGAAAGCCATCCTAAAACTAAAATACAATGAAGCACCTGGAGTTGACAACTTAAATGATGAACTTTTCAAGGCTGATATCAAGCTAGCTACTGTACAGATCAACTACAGCTTCTGTTTTCAGAAATATGGTAATCTGAGATACTTCCAACTAACTGGTGCAAAGGACTGATTGTCAAGTTACCAAAAAAAGGGAATAGAATGGACTGTTCAAACTAGCGTGGTATAACACTCCTTTCAGTACCCGCACCTTTATCTCCTAGTACTGGTAAAGTCTTTTGCAAGATCATCTGCATGCGGATAAATGAAGCCATTGAGAACTCCGAACATGCAGGATTTAGATCAGGTGTTGGTTGCATTGATCACACCTTTACTTTACGAAATAAAATGGAGAAGTGCATAGAACGGAATAAGTAGTAAATTAAATCTCATCTTTATCGACTTTGAAAAGGCATTTGATAGTATACATCGTGAGAGCCTCTGGAAATACTTATAGCCTATGGATGTCCAGATAAACTTGTTCGAATACTAAAATCATTCTATAACAACTTTTTTCATACAGTGTTATAGATGACAACAAGCTGAGTGAATGGTTTAACATAACAAGTGGAGTCAGACAAGAATGCATCATGTCACCTATGTTATTCCTTGTAGCAATAGATTGGGTAATGTGGAAAACTGTTGACAATCGGCAAAGGGGCATAATATGGACTCTAACATCAATGCTAGAAGATCTCGAGTTTGCCGATGATATAGCTCTACTAACAACTGATCATGAAGACCTGTCAAAATATGCAAAACAAGTTGGTTTGAACATCAATAAAAGAAAAAAAAACCAAAAACAAAGCAACTTGTTCTTTCTCCAACAGAAATCAGGTTGGACAATGAACCACTTGAAAAAAGATTCCACCTATCTAGGAAGTACTTTAACATGTTTAAGTAAAAGTAATGCAACATCAAAGAATATTGCCAACAGACTTCAAAAGGAAAATGTCGCTTTTCACCAACTAAATAGAATGTGAAAAAATAACATCAGTCTGAGGACAAAAGCAAAATTATATAATAGCAATGTCATATCAGTCCTTCTGTATGGGTCTGAATGCTGGCGAATAACACAGAAAAACAGCCAAAGACTCTCAGGAATTCACAATAAATGCCCGAGAAAGATCTCCAGCATATATTTTCTACAAATGATCACTAACCTGGCAATGCATGAAAAGGCCGGAAGATTAGGTAGTAAAACAGTCATTTAATTTGTAGTCACGCAATAGACCAGACTGATTTTTCCTTTGGCACTGGAAACTGTTCAGTGTTCTTTTCCCTCAGCCAATGTCTTCGGGCAATAGAACACTAAACTGTTTCCAGTACTAAGGGAAAAATATTCTGGTCTATTGCCGGACTACACATTAAATAACTGTAGATTATAAAAGCATTAATTATATTGTCTCAAAATATAGGATAAAATAAACTGCAAGACGGGAAACGTCGTATCATCAACTGGCAATACGTCTTAACACAAATATAAAATGTCAAAAGCCTATAAATTTGACCTAGAGGTCAAAGGTACAGGTCACACTGGGTCATGAATGTAGGTGACAAATCGTCCCTTAGTGATACAAGAAGAAGAATACAGGAAAGACACAATGACGAACCTAAGCTCTGAGTAAAGACAAACTTTTCTCAGAAATTAGGACTTTTACTGACAATTAAAAGTTGAATTACTACTATCACTTTTATTTTCAAATGAATTATTATATAATGTAGTACATTGATGAATATGACAAAGTATGCAAAGTAGCATTTAGTGTACAAATTACTAAGAATAAGCTATACGTATTGGTAAATCGTATGTCATAACAATTGCATAATTTATCAAAAGGTATTTGAAATGAAAAAGCAATGTAAAAATATTCCCAAAACTGAAATTTAATACGATTCCTTAATAGAATGAACATTTATCACAGGCAAACATCTCTGAATTCCCGTTTGTACATATAATCTTGACCTGCAAAAACTGATATGCACACCTAATATATATATAATCATATAAGCAAACTGATATGATTTTTCAGACTGAAACAACGGGGACAATAAAAATATATTCTAATGATTTTTGTGATAAAAATGTGTCTTAATAATGATTTAGAAACTGATAAAAATGTGTCTTAATAATGATTTAGAAACTGATAATATATTCTTTGGCAAAAATTTTGATTGTCAGTTTATTTACACAACTATGACCCTGTTTCACATGCTTAATATATTCATAACCAGTCAAGAACACTACCAAAATAAGAAATGTTTCATAAATTTGCATATAAAAATCTAAAATTTAGAAAGTTCCGATTTTAGTTTTAAAACAAATTCTAACCATCAGTAAAATTTATCCAACAATTTATCAAAAGAATTTAACACATTTTGCCAAAATGGTGAATTCTATTGTTTATGGTAAGAAAACTTCATTTGGCTGCTGGAAAATTTGATGAGACTTCGGGATTATATTCAAATCTTCAATTTCCATGCTCAGATTTTACCCCAGAATAAGGGCTATTTGACCTTTCATAACCTCATTCCATATATGGTAGTAATCCCGAATGATATCATATAACTGGGTTCTGCAAAAGTTGCCACTAGTAGTAGATTCAATAACCTCAAAATTTTTGAAAATGGATTTGTTTGCAACTTATAATAAATTATGAGCAGATTCAGAAAACTTATTGAATTTTCTTTTTTATACTACTTATTGTTCATTACAAGAAATCTCCAATTTCAAAATGCTAGGCAATCACTGCATGAGTCTAAAATCATTTTACTGATACTAGTTCATTATTATATTTCTACTGTCTGGGTAATAAAACCTTTGAAATTCGTTTAAGATGTACAAAGTTTGATTCTTTATATACATTAACAGAAGTCCCCTTTTATACAATCCCCACACCAGCGATCATTTATATAAAATTAGTTTCTAGTTTCTTTATTAATCCCCTCACCAAAGTCCATTTTTCATATTAGACCACTTTGCAAATGGGATGGTCTTCCGTACAAGCATTTCTTTAAATGGGAAAAATAAGTGACTGGTAATGAAAATTCACAAGTACATGTATATGCAATGGTTTTATTATTGTGAACTGAGAAATATGACCGCAGCACGTTGACATGTGAAAAGTAAACAAATGAAAATTTTGTATATGGACACAGTATTATGCTGGACACAGTAAAAAGACTGACCAATGATCCTCATCCCCAAAACTGGAGAAACTTTTGTTGAATTTTTCATAAGTAATGATTTGGTTAAAAAATTTCTAAATCATGTGACTTTCTTTTTTTGCCCATTTTGACTCAATTTATCTTGAAATAATTTGAGATTAAAAAATCTGTTGACATAATACCAAAAGCTCTCGTTGAAATGAAACCAATGAAAAAAAAAACAATCAAATCAAATGAAAATAAAAATTTCTCATCCTAGTCTGCAAAACTGCATTTTGGTGGACACAATACTTTGCTGGAAACAGTATTTTGCTTGATGCAATAATGTGCAGGACATAGTAAAGTGCTTGATACAGTAATATAACTGGACCAATGATCCTTATCCCCCAAACTGGTCCCGTACTACTTGCTTAATTGGAACCTTTCAGAATTTTATCTGATGACCCCATCCGCCAATACGGCCGCCTCAGCCGAAGTTTGTGTAATACATGTAATATGGGAAATTCATTTAAAAAATCTGCTCGTCTCGATCTAATTGCTAAATTGGAACCAAGATTGATGGAATGGTCCTTAGGTAGGTTTCTTTCGGAATTTTATCCGATGACCCCACCCGCCAACCAAGATGGCCGTCTCAGCCGAAATTATAAGTCAACACAGAACTTATTGGAAATTCATTTAAAAATCTTCTCTCTGAAACTTCTTGCTAAATTGGAACCAAACTTCGGACTGGAGTAACTTTTGTTGCATTTTTAATTTGAATTGATTTTGAAAAACTCCCATAAAAATCGGCGGAAAATGAAATATTTCCATATAAATTGCTAAATTGACTTTTTGACCCAATTTATGTTGAAATAATTAAGAAATAATTCATGACAGCCATAATTTTTTCTGATTTTACCACGAGCTAGAGTTGTTTACCCATCAAATTTTTCCTAAGCAATGGAGAGGGACAGAATTTGAGTAAACAAGAGTCCATGGTAAAATCAGAACAAATTTGGAAAAATCCAAAAATCGGGTAAAGAAATTAATTCTTTTATATTTCCATATGCGCAACTGACTTTTTCACCAAATCTTGACCCTAGTTATCTTGAAAGTGGTAGGGGAAGGAAAAAATCTGTTGACATTTTACAGAAAGCTTTCATTTAAATGAATCTAATGGAAAAAATAACAAAATCAGATTAAAAATAAAAATTTTTTGAACCTGCATTTTTTAAACCATTGACCCCTTTTACATAAAAATTGGTAAACGCTACAAAAAATTTTGCGTTTTTCATAAGGAATCATTTGAAAAAAAAACACAATGGGATAAGAAATAATAAATTTCCAAAATAAGGACATGACCATTTTTAAATTTCAATAACAGTAAGATATGGCTGATGGTGCATGTGGCTCATAAAGCTGGCTTTGCCATGGAGAATAAAAAGATCAAACTTTAAAATCAGAAATAGATAACTAACATTAAGAAAAGGTCTCTATTTCTTCCCAAAATAAAAGTGAAGCCAGATCACCCAAAATCAATACCAACCTTAATCTAGTTCCAAAATTCAAAAATATAATGAACAATTAACTTATCAAAAGTTTTTATGCTGAAACTGTCTACAGACACCAACACTGACAGCCCCATATATAATAAGGCCAATTCTGGGACAAAATATTGCAATTATCAAAACTCACATTATTAATTTTACCAGTATGTTTTCGCAACATATAAAGGAATCACATTTTTACATAATTATAATTATAAAAATGCAAACATGAACACCTGAATTTGCAGAACCAATTAATAAATTCAGCTCCATTTAATTGTAAATTCTGACCAAAGTGGTAAAGGAAGAGAAGAAATTCTTAAAAGTTTGTATTTTTCTCTGTAAGAGATGTCAATCTTTTGAGATGCTTGTGTATAATCCACATCATTAATCAATAATGAAGTTGGCTTCATGGCTATACCATAGATGACTACATGATCAAAATATAAGTCAGATATGGCGCTAGTGCTGTTTTGTTCTATATTTGTTGAAAGTATGTTGTTGTTCACTGAAACTACAGATTTTAGATACTGATTATTTTTATAGGTATCAATAGACTCCCCATCATCCCAATATAGTATGCCAGTGGCATTATTATTTTCATCTAGTGCCACAAGAAGCCCCATTCCCAACTTCCTGCTAAATACAGTTGTGTTAGCTGGGTGTTGTGTATGAATGACTGAGCCTCCTCTGATAAATATTTGAATGATATCCATAGGTGCTGGAATTACATGCTTCGTTTTTGCTGGGGTGATTTCTTTTCCATTGTAATAGTCATACCACCTCCCTTCTGGGAAATATACCTCAACATGAACTTTTCCTTTACTTAACACTGGAGCAAACATGAGACCTGTACCCCACATAAACTGTGTATCAATATCCCAGGTCTTGCTGTCTGAAGGAAAGTTATGAACTAATGACCGGATTACTGTTCCACCATTCACATGAGCTTCCATGAACAATCCATACAAGTATGGCAGGAGATAGTACCTGATTTCCATGACCCGTCTTGAAGATTCAGCTACAGCTTGACCAAAGTAGGCAGGATCCTGTGGCTTTGTATTTATTGTATTATGATTTCTGGAAAATGTGTAAAATGCTCCAAGCTGCATCCATCTTTGACACAACTCAGCATTAGAATCTCCAAAGAATCCACAAATATCAGCACCAATGTAGGGTATTCCAAACAGATTGAACTCCATGATTCCAATCACAGAGAAGTGAAGGTCAGGCCATTCACTATTATTATCTCCAAGCCAGTGTCCAGCATACTTTCCACTTGATGGATATGTAGACCTACTGATCACCATACCCCTTTTGTTTGACCCCACTGCTCGACGTAGTCCCTCCAGTGTTGGTCTTGTCTGACTCCAGCCATACAAACTGTGCACATCGTAATGTTTATACTCTCCCTCATTCTGAATAGCTACCATACATAAAGTTTTATCTGACAATCTGGGACCATAAATACCTCTTGGTTTGTATGGAGGGTCATCAAGGTGGGACTTAGGACATTTTAAACTCCAGTAAGGTGTTGCATTAACAGGCCAGTTAAAAGGATGTTCTTCGTTTGTGCCAAAATTTGCTGGTTCATTCATATCAATCCAAAGGCCATCAAATGAGATGTTCTTGTGATGTTTTATGATTAGATTTTTCCAGTATTCATGTGTTTTTGGATTTAGGAAATCTGGAAACACAACTTTTCCCTTAGGCCAAACAAATCCTAGCATATTTGTATTATTGTACTCAGTGAAATCTGGTCCAGTGTTATCAGGCCATTTGATAAATACACTTTGCTTAAGTCCTTCTTCATAGGGCTCATAACCAGTGACATTTGTTATCAATGCAGGGTCAAGAATTATTATAAAATGCATTCCCTTGCTTTGTAACTCTTTAACATAATCTGGCAGTCCACCAAAATTTACAGCATCAATTGTAAAGTCCATTCTTTCATCCATGTGATCTATATCAGCATATTGGACATCAAAAGGTATTTTAGCTGCTATTGTCCTCTCTGTGGCCTCCTTTAGAGTGTCCAAATTATTATAACCATATTTACACAACTGAAAACCAAGGGCCCAATATGGGGGCAAATATGGTTTTCCAATTAGCATTTGGTATTGTTGTATTACATTTTCTGGAGTTGGACCAAAAAATAAATAAAAGTCCAAAATCCCACCAATTGTACGATATGTTAAAGTTGGATGTGGTTGCAAAACAATTTCCATGGCATTACTATTAAGAAGCAGAACACCATGTGCATTCCCATCTTCTTCTACACACATGTAAAATGGATGCACTCCATATAAATTTGCAGTGTCGCCCCAATTAACACCATTATCTCTTGAGAACATCGGCCATCTCTTAAAATCAAAATTATGTCTGAAACTTGGATGACGGTTTTCTCCGAAGCCATACACATTTTTAGATGGCAATTTAGTAACAAACTGTAAAAACTGATCAGCAAATGTCAATCCACCTACAGAGGTGTCCCAGATAGCTGCTCCATTGGTTTTTCTTGTCACTTTGATATTAAAAATTTGATTTGTATCATTGCTATAAGATATATTGTAATCAGAAATCTCTTCTGAAGTAGGGAGTGGAAATTTTGTAAAATTGACAGGCACTTCATATCGAGCTTTGGAAGGGTCTAATATTTTCACTTGCAAAACTTTTTTCGAATGACGAGTTATAATCATCTGAATATGCTCGATATCATCCTGAAACATTTGAGATTTATTCTGCCATTGTAAGTTGATAGTTCTTTTGTAATCAGAGCCTGTAGTATTCTTCATACTGTATCCATATATTGTGTTATTGATGAAACAGTAAGGAGCTGAGGGGGTTTCTGTCACAGGATCCCAAATACATCCACGTCTCTTACATTCTTGCTCTGATGATAATGTTAAGTTAGTTTTATCTATGTCAGGATAACAATCCACTCGCGATGACACACTTGCTGGTGGAATTCTTTCATTTTTCCACACTATATCTAACACATCATGCATTGGAAGATTTAAATTTCTTACTTTAGCAATATGATTTTCTTTGCTATAACTGATAAAATTTTGTGGATGTTCTACTTTGTTTACATAAATGTAAATATTTTCGAAACTGTCATCCAAACCTAAAATTTCTAGATTGTCAATTATCACACCATGAGTCCCATCTGTGTTATTATTATAAACATCCATATGCAGATATCCATTTCTACAAGCAAATACTCCATAAAAATATTCCCCCGTTTCATAATTATCTTTTCCTTCACCATCATCCCAGTACAAATTTCCAGCAGCATAAATAAATATATCTGCTTTGGCAAGAGCAACCCTTAAAGTAATAGGATTTTTTCTACTAAAATGGGTGTTATTGGCAGGTTGCTGTAATGGCAGAACAAATCCTCCTCTAACATGTATAGGAATGGGGGAGTCAGGATGAACGTCCATCTCATAGTAATTTGATTTAGTGTAATTAACTTCGGTTCCTGTATACCAATCATACCAACTCCAACTCGGAAGATAATATTTCAATTTTGTTTGTCCCTCTCTCAAGATTGGTGAAATCATTAAAGCTGGTCCCCACATAAACTGCTCATCGATTCCAAATGTTTCAGCATCTTCACTGAACTCATGATGTAAGGGTCGAATGACTGTTGTTCCAAAATTGGCAAAATCTGTGTGTGCAGCATAGAACAAATTCTGTAGATAGGGCAGCAACCAGTACCTTGTTTCCATGGCTTGACGAGAAGTATTGACTACATCACCATCAAATGCACCTGGGTCTTGTTCTATATTACCATAACCATTATGGTTTCTGCTAAATGTATAGAATGATCCAAGCTGCATCCATCGCTTACACAGTTCAGGACTTGTACTTTCGAAGAACCCACATATATCAGCACCAATGTAAGGTATTCCAAACATGTTAAATTCTAAAATTCCAATTACTGATAATTTTAAATCCTGCCACGTTGCAGAATTGTCCCCTAACCAATGTCCAGCATATTTACCACTGCCTGGGAATGTGGATCGAGATATAACAATTCCTTGTTTTCCAGTAGCCGCCTGAAGGGCACTTAATGTAGGTGGGCTTTGGCTCCAACCATACAAATTATGTACATCATAATGGTGGTACATAGCATTTTCACCTTGTGTGGCAACCATGCATATTGTTTTGTCTGAAATACGATTTTTATAATTATTTTTCCGATCATCATAAAGATATGCTGCCATTGTTCTATATGGTGGATCTTCATACCGATCACCCGTTTTACATTTCAGACTCCAATAGGGTGTGTCTTTTTCTGGCCAATTCCAAATTCTTTCTTTATTGGTGTCAAAATTTGCAGGTTCATTCATATCAATCCAGAGCCCATCAAAAGTAAGTGTATTATTATGATGGTTAATGATTAAGTCTTTCCATACTTCTTTTGTGACATTCTTGAAAAAATCTGGAAACGCTACTTTTCCTTTAGGCCATACCTGTCAAGTAGTAAATAAAATATTACCTAGATTTGTGAAAAGAATATCCTTTGCATTATTCTATAAAAAAGTAAATGGGTGGATGGGAAGACAGTTCATATTCATTTTTTATGCATAAAATTGGTAAATAACCCTAAATTTAGATGCCAAAAATAGTATTTTCCTGAATATCACTTCACATCCATTCAAATAGAAAAGCCATTAATTTAGCAAGAGCTTATTTTTAGATATTTTTAAATTAGAACAATTATTAACGCTCAAAAAATACTTTCTTAATTTTATATTATTAATTACCAGTATTGCAATATGTGGAGACTTCTAACTTTTAGCAGCTTTTGGTTAAAATTTATTGAGGTTCTCTTGACTATTTATTCCAGCTTTGTCTGTTTATAGTAAAAAAATTCAATTTGAAAATAAGAAAACTATTGACAAGTTCGTTTGATTGTTTTTTAAATATAACTGCCTGAAAATTTAGTGGGAAATAGGTCTCTCTTGATTTTCCAATTGTTTTGTTAATCAAAATCCTTTAAGAAATAATAAGGATGTTGTACTGAAAGTACCAAGATGCCTGTATCGCACCAGACAGCAATTCCACATTTGTTCTTATAAGTATTGTTGTTTGCAAGAATTGAATGCTGAACTAAAGTTTGTAAGAGAACCATCAAACTACCAATCAAGTCTGATTCTTAATGGTTCAACAGTTTATAGCAATTGGATTCTCCATGGTGTGCAATATTAAACTAAGTTTGGCTGAGGCAGCCATTTTTGTTGTTAGGGAGATAACAGATGAAATTTTGGTAGAAGACTATCTAACAACTATCCTTAAGTATGTTTCCATTTGACTCAGCACTTTCAGGCAAGAATACTTAGGGTCCTATATGTTAAACTAAATTTTGTTGTGGTGGCAATCTTGGTTAATTGGTGGGGATGTCATTAAAGTTTTGATAAGGGTAACCTGGGACCATTATATAGAAGGTGGGTTTAATTAGCTTAGCATTTTCAGACAAGAATATTTGTTGGTGAATTATTCAGGGTCCATTTTAAAATTTAGTTTTTTATGGTAGCCATCTTAGTTGATCACTAAGCATGCCTGAAGCAATTCTGAGAGTGGATCACTGAGGCCATTATATTAAAATTTGGTTCCAATTTGCTAAGTAGTTTCAGAAGAAAACACCTTTATAATACATGTTTATTTCTGTTTTTTTTTGTAACAGCAGCTATCTTGTTTGACAATGTTTGCTGGAAACAGTTTCAGTAGAAAGTGATCAAAAAACCATTTTAACATAGTTTGGTTCCAACTTACTCAGCAGTTTAGAAAAAAATTTAAGTAAACTTAAATTTTTAGATGATAATGCCGGCAATACTGAAACTTTTTACAACTGATTTTGCACTGTATGCAAAGTAGAGATGGGGAGCAAATTTCAAGGAGACTGCATCACATCTACACAAAACACCTGAACTGCTTACTCACCTCCTTACAGATTGAGACTTAACTAACAAAACATAACATTTTACAGGGGTTATTTTAATACTTACATATCCTAACAAAGCACCCTTTCCATTAGAGCTGTTAGCTGGTACTGGGTAATTCTTTGGCCATTTAATGTTAGCGTCTTTCTCGTTCATTAATTCATATGGTTTATATCCAGACACATTGGAAATCAAAGCTGGATCCTGTAACAATGAATTAAAGAGATAAATACATTAATTGTTTTTCAACAATAACATGTTTTAATTGACACAAAACCAATACTCACAAACAAACAAAAAAAATGTAGGAAAATGCGAGTAGAACCAGGTGATCCCCAAATCACTTGGTCAATAATGACATATATAGAAAAATTTAATAAAAATTACACTGCACATATCAATAGCAATGTATTAGCAGTGTTATAAGAAAGTGGGGTATTGCTGTTAACAAATATATTCAATTGAAAACTGTCATAGTACAATGTAAAAACCTGAGGTGTTTGGTACGCTTCACCTACACTAATAGTACAAGTAAATAATGCGAATATGATCGGTCATTTACTTGTTGTAATGTCACATCTGAACTTTGTATAAGGTGGTTCATAATCAAATAGTTTTTTTTTAAATTATCACTGGTTACTATGTGGCCAGATATAACAACAATAAAAATCTATAAAAATAGACATGCACATCATATAAACCTTCCTGGGAGATACTCAAAGATCAAGGGGCATAACTCCTGCACAGTAAAGTCTCAGCTCTGAAAATCAAACTGAATTAAATCTTAGGAAGGGGTATATTGTCGGTAAATATAAAAGCATTCCTGAAAAAGAAACAATAAATGTCTTCCTTTTTTGTATTTTCAAGGGCATAACTTGTGAACAGTAGGAGATTCAGACCTGAAAAGCTGACCTATATTTCTTTCATCCCAGCACATCCCTTTTTTTAGTTTGACTCAATTGTTTAATTTTTTAAATTATACTAGAAGCTCAATATGCTGAACCTGTATTGCTCACCTGATGTTGGGCCAGTCAGAAACAAACATTAAATGACCAAAATTGGTCATGATTGTGATTTCATAAAAGATCTCCCATAGATGTGTCTTTGAGAATATTATTCCGTTTGGCATTTTTGAATGTATCAGCCAATCATAAACAAGAATAATCCATGGCGGCCATGTTTTTGTCAGGGCCTTGCATAGATCCCTCCTGTAAAATATTTTTCATTGGCCAAAAAGTTTCAGAGGAGAAGATTTTTTTATGTTTCAGCCAACCAGAAACAAAAATCATCTATCCTGGTGATCTTTTTTGTCCAATCGGGAAAAAATGAGCAAACTTATAAAAAGAAATAAAGGACCTTCTCTTGATGCTTCCTGTAAAGTTTGGTTCCACTTTGCCTAATAGATTCAGAGGAGAACATTTTTTTTATGTTTCAGCCAATCAGAAGCAAAAATGGTCCATTGCAGCCATGTTTTTTGTCTGATCAGGACAAACTAAGCAAACTTTGTAAAGGACCTGGCATAGATACTTCATGTAAATGATTGTGGCCAAGCCGTTTCAGAGGAGATATGAAAATGAAAAGATATATAGTAAAAGTCATAGAGACTGCACTCCAACCACGAGAAAAACAGAGTAATTAACCAATCTAGAGGTCCCTACAAGGCCTTCAACAAGGGTGGAATACAACTCCTAGTTAAAAGCTAAAATAAAAAACTGTGTATGCATAAAAAAACACTGCTCTTACCTGAATATTATCAAAAATGTACATGTAA
>JARWCS010000005.1:4924231-4936304 GCA_034783895.1 Geukensia demissa
ACACTTCAACAAATCGGACGTCTAACTAGCAGTATGCGGCGCAGGGTTGCAGCAGTCATCCAGGTAAACGGTGGATATACCCGATATTGATATTTCGATGACTAATTATCAATGTGTTGGTCATGATTGACATTTTGTAATGTGATTTGACAATTCAATGACGTTTTTGAGCTTTCACTGATAATACTTATTAAAGATCATTTTAAGTGTGAAAACTGTCCATATTTTGATGTCATGATATGTAAATTAAAAATTGTTATTTTACGGTCAGCGTGATAATCTTGTTTTCTTGTGCCCAATAATATTTCATTTAATAACCACGTTTAGATTGAATGGTAATTTATTATCAGTCACGAGAATGTTGAATCTGAATCACTTGAAAAAAACACGGGGGTGCTTTACTATTTCCAGGTGTATATGTAAGTTATTATCGTTTTAAGTCTAAACACTATATCATTTCCCACATCTAAACAAACTTAACATCGATTAAGAATTGATAGTTTAATAGAAATCTATGCTTAAAATCAATTTTCTGAGTTTTGGACGTGCCGGAAGTTCTTTGGACGTGTCAGAATTTTCTTTCAATATCCAACAATGTGATACAAAGGTCGTTTTCAAACTGAACCGTATTTTCTTCATACGCAATATTTTTTTTCTTTGCAACTTATTGTCCTAAAAAACAATACAGTGTACAATTGCAGTCATCATTTTCAGAACCTCAATACCTCAAGTCACCAAATTTTTGACTGGATGATCATAATTATCTAATTATACAAATAAATTTGTCACTCTATTTTACATTTACATTTTTCAGTTTCTTCTCTGCTGTAGATCGTAGATTCAGACATTGTCTAAAATTAAGATTTAATTCCACATTGGAGATGATTAGCACTTCTAAGTTGAAATAATTTTCTAGTCAGTTGAATATATACGCCTATATAATTCCATATTCTAACTGGGGTATAAGACCTCGAAAATATTTTTATTCTATGTAAACAAAGGTGTTTCAGGTAATTTAAAGCACAAACTTTCAATCTTTTGTTTAAAACAAGATCAAGTAAACTTCAGAATTATGAAATATGATTTTTTCAAAATAAGCATTTTGATGTTAAAGTTAGCTTTAATATGACATTGAACAGACACGTTCTAATAAATTGATATGCGGACGGTCGGTATCATTTCCACGACTAGATGTTGAAACTGGCATCAAAAAGCATCTAAAATGTCTTACCTAGCACTTTTAGCACATAAAACATTTATTGATTGATTGGTGTTTAACGCCACGTCGGCAGTTTTTCATATCGTGGCGAGAACATACATAATATTTACTTAAATGAAATCAAAAATAAGATATTGTTACGATCTGCCTATCTTACGGCATCACAAAAATGTGAATGTTTGTACAATTTTATAATTTTATTGTAAAATTTCATAATCTATCACAGTCTATCTTGAAGTTGTACTAACGCAACAGCTAGCCCACAACAATTGGTGTCAAGGCGGTGGGATGAAATTTCTGAAAATTAGAGAATAAATGAATTAGTATTTTTCAAGTGCTGGTGGTGACTAAACTTAATAAATATATATTTATATATTAAAGTTTTAAAAAATGCTAAGAAGTTTCTTTTACACACCAACTAACAATATTTATGGAAAAATGGAAGACAACTCCGGTGTTGTTTCCGTTGGTCCTAATACTGGAGACAGAGCTGAAGATCAGACTGAAGTATACCATGACGGTGCAAATGAGCAAACTTTTAATGTATAGGATCACAATACATTGATTAAAACACAACTGATAAAACTGAGAAAGTTTTTAGTATGCTTGAGAGACAAATATTTGCTCTGAACCAAAATTTAGAAAGAGGTTTTGATATTATGCAAAATCAGATGAGAAATTTGATTTGTACAGTAAATGACAAAATGGAAGATATACAAAACTCAGTTATAAGAACTGATAATGTTGAAAAACAAGGATTTGCAATTTTCAGTGCAAATAACAATAGACCTGGTTTGGTACAGGAACATGACAGAAATATACAAGCAAGTAGTACACCTTTGCAAGACAGAAATGTAAATTACCATGCTGATACTATGGGTACTTTAAATAAAACTACACAAAAAATGAAACCACAAAATTACAGTGGTAATGAAGATTTAGAGGACTACTTAGCACAATTTGACATAATTGCTGATTTAAATAGATGGGACTATCAGACAAAATCTTTGTACTTAGCCAGTAGCTTAACAGGGGAGGCTAGGGGCTTACTAAATGAATTAAATGGGAATGATAGGAGAGATTATGACAAAATAGTAAATGTACTCACTATTCGTTTTGGTTCAATAAACCGAGCAGAAGTTTTTAGAAGTGAATTACAAACTCGTACAAAAAGACGAGATGAAAGTTTGCCAGAATTGGCACAATCAATTAAAAAATTGACTCGCAAGGCATATCCAAGTGCAAGTCCCAATGTAATTGAAACTTTGGCACTTGACTATTTTATTGATGCAATACCGTTCAAAGAAGTAAGAATAAGATTGAGGGAGGTTTGTCCCAAAACTTTATCTGAGGCAGAAAAAATTGCTGTACGTCTAGATGCAGTGCATGTTTCTGACAAAAACAGAAACAGTTATGAAAGAAATAGAAATCTTAATATAAAATCAGTAGGGGTTGGTGAAAATAGCAATAAATTAATGGACAAAATGGAAAATGTTTTAAATAAAATAGAAACAGTATCAAATGAGGTTAAAGAGCTAAAAAATGGCAAATTAGAGACCAAACAACAAAATCAGGGACAAAGGCAAAATTTTGTTAGACAAAATAATAGAAGACAAAATGATTTCAATCATAACAGAAATGGTGGGAGGCCATTTAACAGGGGTAGTTTCCAGAACCGTGCATCGGAAAACATGACACAGTCGACTTCAGGGGGAGAAGATCGACGAACAGCCAGAGTCCCCCAAAGTTAATTTTAAGAAGTTTGTGGGATGAAAATGAGGGATATTTTATTGCCACAAAAATGGGGGGAGAATTTTTGTCAATTTTAGTGGACACTGGTGCCAATGTCAGTATTTTAAATAAGAAAATATTTGATAGTTGGGACAAATCAAAATGGTCTGAACTTGTAGAACCTGTTAATTTAAATTTGTTGACAGCCACTGGTGAGACTTCACCATTTTATGGAAAGTTAAAAATTCCAATTTGTATTGGAAAACACTCATATGAACATGAAATTTTACTGGCAAATATCCAAGATGATGGTATTTTGGGTATGGACTTTTTGACCAAATATAAATGTGATCTGATGTTAAGTAAAGGATATTTGTTGTTAAATAAAGAAAAAATCCCTTGTTTCACAAAGAAAAATGACAATCAAAAGAAATGTTGTAGAATTGTTGTAAATGAAAAGGTGGAAATACCACCAGAATCAGAAGTAATTGTCTCTGGAAAAATTATTGATGGCATTGAGAGAAATTTGGTGGGAATAGTTGAACCTGACCAAAATTTTGTCACTAAAAATGGAATTTTAATTGCCAAAGCTGTTGTAGATTTGAAAAATGACTTTATACCCATTAGAATGATAAATTTAAATAAAGAAACATGCAAAATTTATGAGAATACTGTTGCTGCAGTTTTTGAGGCAGCCACTGTCAATGAAAGTCTTGATTTAAATATAAAAAGTGCAAAGGCAAAACTGAATACGAAAATGGAAATAGAAATTCCTGAACATTTAAAAATTCTATTTCAGGATAGTTGTGAGAATTTAACCCCTGAACAAGGTGAAAAATTTAGGGAAATTTTAATTAAACATCAAAATGTATTTTCAAAATCATCAACAGATATAGGCTGTACGGATTTAATTGAGCATACCATTGATACAGGTAATGCTAAACCTATAAAACAACGCCCATATCGCATACCCTTGTCTAAGAAACTTGAAGCTGAAAAAGAAATTAAAGATATGGCAGAGAGGGGTATAATTGAACCCTCATGTAGTCCTTGGTGTTCTCCAATTGTAATGGTTACCAAAAAGGATGGGAGTATTCGATTTTGTTGTGACTTTAGAAAATTAAATGATGTGACAGTTAAAGACTGTCAGCCCTTGCCTAGAATAGACGACACATTAGCATCATTGTCAGGCTCAAAACTATATACAATATGCGATCTTAAGAGCGGTTTCTGGCAAATTCCACTTGCAGAAACTGATAAACCCAAAACTGCATTTTCAATTGAAGGGGGAGGTTTTTGGCAATTTTGTGTAATGCCTTTTGGCACTTGTAATAGTAGTGCAACATTTGAAAGACTCATGGAGAGAGTTTTGTCAGGTCTATCATGGAAAATATGTCTTGTTTATTTAGATGACATTATCATATTTTCAAAAACTTTTGATGAACACATGGAAAGATTAGATCAAGTATTTTCCAGACTTGATAATGCTAAATTGAAGTTAAGTCCCAAAAAGTGCAGTTTACTGCAAAAACAGGTGAACTTTCTTGGTCACACTGTAAGCGAAGAAGGAATAGCCACTGATGTAGAGAAAATACAAGCAGTTAAGGAATGGCCCATTCCCAAAACTGTAAAACAAGTGAGAAGTTTTCTTGGACTTTGTTCTTATTATAGGCGTTTTGTGCCTAAGTTTGCTGCAATAGCCAAGCCTTTGCATCGATTGACTGAATTAGGTCAAAAATTCATTTGGGATATGAAATGTCAAGAAGCTTTTGACACATTGAAAAATGCATTAATTAGTTCTCCCATTTTATCCTATCCTAGAGATGAGGGTCTGTTCATTATTGATGCCGATGCAAGTAATGATGGAATGGGGGCAGTTTTATCCCAGGTCCAAGATGGTGAAGAAAGGGTTATTTGTTATTATAGTAAAACATTTTCAAAACCAGAACGCAGATATTGTGTGACAAGACGTGAACTTTTGGCTGTTGTTAGTAGCATTAAAAATCTTCACCATTATGTCTATGGGAGACAGTTTTTGGTTCGTAATGACCATGGTGCCCTTAGATGGCTCATGAATTTCAAGAACCCTGAGGGACAAATAGCTAGATTGGTTGGAAATACTGGGAACTTATGATTTTGAAATAAAACATAGTGCAGGTAGAATACATTCTAATGCAGACGGGTTAAGTACACGTCCTTGTCTGACTACAAATTGTAGTTATTGCCTAAGAGCAGAAAATAAATATGAAAAGACAGAAGGCAAAAATGAACCTTTAGATTGTACTGCGAGTAAGCCTATTTTTGCTTTAGAAACCCCTTTGGGAAAACCTTATGTGTTCAAAGTAAAGACGAAGTTTGAAGATGTAAATATTGTAGAGGAAAAGTCTTAGTACTAGCATAGATGTAACTTTCAATAGTAATAGTAGCCTAGAGGAAAAGTCTAATTTTATAGATGTAACTCTTAATAGATTCTTCCATGAGAACCCTACTAGACATGAAAGAAATTTCAATGACAAATTATGTAGTAGAGAAGTGCTCAGATCTAGCCTTCAAGATCAAGAAGAAGTAATCTGGTCTTCCTTTGCAGATCCCCTTCATAGTCAAGAAAATATTGATTGTAGTGAAAATTTCGTTACACCTAAAATTTCGCAAGAAATTTTAATAAATATGATAGAACGCATTGCTTCTAACCTTGGTTAAGATGAAAGTGTACATTCTATGGGTGAAATTTCAGTAAGGGTGGTTAATACAAGAAATATGACAAAAGCAAAGAACTTTGAAATTAATGGAGTTAATGAAAAGTCAAAAATTAAGACTAATAATGAAGGAAATCCTGTGGAAATAAATTTAGACAAAATAGCTGAAATGCAAATGATGGATCCCAATATAAAAATAATATTAGAATATAAGAGCAATGGATTAAAACCAACATGGTCTGATATTTCTAGATATAGCCCTGAAGTCAAGTGTTATTGGAGCCAGTGGGACTCCTTGTATATATATAATAAAATTTTATATAGGAAATTTGAAACTGACTCTGGGAAAGACATTAAATGGCAAATTTTGTTGCCTAAAGATTTAAGACCTTTTGTATTAAAGCATTTGCATGATAGTGTGACCAGTGGTCATCTGGGAACTAAGAAAACTTTAAGCAAAGTCAATAATAGGTTCTTTTGGCATAAAATGAGATCAGATGTTGAAAATTGGTGCAAATCATGCGATGTTTGTGCAAGTCGCAAAATGCCACAAAAGAAACCTAAAGCACCCATGCAACAATATAATGTTGGAGCTCCTTTAGAGAGAGTGGCAGTGGATATATTGGGACCCCTGCCCAAAACAAAGAAAGGAAACAAATACATTTTAGTTGTGGGAGATTATTTTTCAAAATGGATGCAAGCAATTGCTATAAGACATCCTGATGCAGTGACTGTTGCAAAGAAATTAGTGGACCATTTTATTACTATAATGGGGGTGCCATTAGAATTACATTCTGACCAAGGTTCAAATTTTGAGTCAGATGTATTCAAAGAAATGTGTAAAATATTGGGAATAACCAAAACTCGCACAACCCCAATGAGACCTCAATCAGATGGAATGATTGAAAGAGGAAATCGTACAATAGAAAATATGCTTTCAGCATTTGTAAATAAACATCAAAAAGACTGGGATGAGTACTTACCATTTCTGATGATGGCATATAGGTCTTCAGAACATGAATCCACTGGGTATTCCCCTTGTAAAATTATATTTGGTAGAGAAATTAATCTGCCTTTGGATCTTGTTATTGGAAAACCTGAAAATAGTGATGAAAATAATGTTAATTATAGTGCATATGCACAGGAATTAAACAATAAACTAGAAATTGTACATGAAAATGCTCGTAAAAATTTGATCTTGTCAAGTGACAGAATGAAAAAGTGTTATGACAAAAATTTGAGTCATACAAGTTTTGAAGTTGGTGATGCTGTATGGTTGTTTGACCCACAACGCAAAGTTGGAATTTGTCCAAAATTACAAAAGCCTTGGAAGGGTCCATTCATTATAATAAAGAAAATAAATGATATTATTTACAGAATCCAGTTAAATGCCCGCAGCAAACCCAAAGTTGTGCATCACAATAGGTTGAAATTGTATTTGGGTGATAAAAAACCTACATGGTTTCAAGTTCAGGAAAATAAACATGAAGAAAATGGGTTATCTCCCATTACTGACATTACAGAGACAAAAATTGTACTGACATAATTGTTGTACATACAACTCACATAAGTACTTAAATTGCATGTGTACTTTTGTACACAGACATGAAAAATATTGTTGTTATTAAAATTTTGAAAATTGTTGATAGTGCAGAGATTGAATGTTGGGTTGTTCTATTACTTAATTTTACATGATGTTGTCATGTAAAAAAAAAAAATAAAAAAAATGTTTAATTAATTTGCCACTTGTTCAATGTTGTTGAAGAATTAATACATGTATTAACTACATGTACATTGAGTATTTGTTATATTACATAGTTTAGCATATTATAGATTCATTCAGGTAGGGTCAATAATTAAGATTGACAAATACCAAGCTATCATATGGATGAATAAGATATTAATTTTTGCTACTACTTTCAGGGTAGACCAGTATTTGTGTGCAAGATTTGTGGGGACCGAGAATTTTATTCTCGGTTTCCCTTACAAAAGCACATTGTAGAGCAGCACAGTCAGTTTGGGTACAAATGCAAACTATGTAAGAAAATGTTTGATAAGTCAACACCTAAGCATGGTAACTGTCGGGCGGGGGAAGAGAATCAAATATTAATAAATAAGATGACTGGTGAGACAGGCCTTAAAATCAAAGACGAGTATGTGAAATATCAGGAAACAGTGGTACAGCAAAATATTGAAATTTTGTTCAAGGACGCTGGTGTTGCCAGGTCCCAGCCCTATCGGGGGGAGCGGGGTCGTTCCCCTACTAAGAGGGGGAGACCTACCCAGCAGTCGAGGACCAGATCTAGGACCAGGAGCAGGTCACCAGTAAGCGAGAAGAGGGCCAGAACCAGTGACTCACCTGTGGCGAGGTCCCAGACCTCTGTACCGCCCAGGGAGGTTGCTGAAGGGGGAACTGCTGATTGTGGAGCAGCTGGGGACACCCGAAGTGGATCTCGGAGTCCAGTCAGGACTCCCTCAGGAGATCAGAGGGTTGTTGTGCCCAGCAGAGGCTCCAAGAGACACAGGTCGAGCAGTTCCTCCTCGTCATCCAGTAGTTCCTCTTCTTCCTCCACCTCTAGCAGGTCCAGGTCTAGATCTGTGTCCCCCGTACTTGCTGCACCAGTTACATCAAGCATGCCAACTGTGAACAGGTGTGATATCCTGTTAAACACGCTGAAAGAGAACGACGAGAATCGCATTACGCTTAACATTGGTGGAACCAAATTCGAAACTTGCATAAACACTTTAAGATCAGTAGAGAACTCTTTGTTTTGGATGGTGACTGAGGGCAATTCACTGTATCAACCAAAGAACAATGTTTTGTACTTTGACAGGGATCCGTCCCATTTTAAACTGATCCTCAATTATTTAAGGAATGTAGATAGTTACCACATACACCTGCTTCCGCGTGACCGACGATATTTGGAGGAGATCAAACTTGAAGCTATGTTTTATAGACTACACCAGTTGCTTGATATGCTGAACAAAAGACTTGACATGTGTATTTAATTTATTAAAGTTATTGTTATATGATGATTTAAGATTTTACTTAGTTTTATGAAAATAAGGTTAATATGTCTTGATGATTGTCTGAGACCTACTTACTGTATGATATTTGGTGTAACTTAAATAGGTTGGTTAGCACAAAGTGACAAACTGACAAATTTATGGTACATACCTGGCTAGTTTAACTATTCAAACTCTTCTCTCGATTGGAGACCAATATCCAAATCCTAGAGGGGGGCAGTGTTACGATCTGCCTATCTTACGGCCTCACAAAAATCCCTGAATGTAAGCGCTGCATTTGTTTACATTCCAACACACCTGTGTAAGGTACGCAACTTTGAGTGTTTTGAAACGTCCCCCGGAAGTCTTGAGTATTTTTATCAAAGTTCTGCAATTTCTAGCATTGTCGTGGTCAAACATGGTCACGGGCAATATTTATATATTACCAAGAGTCAATTACATCCATATTTACTGTTGGTAACTACAGGTTTATGGTGGTTTATTCAATTTTATGACCGGCGGCATGCTGACTTTTTGCACTGGCAATGTGGGTACTTATGTGTACCACGTGGGCAAAGTACACAAACGCACAACACACGTCACATTCCTGAGCGATGAGTAATCTCATTGGCTAAACGTGCATAAGTTCTCTGCGCGGGTAGTATAAAAAGGGAAAATTCGGCGCTTGCGGTAGTCCGCTAGGCCTAGGGCGAGGGCTCACTTGTCTGTCAAAAAAATAAACTGAGTTTGACAAAAATTGTAATTACTGTACTACTAGTTAATAATGGCAGGAAAACCGCAAGAGAAGGTATAGTCTAATATTTATATATTTGTTGTATGCTAGAATATTTATTAGCAATGGTAATATTTTCTTAAAGAATATATATTTTTCTTTTAACAAATATTTTTAAGGCAAGTGTAACTTAAATAAAAAAAAATAATTCAAAGTTAATTCCATTAATATTTTTCTAATTATGTAAATAATTCAGAAAATATTGCAAATTTTATTTACATGTTAAAGATCTAGTATCCAGAAAGTTGTGTTGCTACTTTTAATCATTTTACATTTTTAATTTTTACATGCCATAAGTTGAATATTGAATCAAACCAAGATTGAAGGTAGACGCCCTGGACTATAAGTCAACTTAAAAAAAATTGTGAGTTACTGGTCATTAGCAGGGGTGCTGTTCTCTAGGTTCAACAGATATCCATAAAAGATATATATATATACATATTTTTTATTTTTAGTAAATAGTTTTGAAAGGATACCATTGCTATTAAATTAGCAGGTATACTGTTATTCTCAAATATCAAAGTAAACTCATTATCAGGAGTTTAAGTATAAAATACATTGTTTGATTTGGACAATTTGGCTATAAAAGTGGTTTTCAACAAAGATTAAGCTCAGTCTCCAACTCCAGAAGTACAAGTGATGGACGCTACCAACTAATAGAAGTTACCGCTCATTTATTTTTTTAATAAATTAATCATTAATTTTGAAATAATCTTTATCCTGATTTAGTCACCAAAAGCCAGTATCTTTACGGACCTTCTTTTTATAGTTGCGGCGGTATTTGGTATTGTACTTTTCAATTTTTCAATTTTTATTCTATCATTTGCACTGTGGTATTTGCAGCAATAAATTTGGTGGTATTTTTTTGTATCTAGCCGTTTCAAATATATTGGTGTAACTTTTACTGGCTAACTTAATACAGTTCAAGTCCCACTGATATATTTTCCCCTTTTCAATTGTAGAGTTGTTCTTACAAGTGGTATTAACATAACACTGTATGTACAATTTTCTAATTTTATTGTAAAATTTGATTGTCTATCACAGTCTATCTTAAAGTAGTACTGACACCAAACCCAGCCCGCTACAATATAATATGTCTTTATTTAACATATTAAAATTATTGGAAGGTTATTTTGCTTAAGTTTATTTGACAAATAAAATTATGACGAATTCAAGGAATTCAAAGTAAAATAGGGAAATGTGCTCATTCAATAAATGAAAAAAAAATAACATGAAACTGAAAATGTACGAAATTTAGGAGCTTTGACATACATGTTCAGTTGCAATTTATTTTACTTTAACATGATAATTATAAGATCTTCTTTAAAAAAACTGACACGTAAAAAATATTGAAGTTATCTCTCTATTCGTTTTATTCGTTCATTCGTTCGTTCGTTCGTTTTCCCATGGAGGAAAAGAGCATTCCTTCATTCCCTTTCCCTAGCAAGATTGGAGCGTTTGTTTGTTCGTTTTTTTACACGACCAAAAAAACAAAAACAAAAAGACAAACCAAATAAACGATCCTACTGTGCGTGGGAAGACGTACAAATGAATAAGTCGTTCGTTTCTAAACGAGCGAACGAACGCTCTGGGCAAATGTGGTAAAACGAAAAACAAATGACAGACGAAAAACGAACGCAAGATTTGTTAAGTTTTACGAACGAAGGTCAGTATAGGATACGGTTTTTATTCTTCTATTCTATTGCAGAGTGTTATGTGGTTATCCCAGTGCTGGTTATGTTGGAAGTTATTTCGGCGCAAAGTAAGTACTAAGTCAAAGTTAAAGATGTCTCTTTGAGAGAACATAAAATTGTTTTCTTATTTATGCGTTCTTGTATAGTTTTTATGCCCTTAGATTTGTTTAGTCGTCATATAACATATACTTAGGTTTTTGGATATTTTAAAATTTTCATGACAAAAAAGAACTGTACCTGCACTAACTGAAATATAAGCTAGACAGTCTTTTACTCTTGCATGTTAAAGTATATGGTTTGTTTTTTTTTTTACGACCACTTACATTTGTTATGTCATATTTCTTCGTCATCATATTTTTTAATCATTATTAATATGATTGATATTGATATTATTGTTATAATCATTCAAATTCCAAGTTTTCCGAAGTAAACATATGTTTAGATTTGGTAATATACATCATCTGAAAGGTTTTTTAGGAAATATTATCGACAGAAAAATTGTATTTCTCGTAAACTAACAATTTGGAATATAATTTTTACTACTTTAATAGTTAGGACTATGAATATGATTTAGAAAAGCAGATTTTTACATTAGACCGTATATACAATGCAAGATTATTTATGAAAAAGGAATTCGAAGATTACAAAGGGGCGACAGAGATCGTTAAGTTGGAAGACAGACAAGACCATGGCCAACAAAATGAAACGAAAGACAAACACAGAACACACACCACTTCACTGAAAAGCAAAGCTGAACCCTACAAAAACCAGGGAGAGTTCAGGTGTTCCGGAACGGTAAGCAACTTCTACTCCAATAGTGGCAGTCGTGTATGAGTGGCCGTTCGTGTCATTGGCGGTATGAACATACCGTATGGAATTTTCAACGCGTTGGTTTTTATTATCATCGCTTTGGTTTTTACTATCAACGCTTTTC
>JARWCS010000005.1:4975759-4985848 GCA_034783895.1 Geukensia demissa
AAACCCTTTTTGGACCCTCCCCAAAAACGAGCGGGGCTAGATCACCCACTGTATTGTATATTGGGTATAATTGAATTAAAATTTCAAATGGATTCAAACAATAGGACAAAAGTTAATAAACGGAAACTTAACTGTCTAAGGACGACGACGATGACATGCCCATATCATAGTACGACCACAAAATGTTTGCGGTCGTATAAACAGCTATTGCCATTTATTTAAAGGTATTTCTTTCATTTTACATTCTAATTATGAGCAGCGTTTTTAAAAACATTTTGGTGACAAAAATATTATTAAAAAAAAGCATCATATTTTGAAGAATTAGTTTTGTTGATCTGATCATATAAATAATGAAAAGTAAAGACTTATTCGCCATCTAAAATGTGAGGCTTTTGAAAAATATTTACCATTCAATGTTTAATTGTGATATCTTAACAAACAACCCTAGCTTTTACCTCATAGATATTTATTAAATTAGATGAATTTTCGAAATATGTTCTTCCAATTTGCTCAAATTGTTCTGTCGCTTGTCGATATAAAACCTTGCAGTTGAAAGTGGTGTGACTGCTTCATTAAGAAAATTGTGTCTCGAAAATAACTCGTGTGAGACATTGCATGTTTAGAAATGTCATTCTTTGTGGCTTCTATCATGATTGATACGCAAATAATTCACATGTCTTGTAATTATCATTAAAAGAAAATTCAATTATCTTTTATCACACGGTTATTTTTAGACTGTGGTTATTGATGTTACAAGGAACGAAATATACAGTTTAAAATTTTAAATTAAAGGGTATAATATCTGCACACAGACTACCATTTTGTATTTGTTTTCCTAACCACAAAATGATGCAAAGCTAGCCTTCTATTAATTTAAAAATGCTATAATAAAAACTTTTGTCATGCTGTAATTTGCTTAATTTTATAGTAGACATGCGTTTTCTCCTCAAAACGCACTAAGCGCAACTTCGTTACTTAAAATAACTACAATTATACATGATATAACTTTTTTATTATTTCAAAATTGAAAATTGCTATGCTTACAACAAAGGCAAAAAATTATATTATACCACGTCAAATAGAACTCAGGAGATGAATATTAAAATATGTTCATAAAAGGAAAACGTCCCAGGTCTATCGGTAACATGGAAGGGCCAGCTTTACCTTTGGAAGCAAATTGGGTTATCAGATAATAAAAAGGGATATTAGGCAAGACACTTTATCTTTTATTTCGGCGTCATTTGGAGGGAAGTTTGCACTTATATTTTTTCAAATAAAGGTATATTGAGTCCCAATTTACTGTTATTTTGCAGATGAAGACCAGGTGACGCTTCGTAAATATAAAGATCACACCACACCTTAAAATGTCTCCAGAAATGCCTTAATCAAGGGTTGAATCCAACCCCATATCACCCCGATCAACTGGCGAGTCCCTATTAGGTATCAACGTATTCATCAAATATAGTAAAACGTAAACATTTGTAGATCTTTGACTTCTTTAAAAAATAGTCCCCAAAACAGCTTGGGATCTTCATGTGCGACATATCTGTAGAAATATAGGATTGGGAGAGTCCAAGTGCGACATATCTGTAGAAATATAGGATTGGGAGAGTCCAAAGCCAAAAGAAGAAAAAGACACCAAAAACGATGCTTGCTTAGTTTTTAAGAATGTGAAAAGTTGGGGGAAAATTAAGCAGTATCATAGTCATTTTTTAAAACAGTCATTATATATGTTAGATATAGATCGTATATGTATCTATATAAAAAGGTAATCGCAAAAGCAGGAACATTCACGCGCACACAGGAAGTCAATATTATAATTTTATACATTTCTACACATGCCAAAAAGTGATTTTAAAACCTAATCAGTGTCATTTATTTACCAATGCTCGAACAGCCAACTGAAAACAAAATTACACATCATCGTTTTAATGGTGCATATTTCACAACATTTTATTTTAAAGATTATGTTATGAAAACTATTCCGATATAGGTTAAAATTATAGCGGAGTTCTAATTCCATTAGAATTTTTCATATCAGAATTATTTTCAGCGGGTAATTGTTAGAGAAAGATTGATAGAAATTTACATTATATTATATGCAATGACATGGAATTTTATTTACACAATGATCTTACGTAATTTGTTTATTTGAGTTTTGAATGCAAAAGAAGGAAGTGATGATAAAAATGATTACTGCAAAACAGACAAATATTGGGTATGGGAGTGATAACAAACGGAAGACTCTGGATGCTAATATTCCCCCCAGGACGGCCGATGTATAGAAATAGGCTGTTCGGTTTCTCCGCCTACAGGTTAAGTCTCTGCTAAAGGGGCGTCCGTCGGTTGGGCGGGATGTAAAAATACTCAACCACCCCGAGAGTAGCAGGGGTTAAGACATTGGTTGCTCTGTTTCTCCGCCAGGAGGAAGAATCCCTTTTAAAGGGGTGTCCGTTGGTTGGGCAGGATGTATAAATTCTCAACCGGGATTCGGGAACGTTATCACCGAGCCATTTGTTGGAAAAGATTCCTTTGCAATAGCTCGCAGTGAGTGGTCGGCATGTGACCAGTTGCTTAGACTATATTTCCCGCTATTGCCTAAACGGTTCAAATTTGGCCATCTTGTGGCTTTTAAATTTCCCGGCCTACTCCCCAGCTAGCCCCTTTTATGATATGTTGTTTTATAACTTGTTATCGTCCTGAATATGCATGAAATATTTGCCGCTGGATGTTAAACAGCAATCAATCAATCAGTCAATGGATGCTGCATCTGAATCACTCACTTGAAGTTTATCATTCGATTAGTTACATTTGTGTATTTCGTTACCTGGCCGAAAAAAGCAAATATCAAAAGTATCCGTTATGCAAACGATGAGAAATTTAAGTACTATTAGTAACCTCCTATCGATAAATATTTGTATACATTTTTGTTCTTTTACTCAAAGTATTCAGGGCGGATCGTAAATTCACATGAATTAAGGTAGTATTTATTATATATTTTTGCTTCATTAGGAACGACCTTTCTTTGACGGGTTACAAACAAAAAGAACCTACTGTTCGTTATAGCAGACAAAAGTGCAACAATTAATGTATTTAAGAACTGCAAAGAATTATATCATAAAACTGCTTGGGATTAAAGTAAAAAGAGCATCTAGGGCTTAATTTGCTTTGAAGACATGATCTAGGAATAACTTGTAGAAAATTTGGACAAAATACTAAGAAAAACCTTTACTATGTCGTGGAAATCTCAATCACCCTAACCAATTTAACAGCTAGACTGAGTTATCCACTAGAGATAAAATTTTGAACAACAGGACCCATAAAACCCGACTAAACAATACGAAATAACTTTGAAGACTGTTCACGTGAGCAGTAACATACAATGAAATGTACACAATGGAATGTGTTCTGCTTTAGAGCTTCTTGCTTTCTAGATTGTGTTATTCTAATCCATACGGAAATAAAAGTACTTGGAACTGAACGTGATATATAACTCTTCCGTGGTAACATCGCATAACTGGAATAAAATGAATTTTTGGAGCTAAATTGCAGTAATATATTTATGTTTGATGAATGAAGACCGTATGACGGATGACTTTACGGTAGACATTTCTACAAAGCAGGTACCATTATAACCCAACACCTGCCCCTTTAAAATGAAAAGAATGTTCTCCTCTTTGACTTCTACTCTGCTCTCTTCAAAAAATCGTTTTAATAAGAAAATATCTTTTTTTTTAATTTTAACTAATTTAATAAAATTTGGGCGGATTATTATAAATAAAAATTAAAATATTGGTTAACTATTAAATGTACATACCCAGTGCACACAAAAGTTCCAGGATATACATACCTTTTGAGCTTTTCGTTTATCTGCTCGTTGATTTTGATGATATATACGACTAAAATTAGAAACTATAACAGGAACAGGCAATGCTATAACTAATACACCACTAAGAGAACAAACACCACCGACTACCTTTCCTGGAATTGTGTGAGGTACCATGTCACCATACCTGTAACAGAAAACAAACATTAATAATCCTGTCAATATAAATCAAATAAACACTATACAGTAAGAAGGAATTATTTATTGTGATGACATTTTGTAAATTCAAAGTGAAACGCTTACAATTTCTGAAAGTCAACCAAAAGAAATTTCACGAAAGCATTTTCTGATCCTGATTTAAGTAATGACAGTTATATCTTTTGTAGTGTTAACAATGTCAAAGAGTTAATAATGAACTGCAAAGAAATGGCGAGCCATAAAAATTCAAAAGTGCAAGATCCTTACATAATCGAATTTACAACAGATATTTATAGTCTTCTGTGCATGCTGCTATTTTATGACTTTTTTCAACTACAGGTTTAATGTTTGGACATTGGAAAAGAATTGGAGAACATTGTGTGAACAACTTTAACCTATCGTGTTGACAATTGTTACACCATTTTCAATGCTTATTACTCAAATACAAATTCCGAAAAAGGTGATAAACTGTCAGCGACTTAATTAAAAAAGATACCTCTCAAGTTTGAAATATCATCTTTTTTTAAAATGGCGAGGTCTCTATGACATTTATCCAATATCACACCCCCAATCTCTTATGCTGCTTGATCTAGGTGTCGCGAGAATGGCTAGGTAATATAAAAAAATGCAGCACTGTTTACAATTGAACACCAAAATAGGATGACACTGATTAAGTGCAAACCTTTTACTAATTGTCTTTGGTTTAAATCTTGTGATTTATCGAGTTTTAAGAAAATCTCGTTAGTATCTGAATGTGCAAAATGCATTTAAAAGCTATCCCAGATTGGTATTAAAACCTGATATCTATTCGTTCTAGCGTATGTAATCGTCAAATCTTGACTGACAGTTCGAACTTAAATTAAGCCTATTCTTGAGAATTGAAGCATACTAATTATTATCCTGGTAGACTATAGCATAAAATTGTCGTTCGTAGCTGAAAGGATAATCGCTTATAATCTTCACAAGTTATTGTGTTAAATGCAGAGACAAAAAATCTGCAATATCCACCATCCGTGATCACGAAACGGATAACCTTGGACATTACTGCGTTACTAGCCAACTCTTAACTCTAACAGATAGATTATTATAACAAGATTTATATTAAGATTTACAAAAAATATTATAATTGGAATACTATTTTTTTTCTTGAAAAAAACTCGCCTTCTATTTAAAAATAGAACATTTTCGAACAAAAACATTCGAACAAACATGTTTTTTTGCTTGGTTTTGTTTAATGGAGTTTGAATTTTAAAATACTCTCGTGCTGAAAATAAAGACTTCCTGTTCTTTTTGATTGACTACAAGATACAGACTTTTTTGGAACTTATAAACACGATATGGCAATCTAAATTAACCCAGGTCTCACTCTACAGTTCGACGTTTTCCATTGAACTCAATGTTAAAAGAGCAACGTTCAAGGATTTGACCTCAACAAATATGGGAACCCAGGCACACATGTTATACCACGTTGGAAAAGAAATAGACAGTTTTTGAAATCAGCTGCAAAATAGGCTTATGAACGTTGACCTTTTTCAGTAAGTCTGTCTAATTAAAGTGTCATGTAAATGCATGTTTTCATATGAATTTTTTGGTCAAGAGGACTTCATATTTAAAAGACATAAGAATAAAATATGGAAAATATGCCACAAAGACACAATCCACACATCTTTTCTGTATTGTTCACTGCATAATTTCTCGTTAAGCCGTTGCCTTTAGTTCACTAGATTTCAAAGGGGCATGAAACAAGGCCTGTTTACTGATATTACTTGTAGTACACAAATTTCCTACAGCAAGAATATTTTTGCTATTAATTTCCATAAACCACAAATATTGGGTCCAAATATATAACTGTTAGAATAACATATCACCTGTACTTATGCAGGAACAACACTATACCTTTTATATGCATAGCACCCTATCAGAGCACTTTGTATGTTTTAAATTTTGTCCATCAGATCTTGATTAAAACTGAAAAAGTGTAACTGGTTAATGATTTAAAAGTGGAGGTACTTAAATTTTGGAAAAACGAGTTACAACCATTCTGACAGTGGAAACAATTTAATGTAATAATCCCGCATTATCCTACCACGAACCAACCCCATTGTAATGTTTAATTTTTTGCAACCCATTGTAATGTTTAATTTTTTCCAAGTTATTGTAGAATTGACAGAAAATTTCTTTGTGAACTGTTGTTTTCATAGCTTTCAAATATATATAAATTTGCAGTAAGCATTTTAATGAAGACGTTTTATAAATATGTCGATTCAATTTTTTTAAATACATGAAGGTATGTAGACAGCATCATATGTCCAGCGCTCATTTATATGCTACGCAAGGACCATGAACAACTCATATTTGCAAGAATTCGAATACATATAGAAATTAATGATTTAATTAAGTTTCGCGATTAAAATTCACCTCCGATACACAAGTGTATTGACCTTTCTCACCAATATAAAGCTTGAGTAGGTAGTCAACGTCTTTTAGTTAAAAATAAACGAAGTAGTATCGACTTAATTAATGTTTTTCCACACTGTAACTCCAATATGTCTATATTTAATGCATTGATATGTTGCTAAATTCTGGCTTAATTCAAGTTGCCGTTGATTGTGATATTATGTTTATGATTCTTTCTAGCTGCTTCAAAGAACTCTCGAAAGAACTACATCAAAATACAAATGAAACTAGACGTCGCTAACTAAAATAGACATCAATCGTTAATGATTATCTCCACCATATTATGCTTGACATTAAGAAATCAAATGCATGTTTTCAAGAAGATAACTTGATTAATGATTTCTTCCTTCCATGTTCGTTTTGGATGTCAATCACTTTGAAGATTTACTGAAATTCAATGATTAAGAATAAACTTTACATGAAGCATGCTGATCAAGCTGAGAATTAGATTTTGTTGAATATTGAATAATTCTTTTGTGCATGTGTTAGTGTCATCCTGCGGTTCTCAGCCATGGTTTTATGTAAAGGCAGCTTTCAAATTTCCATAAATGTTAAAATTGCATTAAAAAGTGTGATGGCGTCAAATTTTTATGTTTTTATATGACCAAAAGTTATTGTAAAAAGCCCCTAGAAATATTTACTTTTAAAAAATTCTTCATTTTGACAAATCTAGGCTTCTTGTGTTTTAAATATATATTTATCCCTATTATCTTGTAATGCAAGCTGTATTGTAAAAACAGGCAGATACATAACCATATGATCAAACAAAGTGATAAAATAAAATAATCGCTGCTTCATAAAAAGAATGTCTATAAAATGAAAGATAATCATTGTAATGTCCAGTTACTATAACACCTAGAACCTCTGTTTATCGCACTGTAACTCATGGCCCTTGTAAAAACTTATTTATGGATTGCCTAATTGTCAGTAGAATTATTATTATATTTGTTTATAAAATAGTAATCTTAGTGAAGATATTTTTGTGGGAAATATTTCCGTTTATATGGAAACACCAGTCGGTTGATGTATAGTTTTTATGAAAAGAACAGATATGGGGTCAATGTCAGTTAGATTGCAATCCAACCACGAGAAAAACAGATCTAGAGGAATTTACAAATCTAAAGGTCTCTACAAGGCTTAAACAGGGGTGGAATATCACTCCTTGTGAAAACTTCAAATCGCCCCAAATGCGTAAAATAATACTGTTACTACATGAATATTATCAAAAAATGTACAGAGCAATAAACACAAAGACAAACCATGACCACAATTCCTGACTTGGGACAGACACATTAGACATGTGGTGTTTTTAATCTAGTTAAATGGGATCCTAACCCTCCCCAACGAGTGGTCAAAGGCAAAAATCAAAGAAATAAAAGCAGTAACAGACAAACTATAAAAATCAAACAGAAAGTCACCCAATCCGACAAGAGAGTACCTTAATTACAATAAATATACTTAACAAAAATACATGAAAAAGAAGATACATCTCAAAAGAATGTTCGCAGTTACTGAAAAAAAGTTCATGGTGAGATTCCTGATGATAAAACATCAAGCCTCTCAAAACGACTGAGATGTCATCAAACACAGTATGTCTGACGATTTAATACTGTGTTGTCAATAAACTTGAAGAAATACAAGATGGGTGCAATGCCAAATGTATTTATATTTGTGTAATGATGCGATCAGTATATCAATATTTATACCAACAAAAACAAGTTTTAATGTCTTGTACCCCTTGTGGATAAGTTTAATTAACGGAACGGTGGGATTCAAGCGATCATCTTTAAATTTGTTAGTTTTTCCATAGAACGTAGGATGTGACATCCCTTGTCGTATCATAACTCTACACTTGCACCCTTATAGATATTCATTTTCTGATTTTATTGTCTTAAAATATAAGGTGTGTTTTAAACAATTTACCTTTAAGTCAAATGTCTGCTCTTTTTCGCTACAATTTTCCAGTATTATAATTATAAACAACTTAACTGCATTGATGTCTGATCAGTGTTGCGTTAAAATTATAACTGGTGTTCGATTTTGCAAATGAGTTAGCGTTGTACCAAAATGAAATTTAAATTTCCAATTGAGCAAAATATAAACACATTTCGAGTGCCAAATTGCTTTACTTTAGAAAATATTAATAAGCATTTTGAGAAAATTGTAGCTGATTTTGTTTATAATAATATTAATGTTATATAATGTTTTATTTGAATAATAGGGACATTTGGAATTCGAACGACGACGTTGTTAGCTTTGTAAAATGTTATATAATAAAGAAAACAATGAAATTATAGAAAGTTTGAAAGTCAAGTTAATGTTACGGATAATATAGACTTATTTCTGTACCATATAAAGTATAAAACGGAAAGCACAACAAATTTATTTATACAATAATCAACTCAAAACGTTAACCAGAAAAGTTAAAACTTGACTTTCGAAGTATATCACACGTGTGCAATGCATCGTCTTATAATGACGATTCATAGCAGTTCTATTCATTTATTGTAGTAAGTAACTATCATTTATTTTTAAATAGACTTTTACAATAATGATGATAATTTAAAATAATATATATGCTAAAATAAGTTTGGAATTTTTTCTCACACGCACATCATGTGTTACTGTTAGGAAGGTCTATTATCATCTCTGTTATCGAAACTGGTCAGTGATAGTTATACAACCATTTTTACGATGTATGGGAGAGACACTATGGGTAGATTACGCCTTCGGTGGTCATTTCTTTGTTTTGAGCTCAGTGTAGAATACCCATGTGAGAGATCAAAAGTGCATAGTTCAAAGAGACCAGACAAATTGAAGAATTCATATCCATGCAATCAAACCGAAATAGTCAACCAGGACATCTACCGTGTGCAATACAAAAAAATGAAGCATTCTCCGTTTTAATATTTTGCGAGTTCATAATTTAAACTGGAAATTTCTGTAAATAATATGCGGTAAAATTCACGCACAGCAAGTCTGAAATTTAGGCTGGTTAATACCCGCGTGGACCTCTGGTCGACATGCGACGGGATCGACCCAAAGTTGAATAAAGATGATAAATTTTTATGCTATATGCACATTTCAATGAGTTCCCTCTCGTCACTAGCATTAAAACCGTTACATAGGAAAGCCGAGATCTAAACATAGAAAAAGAAGTACTCAATTCTATCTCGTACCAAATCTCTTTATTTGCAGTCATGTCTTTGTAACAGATATAAAACTTTGCTAAAATCTTGAGAATATATTTTATAGTGAAGATCATACACCCTGCACATTTGGTAGTGAACAATTTATACTGGTAATTATAAAAAAATCTCTCAATGAAAATTTAGGAATTGTTGCCAGAGATTACAAAAAAAAACTTTCTATAAGCAGTATTAAGCTGTAAACTATAATCAAATAAATTAGGTATTTTTCATATTGATGTAGAGTAAACAAAACATATCCATATATACATGTACATTACCCTTTTAAAAATTCATTTGCAGCATAAAACAAACACACAATCTTTCACCAAAAACTTGCCTAACAGTGTTCTTGAAAATCGACGGACCTGTCAGTCCTGACTGACAAAAATGACCACGGACCGACAGATGACGGCATAT
>JARWCS010000005.1:5021300-5034780 GCA_034783895.1 Geukensia demissa
CCAGGTAAATATGTCATTGTTGACAAAATATCATCAGCTGTTTCCTACTTCCGGTTTGGATAGCGTCTTCGTTTAATTGCAAACTCCGCTTTATTGCAAAATTTTCTCTGACAAATAGGCTTTGCAAATAAGCGGAATCCACTGTACAATACATCTTCCTTAAATTACCACCTTTGGGACCTGCCAAATCTTGGCGATATGCAAGGATGGCGATAGATCAAGGGAATATTTACATGCAATCTATAGTAATTTTGGAAAAAAGGACTTTGCAAAAATGTGGTGATGAGGAACTGCCATTATAGAGGGGCAGTGTGACAAGGGTGCTTGGTATTTGTCATTGATGATAAGTCAACAATTTATGATATAATTCTTTTTTTTTATTTACAGAAAAGTTCCGTGTGAAAACTCAGGGACCACAAAAGGAGAAAACTGAAAAACAAAAGACAAGTAGATCTAACTCAAATGCTTCAATAAATTCTAAACAGAAAAAGAAATTTATAAAGAATATACGACCAGATACATTCAAACGTCCATCTTCTTATTCATGCTCAGAGGCAGAAGCTATCACTGCAAAGGATCCTGCCAAAGACTGCATGTTAGTAGGTTATAGAAAACTGGACCAGGTATTGACATCAACATCAGTGGACTCCGACTCAAAACCATCATCAAATAGACAATCCATTGTTCTTGGAACTTTTAGTCCTGCTCCAAACAAAGATGGAAATCTTGATGAGGAAAATGAGCATCCACATTTGGCTAATGCAGCCTCAATGCCATCTTTGTTTGTGCGGTCCTGTTGGGCTCGAACAAGTATAACCTCATTGCCTGACTGTACAGGTCCAAACTCTCAGTCACCTCATACACATCGAAGAAGGGCTAAGTCGGCAATGATTAAAAGTCATCATGTTCATTCAGATTCAGATGTATGTGTGCGGAAGAAAAATGATTTTGTTGAAAATGAATTGACCTCACCTAAAAGTAGTTTATTAGAGGAAAATAAATCTATAGGAGGTGAAAGTGATTCAACTCAAACTTACTGTGATGATAAAATTAGTCAAGGTGATATCCGATGTGATATAAATAGTACTGCAGGGGAAGCTAGTTCTATAAATACTGTGACATCGACAAATGGGGAACCATCCTCATGTGATAAATTAGCCAATGACCTTACATATGTATTAAATGGTAAAGAGGATTGGTATGTTAAAAGAAATGTAAAGGAGAATGATGATGAAAGTGATGATGGAACTTGTGTTGCTAATGGATACGATGAAATTTTGGAGAAAACGGAAAATGGGGATCAAGAACCAAAAAAAGAACCCACAAGTGTTGTAAATAGTGCTATAAATCAACTGAGAAAGGACTCGGCCGAAGCTAACGGATCTACCCCTAGTCTTTCAAAAGATAGTGGCATTATTACTCAAGATTCAGATGATTCGGAACATGAAGATAAAATGACTGTGGCAGAGTTTTTACGGGATGAATACCTCAAACTAAAAAAGTCATCTGAATCAACACAGTCATCATCAGACACATGTAAATCCGACCAGTCAACTTCAGATCAGACCTTAAGTCAACACAGAGCAGCTAGTGATTCTAACATTTTAAAAAGTCTTGAGAGTTCAACAACATCAGATCAAAATTCTGAATCCGAAATGAAAAATTTTCATCCCTCCAAGTCTTATCCTGAATTATTGTCACATTTGCACAACGACAGTCCTCGACTTGTTTCACAGATAGGACATGCCACATTGAGGTAAAAATTACAAGAAAAAATTGGATAATAATTGGAATTTTATTTTACTTAAGCCATCCTTGTCTTAAAAAAGATCATACTTTAATAAATGTACTGTAGCCCTCAGTCTTCATAAACCTTAATTCTTACTTAATGTACCATGGAGCAATTACAATCTTGTTCTAATCAACATTAAATTCATGAAAAATTTCACAATTCTCAACCAATCAAAAACCAGTATTTTTACTTATAAGGTAGAATTCTGTCAAATATATATTTTATTTACATTATTAAACTTATTATTAGGAGATTTGAATTGGGAGAGTATTTCAGGTAGGCAAATCAGATTATACATGTTTATATGGGGTTTGATAAGCCTGTTTATATAAATGGGAAGGAACTACTGTGGATTGTGTTTATCACTCACGTTCAGAGATTATTTGGGTGGTGAGATACACTGTGTGTAACACCATATTATCAAATTTTCATTATTTGTGGATTTTTCATCGAAACAATACAATATACTCATGACAATACACATAATTAAATGTAATTTTTCAAGAAGTAGTGAAATTTGATATTAACTTATTGATAAAACAAAACTTCCGAATTTGCACAAAAAAATCCAAAACACATGCCTGGAATTTCACTTTTATTTTTATATTTGTCAAATGTTTGTATGCACCACTTTTTAGCTCACCTGGCCGAAGGCCAGTTGAGCTATTACCATCACTTGGCGTCTGTTGTCATCATCGTCGTTAACTTTTAGAAAAAAATCTTCTCTGAAACTACTGAATGGATTTAAATGAAACTTTGTATGATTGTTCCTTAGGGTATTCTGCACAAAATCTATGCTTTGATTTTTGATCCGTTGAAAAACATGGCTGCCATTAATAAAAATAGACCATAGGGGTCTGACCAAAGATTTTCACATATATCTCAAAAACTTAACTTTAGCCAAATTCTGACATAGGGTTTAAGTGTTCAGCATGATGAAATCTATCTGTTGTGAAATTTTTGTGGAAATCCCTTGACTCTTGTAGGTGTTATGGCCCTTTTTAGACGTTTTTTTAGCTAATTTGAAGTTAAAGTTTTAAACATCTTCTCCTCTGAAACTACTGAATGGATTTAGATGAAACTTTGTATGATTGTTTCTAAGGGTATTCTGCACAAAGTTTATGCTTCGATTTTTGATCTGTTGAAAAACATGGCTGTTGTTACTAAAAATAGAACATAGGGGACTGACGAAAGATTTTCACATATCTCTCAAAAACCATTAACTTTAGCAAAATTCTGACAAAGGGTAAAAATGTTCAGCGTGATGAAATCTATCTGTGGTGAAATTTTTGTGGAAATCCTTTGACTCTTGTAGGAGTTATGGCCCTCTTTAGATGTTTTTTAGCTAATTTTGAAGTTAATTTTTAAAAACCTTCTCCTCTAAAACTACTGAATGGATTTAGATGAAAATTTGAATGATTGTTCCTTTGGGTATTCTGCACAAAATTTATGCTTCGATTTTTGATCTGTTGAAAAACATGGCTGCCATTACTTAAAATAGAACATAAGGGTCTGACCATAGATTTTCACATAAATCTCAAAAACTAAACTTTAGCCAAAATCTAACATAGGGTAAAAGCAAGGGTGTTCAGCATGATGAAATCTATCTTTGGTGAAATTTTCAAGGAAGTTCCTTAACTCTTGTTGGAGTTATTGCCCTTTTTTAGCTTATTTTGAAATGAAGTTTAAAAATCTTCTCCTCTGAAACTACTAAATGGATTTAGATGTAACTTTGTATGATTGTTTCTTAGGGTATCTGCACAAAGTTTAAATACAAGACAGGTGAGTGATTACAGGCTCCTGGGAGCCTCAAGTTTTATTTTGATTTGACTACAAATATGGAACTTTTTTTCATTTTCAAAGTTAAAATAGGGCATATCTTTGATAATAATGCAAATATGTGCAACTGCACTGTAAAATAAGTGAATCATTCAAATTCATTTTATTTGAATGTAATAACTCTTAAAATTTACAAATAATATTTATATTTGAGAGATTGTATATTCAGTTGTGCTATATTATTTTTGGTTTACTTTTTGGTAATAAATGTTATTGTCTTATACTATTTGAAATTACAAGCTATTTTTTCAAATCAATTCTGAGTTAGGTGAGCGATTACAATCTCCGATTAGCCTCAGGTTTCATTTTCTTTTTAATGTTGCCCAAAAACTTCAAGTAAATCTTTAGATATTTCAGAAATACATATACATCAAATAAATGTGTAAACTCAGCCTTTCACTCTCCAACTTTACTTAAAGTCTGTTAGACTTATTTAGTTTGTGAGTTGGCTGAGTTTACACATCAATTCGTTTAAATTTAAAACAAATTTGTTGCACTGTCGTTGTGGTAAGGCCAAATCAGTATGAAAAAATTCATTTTACTGATCTTGAACATTACTACAGACTGGAAGTATCTATTGTTCGATGAGAATTTATAATTCCAGTGCATTTTATTACAAAGTCAGTGTATCTGTATGCATTTCTTAAACGAGATTCCTAAGGTAGATGGTACTTGTATTGGACATTCATATTACAGATAGATACTATTATTTAATGGATATGTAGTGTTTGTTGTCAGGTCCTCTTGTCACCAAAGATTTTATATATCTCTGATGTTCAAATAACTTCATCGTTGTCCTATAAATGTGCAGTAAAATATTAGAAAATTTGTCCAGTTATTGATGAAATCAAACGAAAATTGGTTAAAAGACTTTGGATTAGCTTTAAATTATGCATACCATCACAGTGCTGCTGATAAAATAATAGGGACCCTATACTGTTTGAAGAAATTAAGAAAATGTAATTTATTTTGATATGATTACTGATGTGGTGTACAGAAGAGAAGAAGTTTTTATTCCAGTAATGGGGTCCTCAGGGGGCATATGAATTACAAACAATGATTATAAGCTGATTACATACTACAAATACATAAAAACAGGAATAAAAGTCTCCTGTTAAAAAGTGTTAGGCCTCGGCCAGGTCAGAGCCATAAACACAATATCTTAAACAGATAGTTCAATTAAATACATATATAGACTATCAAACTTTTACATATCTATGATCTACATGATGTACACATTTGTAAAAACTGAGATAATACTTCTTCTCAGATCATTAACATCTATTTTATAATTATTTTTTTAACATTTGAATGTTGTTTGAAATGTTGTTTAATAAAGAAGGCAATTAATATTTTGTTTTTATAATTATAATTATCACAAATCAAATTTCCATTGGAATTTTTTGTTCTGGACAGATTTGGTTCTTATCTTTTTGGCACCAAATTTGATAAATATATCATTACTTTGACCTATTTCCTGGAAAAGTGGACCTGGGGAGTGGATCGTATCCTCACTCCCAGCTTTTTTGTCTCTCTCTTGCTATTTAACAGAATCCAATTGGTTATGTAGGTAAACTGTACTTTGATCAGCCAAAGCAGACATATTTCATTGTAATTTTCACATTTATACAATTACTCTTATTATATTCTTATTTATGATGATGAATTACAGTGCAATTTTATGCATTTATTTTTGTTGTAAAATGCTGTTTTTGCATTTATAATTCATGCAGTTCTATGCATGCAGTTAACATGTGCAGTTGTATGCACAAAGGATATTTTTTTATCTTTATATCATATATCATGTAATCATATGATAGTTATGAATACCATTACAAGAATAATGTATTTTAATAAACAAATTTTGATACATTATAATATATTTATTTATTTTGTAATTTTGGTGCTGGATAAACCTTCAAACTCCAATGGTGGGTTCACACAACCAAATATAACAGAACTACCTATGTTCATGTTCATGTTCACCTCAAAGTGAATTCAATGCACATTGAACACATTTAAACGTTATACAGACATTCAATGTGCATTTGATTTTGCAAATTAATTCACATTAGGTGTGAAGGCAGCATTAACTCCAATAAGTGACCAATCATTTAAGGTGCTCCTCATGTCCAAAAAGACAATAAGCTTTCAAACTTAACTCCAATAAGTGACTTATTATTCAAGGTGTTCCTTAGCTCTAAAAGGACAATAAGCCTTCAAACTTAACTCCAATAAGTGACCAATAATAAGGTGCTTTTAGGTCCAAAAAGACACATTCATGATGACATTGATATGTTTATGTAAAATATAAAATAAAAACATTGAGTCACTGTTCAAACAACATATACATGTATTATGATATTTAAAGTCCAGGCGAAAGTTTGACAAAAAGTCGTAAGACATAGCAACTTGTAAGTCTGTATTACATATGTAAGCTACAACCACTCGTACCACTTACCACCTTTTGTGAAACATTTGCCAGTTTTATAATTTTCTAGTGCTTTCTTTGTTATTTATTGCAAAAGCTTGTTTCTACATCTTTAAAAAATCTATTTTGCCCTATGGTGACCATGTGTTTGTATTTTCAGCTATCTTTGCCAAAGGCCATCTGATGTTTTGTCACTACTTGTCTAAAGCTGGTTGTCCATTTACTTTTACATTTTTATCCTCTTCTATGAAATGCTAGGCCAAATCAAAGCTACTTAATACATCTGTAAGACGTCCCTCCCATTTGGACAACAAACTTAGATGCCACAGACAATTCTTGGTTCTGATTGGCTAATTTAAAAAAGTCTTCTTTTCTGAAACTTCTGGGCACTTAACCAAACTTGACTGGGAGCATCTATGGAAGGTATTTTACTTAGTTTTCTGCTTTCATACCTATCAAACAAGAAATATGACTGTTACAGGTAATTCTTTTTTTTCTCGTTCGCTGATTAAAGTCTTCTCCGCTAAAACAAAAAGGCCAAAGGAACCAACCGTGGTAGGACCTTTACAAAGTTTCCTTTTTTTATCCAGATTGGACTGCAAATATGATGATCTAGCCTTGTCTGTTTGTTAAGAAGGGACCAAATAAGGATCTATTTTTTGTCTGATTTGATAGGTTTTCTCCATGACGAAGCCAACATACCGATTTTTTATTTAAAAGGGGTCAAAGGGTAAAAAAGACAGCTTTGCAGTAGAACATTTCTTTTTATTAATACAAATTTGTATACATATTTAATGGAAATTTTGCATTTGGTTATTCTCAATGAGAACTTTATGTCAAAGGAATTTTGTTTTTGAATAAAGACAAGGTGGGTTAAAAAAGTCTATTTTACATTTATATATGGAAAACTTTATTTTTCATCCGATTTGTTTTTTTTTCAAACGGTTTCCTTATGGAAAAAGCAACAATAGTTACTGACAGTTTTTGTAGCATTTACTAATTTAATATGAAAGTGGTCAAAGGTTAAAATGCACGAGATGAGAATTTTTTTATTTTTCAACCAATTTTATGATCGTATTATGTGGCGTAGTCATCGTTGGCATCTGTATACAGGTTGGTTTCCAAACGATTACTTTTGTTCTAGTTAACCGATTCTTTTAATATTTCGGGGCATTGATTATTTAGTACTAGATAAAGGTTAGTACTGGTTTTGGTGATCTTCTCCCACCCGTTTTTAAGGAGAGACTAAAAGGGGGTTTTCTGTTATTTTTATTTAAGTTCTCTATTTCCTGTAGACCTGCAAAATTACATTTTTAAAACCCTTTGACCCCTTTAATACAAAAATAGGTAAGTGATAAAAAATACTTGGAGTAACTTTTGTTGCATTTTTCAAAGAAATCATTAGCAAAAACATCAAAATAGGATGCGAAATAAAAAATTTACAAAATTAGGACCTGGCCATTTTGGACCCCTATATCTCAAGAACAGTAATAAATAGGTCATGGCGCTTGTGGCTTGTTATGTTGGCTCTTCCTGGGAAATACAAAGAAAAAACCATCATAATTGGACAAAAAATAATATAACGTACATTTGAAAATTAGAAAATTCCCTTTTTGACCCTCCTTAAAAAACGGTCGGGACTAGATCACCCCAAATCAATCCCAACCTGTATTATATATTTGGCATCATTGTGCTAAAATCTCAAATGGATCCAAATAATAGAACAAAAGTTATTGAACGGAAGCCACACTCTCTACGGATGCCGATGACGACATGCTCATAGCATAATTTTTGCGGTCGTATAAAGAAGGGACGTGCTATGATTTCTATTAGACAGCCATTCAAAAAGGATACATTACAACTGGGATTAAAAAGTGCCTTTTTAATCCCAGATTACAAACATCTTATGATTGAGAATGATCAACACCGCAAGGCTAGCTGTAAGTGACCACCAAAAATAATATATATTGACATTCAAATGTTAAAATAATTGCAGTTTACAATAAAAACAAGTCATAGTAAGACATAAAAACAACTTCATTGGACAACAGATTCCAGGCTTGGGATGGGGACATAAAGTTTGTTGCAGTGTTGAACAAAGTTTGTGAGAGCTCAATCCTTTTTGACCTAAGACAGTGGTATAACAAAGCAACTAGGACATAAAAACCTCTTGCATTTGATTAACTCTTGAATTCACAAAGATATTTTAAATTAAGACAAAAACAACAAGAGATGACATGATATATATCGAACTCGCGAAAGTACTCGCTGTTTCTGACAGCTAGTTCAAAATCAATTACAATTGATTATATACCTGGTTCTCTTAAGCTAAGGCATGAATTAAAACAGGTCTAGCTGGATCAAGGTAAGTGTAAAACACCATTAATGCAGGTATGTGCAAATATATATAAATGTATCAAAATATTTTCTGAATATAAATTTGATGTAAATTATTGAGCAGAAAGTCAATATTGATTCCAAATTTGCAATATTTAAAGATGTAAAGATAACGCATCTTTCTCAAACAATTTTTGTGTTTTGCAGGGAGATAATATGACTGCAGCATACCATGCTCTACCTCAAAAACCTGTCAAATCCTCCTGCTGCGGAATAAGCCAGAAAAAGATAATTGGCTTCATAGCAATCTTAGTTTTAGTTTGTGTCGTATCGTTTTACAAACTGTACAATTCGTACAACAAACAGATACTCACAGAGGACATGCGCGTCGACTATACTCACTCTGACTTCAATAAAAATATACATCGTCTACCTCATAGTATAATCATTGGCATGAGGAAGTCAGGCACTAGAGCACTATTAGAATTCCTTTCTCTACATCCGGATGTCCAATGTGCTGGAAAAGAAATACATTACTTCGATAGAAAGGAAAATTATTTTCAGGGAATTAGTTGGTACAAGAAACAGCTCCCGTTAAGTTATGGAGATCAAATAACCATTGAGAAGACCCCTGGGTATTTCCATAGCAAGGATGCCCCGGAGAGGATTTTTAAAATGAACAGCACAATTAAACTTATTTTAGTTGCTCGCGATCCCATTGAACGGGCTTTATCGGACCATCTTCAGTTAATGGACAAAAGAGCACATAAGGGTCTAGAGACCAAAACATTTGAAGAAGCCGTACTCGACGACGATGGAGAAGTCAATACAAACAATAACGCCATCCAAAGATCTGTGTACCATGTCTTTATGAAACGCTGGTTAAAATTCTTCACCTTAGATCAGATCCTAATCATTGATGGACGTAGTTTGATCACAAATCCATATGAGGTTGTTCAAACTGTGGAGTCGTACTTAGGTTTACAACACAAGGTTAAAATGGATTCATTTGTGTTTGACCGAACTAAAGGTTTCTTCTGTATAAAAAACGAAACAACTGGACATAAATGTTTGAGTAAATCTAAAGGAAGAAAGCATCCAGAGATTGACCAGGAGGTCAAGGACAAACTGATAGAATACTATGAGCCACATAACAAAATATTTTTTGAACAAATTGGCCGAACTTTTAATTGGTAAAATATCATTTGGTCATTATTTATGGTTATACTATACATACATGTACCGGTATATTTTGATACAATGTTGTATATTTTGTTCATTGTTTTTGTTTTTATCTCATCATCATTAGCAGCACCTGTCGTTTTTACGGTGTTATTTTTTTACCTCATGTGGAATTGTTGTTGTAATATCAATTAAAAACTTTTTTTAATAGGGATTTGTCCTGATATTTATGGCTGATCATGTATATTTTATAATTTTTGATAGGTGATTTGAAATGCTAAGATTTTTTATGCTATAAATTGCCTTTGACATAAGCTTCGAAGGCAAAACATTGAGAAATTTTAAAGTTTTACTATCGAAACTTTAGAAAATGAGTATCCATGATTGAACAATGTAAAATTTTGTTTCAATTTTTATGCAGTGATTGATTTTACTGTCAAAAATCAAGAAATTTATTTAAACTCCAGTTGAATAGCGACGTCGCAAATTAAGTCCGCTAAAACTGCACGCGACGTTGATAATCATCGCACACGGGTTGATAATAACTCTGATATTATATTCAACAGCTATGGTTACCATGGCTACCCTAGCCCTCCAAGAATACTATTTATCCACCCATTAATTATTTCCAAGTGCGTGGTCGTCTTGTTTGTAGTAATGTCCCATGAAATCTGTTCTTTTTACCAATTCAGGATATATAGCCAATATGTTGTTATATCGTGATTAGGTGAATGTTTAATTTTTGTTTTATATTATTGTCGTTACTGGATTGTTTGCTGTTGAGCTTGATATAATGGTACCACCCCTAGTATCCTTCTTTATGGAGTTAGACATGAGATGTACTTCTTGTAAATAGTGAAAATATGAAGACTCATAATGTGCTAAAACCGTTAAAAATGTCCCCTGCAACCTTGAATTATAACCCCCCCCCCATCAACCTTGTATTACACATCCCCAATGTAAGCGAAATGCTTACTGGCAACCATTTTTTCATCTGGACCTTAAAAGATTTTTCTTGGATATAACTTGACAAGGACTAATTTTGGATTGTAGGGAGAGGATATGACTTCAGCATACCATGCTCTACCCCAGGATCTAGGGAAACCTCCGGTCAAATCGTCCTGCTGTGGAATAAGTAGGAGAAAGATAATTGGTTTCATAGCAATCTTAGTTTTAGTTTTTATCGTAACATTGTGCATACTGTACAATTTATACGACAGAAAAGTACAAATCGAGGACAAAGGGGTCGACTATACTCACTCCAAGTACAATAAAGCCAGACATCGTCTTCCTCAAAGTATAATCATTGGCATGAGGAAATCAGGCACTAGAGCACTATTAGAATACCTTTCTCTACATCCAGATGTCCAGAGTGCCGGCAGAGAGATACATTACTTCGATAAACAGCAGAAATATTTTCAGGGATTAAGGTGGTACAAGAAACAATTCCCTTTAAGTTACGGGGATCAAATAACCATTGAGAAGACCCCTGGGTATTTCCACAGCAAGGATGCCCCAGAGAGGATTTTTAAAATGAACAGCACAATAAAACTTATTTTAATTGTTCGTGAGCCGGTTGACCGCGCTGTATCAGACCACATACAGTTGATGGACAAAAAAGCTAAGAAAGGTCTAGAGACGAAATCTTTTGAGGAGGTGGCTCTCGACGACGATGGAGAAGTCAATACAAACAATAACGCCATCCAAAGATCTGTGTACCATGAGTTTATGAAACGCTGGTTAAAGTTCTTCACCTTAGATCAAATTTTGATTATTGATGGGCAACGTTTAATCAAAAATCCGTTTGAGGTTGTTCAGACTGTGGAGTCGTACTTAGGATTAGAACATAAGATTAAAAAAGACTGGTTTGTGTTTGACCGGACTAAAGGTTTCTTCTGTATAAAAAACGAGACAACGGGACATAGATGTTTGAGTAAAAGTAAAGGTAGGAAGCACCCAAACATTGACAAGGAAGTCATTGAAAAACTTAAAGACTACTACGAGCCACATAACAAAATATTCTTTGAACAAATTGGCCGGACTTTTAAGTGGTAAAATATCAGTTGATCAAACTCCCTGCAGGTCATACTATGCATAAATGTTTCAGTGTTCAGTACATTTTTATCATTTTTTCTTCATTTTTTATGATTTTGTCTCATCGTTGTCAACGTCTTATCATTTTGAAGTCCTTTTACCTTATACAATTTGGTTGTTTTATGTGTAAAATTGAAACAAGTTAAAAATTGACCTCATATTGAGGAACTCATTGTAAACATTTTTTTATTCCAACTTTCTATACAGGTTGATGTCAGTTTTGCTTTCTTGCCATTTTACACATATGATTTGTTACCTTATGTGATTTACATACTCCAAGCTATAAATGCATTCAGATTGGTAATGGAAATTTATAACAATTTCAGTTGTATAAAGTCAAATAAATACATGATTTTTGTTTACTACTTACCGAGCTGATATTAAATGGTACTAGTTATACAGTAATATTGTGCTTTCCGTGTAATTTGCCAAAATATGTCCCAAGGTTTGAAGGCATAATGCACGACCCGGAAAGACATATTTTGGCATATTACACGGATTACACAATATAATTGTTTTTATTACTCTGCATGTTTTCTTCATTGTCAATCAAAGTGAGAAAACCCCGCCCATTAGTTATCACATGATCTTACAGGCATATTACATGGCATATTTTAATATGCGTTCGCATATTATATCAACACTATTTGTCCTTTGTAAAAATATATAAAAATAGTAGAATTGAAATTATAATGAAAGACTCCTACATGAAGAGTAATAATTTGAAATGCCAAAATGATAACCAATATCCAATATATATACACACATGTTTGAATTAGATTATTACTAGATGAAACCACAGAACTGGTTTTATCTGTTGTATAGTAAGGTTGACAGTAAGCAGTAATATGAGGTTGTGTGTTTTTTTTTTTTTTCACCGGTTTTCACTCATATTGAGTGGCAGATTTGTTTAGTTCAAGTATATTTTTTTCAGTTTCCTTCGGTTTTATAACTGTTAGGTCATTTAAAACGGGTGATTTTTACCTCAAAGAGTGACAATTACCTCATATTGAGGATATTTAACTGTAATTGGCACAAGTACACATGAAGATATATCTAGATATAGACATGGATAAAGATATATTTATATCATAACTGTTTTGATGAAAATATTTATATGTGCATTTTAAGTTGTATTTAAACCAAATAGTTGTAATGTTCTATCTTGATGAACTTGCTACATAAACTCTGCCAAATAGTTAATTAGGTGGCAACTTATTTCCATTGACCTTTTGGGTTTTTTAAGAGTTGTGATAACTGTATTAAAAACGTCTTTCACATTTGAACAAAATCAGCAAAAAAATGATATTTCCATGTGTTCGTTTTAGCTCACCTGGCCACAGGCCATGTGAGCTTTGTCATCACTTGGCATCCATCGTCCGTCGTAAACTTTTCACAGTTTCATTAACTCCTCTGAACCTGCATGGCCAAATGGAACCAAACTTGACAGGAAGCCTCTATGTAAGTTCTTTTATAAAGATTGCTCTTTGTGTGCGGATCCGTCAACAAACATGGCCGCCATGGGCAATTCTTGTTTCTGATTGGCTGATTTAAAGAAAATGCATCTCCTGTGAGATGGCATGGCCAAATGGAACCAAACTTGACAGGAAGCCTCTATATAAGTTCCTTTATAAAGATTGCTCATTTTGTGCGGTTCCGTCAACAAACATGGCCGCCATGGGCAATTCTTTTTTCTGATTGGCTGATTCAAAGAAAACATATCACTAATGAAACTGCAAGGCCAAATGGAACCAAACTTGACAGGAGGCATCTATATAAGGTCCTTTATAAAGATTGCTCATTTC
>JARWCS010000005.1:5090128-5105160 GCA_034783895.1 Geukensia demissa
ATTGAAAAAATTAAGCTTCAAATTTCTGAATGTCTTTCTTACTTTGCAAAAGAAAATTAAGATTATAGATACCGATAGAGCAATATGATGCCTTATCTGACAACAATTATAAATGATTTAGACTTAATTTTTATCAATGCTCTTATAAATTGACCGTTTTGGGAGCTGGCAAGAAAAACGGGTTGGTGCATGATATTATCATTACTGACTACTTTTACAATTCAGTTATTAAAAATCTTATGGAATCTAATGCTAAAAGGAAATAAATGTAATGTAATCATTTTCAATTTCTGGATATTTATTTAGATGACGACATTGTTTTTTCACATGACTATGATAAGAGCTGAAAACAAAAAGGATATTCCGATTTAAATTTTAAATCCAGAACAAAAATTTAGTATGGCCTATCGAGGCGCCAAAATTCCATTACGCGAAATCTGTTAAACTGTTAAACGTGTGAAACTCTGTAAATCTTCAAGTCCTTTACACAAATATAAAAAGTCCTTTACATAAATATACTAATGAATCTATTCACAATACAGATCCTGTGGATTTTCTAAAATTGGGAATAAAAACAATCTGTTAATTAAAAAATAAATACAAAAACAAAATATATTTACTCTGTTGGAATTAAGTTCTAATCTGTTTTGTTATTCGTTTTGTTTACATGGCAAAAATTTCTCTAGCTGAATGATACAGAAATGTTTATCCAAAAAGTATACCAAAAGCCGCCGAATATTTGACACTAACAGAATTTGAAATGATAAAGAAAAATGTATCGTTTAATTAAAAATACAAGCCCATCATTTTGTTTAGAATCAATTTCCTTTTTATTGTGAATTTGTTTATGTCGCTCATCAGCCAACAATAGTTTAAAGTTTTTCATTCAAAATTGGAATAATTCAGGAGGACAGTTTAATATAAGAGAAATTTTCAAGCGTGAAAATTTCTCCATTTCTTACTCCTCCCGTAGTCAGTTCAGTTAGTTTCATTGAAAGGATCTGAGTAAACATCGCTAATCGTACAAAATCTCATTTCGATGTATTTCATTCATTGTATATTGTACAAAACTAATTCAATCATAGTATTTTCTTTTGAGTTCTACTCTACCTACTGAGTGGTGTTAAAATGTGGGGAGGGGCTTCAACATGTCAATTAGAAATTTTTATACCATAAAAAGAAATATAGACGAAAAAATTACTCACAAATCCCGCCTTTTTGTCTCGGTTTGTTATTTTTCGTCAGTGAACCGTGATATGATAGGCTTGTCCTATAATACACTTAAAACAGTGCTCCAGGTTTATTTTGGATATGTGCCTCTGGGCTAGATGTTTACATGTAGAAAATCGAAACTGATGTTGGACATTTAAATATATCTTAAGATTTTTTAATTCTAAAAAAAATGTGTTGAAAGTATCTTTTGAACAAATTACTTAGCAATATTTTCGGACTAGTGAAATTTATGGAATAGGATTTCAATAATCATTAGACAGGAATCCCTGCGGATATATTAAGCGCTATCAAGTAATGGCCCAAGTTAGTCCAGTGGGTCAAAATCACGTCGCAACGGCAGAAGAAACAGGACAGGCTAAAGTTAACGGAACTTCCATTACCGATCTTGATCAATCACCAAATTATTATAAACGAGAGATGCCCACGGCATATAGCGGAACTGTTGAGAACGAGGTATCTATATATGCTTCAGTTATTTTCTGGAAAAAATAAATGATTTCGGGCTAAGTTGGAAATTTGTTGAAATCCAAAAAAATGTTTTTCATATGAATTTATGTTCAGGTAAGTGGATGAATGTGAATGTAGATTAGGTAGATTTAATTTTTGCTGACTCTCATTCCCAACTCTCATTAATACTCTTTGTTCATTCCAGGATAGAAGAGATGTATCAAGCCATGGTGGACTGGGACAGTTGGTCAGTTCAATGTCGACTACCGGATCTTTTCCTCCAGCTCCGAGACTATCTCATACTCCAACATCAGACTTCCAGCCACCATATTTCCCCCCTCCGTACAATCTTCAGGCACAACAAGGGATGGAATTCCATCATGCACATTTCAACACGGACTCTTATTCACATTTAAGTAATTTTCCAGGATCCCAAAATTACCAACAGATTCATGTTCCGGACGGTAGAGCTATCCGTTACAAAGAGGAACCATTACAGCACATGCATGGACTTACTGCTCCAAATGATTCCAGGAGGTTGGACTATGGAGGAATTCGGCGTTCTGATGTTTTGGTTCCAGGCGGTCATCTAGGATTCGGAGAACATGATCCATCATTTGTCCATCATAATTCTGTGATGCAGGCGATTGAAAATGAAGTGCATCAGGTAGGAATGACATTCTTCTTTTTTAAAAGTTAAAAAACGAATCCGGAATAAATATTAGATTGAGCTTATTCTTCACTAAGTATAAAATTTCTGATTTTGATAAAGTAGTCAGAATAAAATTGAGGTTTAAATGTTGTTCCTATAAAATTAATGGTAATAAAATTCGTAGATTTCGAAAATGTCTGTCATTAAACTATTTGAATAGTTTCAAATTACTATGTGTAACTAAAAGTTTTTAAGATTTCTTGAATAATCGAAACCATTATGACATTTTGAATAGCTTCAATTCAAAGCAAGTGTATCACTTTAAATTTCAGCATCAACTAGGGTGGGAATGCGAGCTTGGGTAATTTTTAAAACTAAATTTTACAAATGAAAATTAAATATTTATTTTAAAAATTCAAAGATATTCAACCGAATTTGAATGACTTTATTATTTGTTTTCGTCCTTTAAATAAAAAACAAACAAACTTATTGACTCCTGTTTTGTTACATGTACCCTAAGGACATTACAAGTGCAACCTACACAATATAATAGATAAAACCATTCAAACCATGGAGTGCACCCCGGGCTAAACTACACGGCACGCGTTAGCTAGACGATTAAATGGCTTAATACGCATAATAGTTATATTATTTATGAAATATGAATTATAGTTTTTAAAAAGTTGGGACTTTTTCTTGTAAGTATGTTTACTTGCGTTTTTTAACGATATTTTTAATAGTCCCATCCTTTCTTTTCATTTACCAGAATCCGTCATTCTGAAAACAAAATTTTGTTCTTGTAGTTTTCACGTTTTTTTAATTCATTCAGAAAATATATCTTCCGATATATATTGAATTTATTTTTTTTTAATTATACTAAGAGTCATCATAAATCATAGTATATGATTTTCATTTCCATCAATTTTGTACCTGTACGTTCCAGGTTGGAAAAAAATATTTAACTAAACGCTATTAAAATAGAAATTTAATGTATCAGTTTTAATGACATCAAAAACCGTGTTTAAAATATTTAGCAATGGTGTGTACATCCGCTCATATACGTAAATTGTAACCTCTATTTATATACATTTTTTATGTCTGAAAGTACAATTTTACTTTTAAAACCTATATCTTTTATAAGTGGCAATATTTATTTTTGATAGTTTACACTTAAGATAATACCGCTTTAATACTTTTTTGTCAAAATCTGCTAAAACTAATCTTGAAATGGTGTGGTGACACCTATTTATTTTGTAAGTAGGGGTCTGATTTCACGCATAGCAATAGATTTCTTACCAACTGGACAACAATAGAAACTATTATATCTCAACCCCACCTTGAAAATATTCAATCTACTCCCGTGACTTTGTACTACCAATTGGTGACAAAAACGATCTTTGATGACCGTCATTATGACAATAGTCCCTAATGGAAAATTATGCAACATTGGTCAAAATGTAATTATCCCAGGATATACCTTAAAAATATTTGCCATGTTTTACACTCATCAAAGGTTATCACAATTGTTCATTTAACTTGACTGAATTTATTATTTTACTTGAGTTCAGTAGAACGGATTAATCTAAAACTCGGCATTGGTTCTGGCGAACCCATTTAGGAACCAGAAAAAAATTTTTGCTTGCAGAGATATATTGGTCACAACCGACAGACCATGCATCATATTAGTAAAGATCGTTTTAGTGCTGCTTTGTCACTCCATGTCAACAAAACATCAACATTATTCTGACAGATGAGTCGCAACCAGTTCTGATACAAGCAAGGCGCGGTCGGTTTCTTAACTGCTTGTGAAAAGCATATCCTTAATCAGAAAAGTACTTGCATTTTCAAACAAGACTATAACAACTTTAATCAACCTGGTAAATCTTTTACATTGCTCAGGTGAATATTTCATTCGTTGTTATTCGTTAAAATAGTAGAAATTAAAAAGTACTTAAAACATGATGTTGAAATGAATTTTCAATTACTTTAAATTAGAATTCAATCCGGAAAATGATACAACACCTATTAAAACCCACGACATTTTAGGTTGACCTACAATGGACATTCCATAGACATTGCACAATACGATGACCATTACCGACCGGTACCGACCTTCATTTCTGACCAAATACATTAAATGTCCATTTAATTGACCATTCACACAAATCTAAAATTGCAAATGAATAGTTTCGGATGAGTGAATAGTAATTTTAACTATAAAAGATTTGATAGTGTAGATTTTAAACTGATAAAATAAACCCATCGAAATTAAAGATATTCATCAACAATTTTTATCCATTTTTGTTTTTGAAATTAGAGTGAAACTCAATTACGTGTAACCTGGTTGCCATTTAACGACTGTGTTGATATAGTTTTTTGATTGATGGAATGTAGTCGACATCTTGGCAAGTGACAGATTATAGTTACCTTTCATTTCAGAAATTACGACATTTATACTTTGTTGCCATGACAACCATAATACTGATTACAGTTTTGGATTTTCATAACACATTTCCATTTAAGTTCAATTAATTAGATAATGTTCTTTGATAGAATTAACTTTTGGTTCTTTCTCTTGCAGAACATAATAGATGATACAAATAATTACATTGGCGATGGTCACGGGGTTATCAGGAAAGGTGAGCTTATTAGACTTCATTTGAGAGTCTGTACAAGTACCATAGTTATCTTTCGTCCAAAAGTACACACACACAGTTGCAAAGTGTTTATTCCAGTGGTTGTTTAATTAGTCATTTATTGTTACATGTATTTTCAATAGATTAGGTAGATTGTCGTGTATTATGAATAGTTTCACAATTTGCATTTTGGAACCCTTTACAGCTTCCGTTATGGCATGAACTCCGGTTCTTTATTGAAGACCGCAGTGGGACCTGTAGAAGTTTAATTTCGACTGTTCTATGGTGGATGCCTGTCTCATGGACAATCATGCTACATCTCCTATTTTTATATTCATAGTGTAGTTTAGTGTTTTTTTCATCCTTAAGTACACAAGAATAAAACAAAGCGCTCTATGTAGTGTAGTCTAGTGTTTTTTCATCCATACGCACACACAGAGTAGTACAGGAGACGAAAGATTAATTTCAGTCGACTGTTTAAATCGTGTTAAGTTTCGACTTTGCAAGACTGAAAATTGTAGATTTCTGCTATAAAAATAAGCATTTAAGCGTAAATTACGATTTGTTTTATGTCGAAATAAAGCGTTCTTTGGGTTTCCCTACGACAAAGCTTTTAATTTTAATTGTAGATCTTGTAATTTTACAAATGAGAGAAACACAAACAACATTGTAACGAACTGCTAATTTCATTCAAAAGCTACATGCAGTGTGCACAATCAGCTTCATCTATTTCAAGTTCGCGATTTTCTTCTTTCTAGAAAAACGGTGTCGGATTTCATTGCAATCATATATATCCAAGTTCGACCAGTGCAATCGACCCTCATGGTACTGTGTTATAAGTGAAAATAACTAGCGAGGCAGGTGTCGCTCTGCTGTAATTGACTGTAATGTAATAGAGATGCTAAAGAAACGATTTCACGCTTTTTGCTCATGGTTACGCATTACTGGATTTACCACAATATAATGTAGGTTTTTATTAGGCTTAGAGTGGTACTTTCTAGCAAGAAAATATCCATTAAATTTTATACTGCATTTTTAAAATAAAATATCAAATTTTGGATAAATAACTGGTCGTATCTACTGATTATTTGGTGAATGAAATGGATTTGTTATATTAAAGAGAAGTCCATGATATATACTAACAGAAAAAAAGATTGCTAGAAATGCTTGGCTCTACATCGCCGCCGCCAAATACGCCAATCCAATTTATCAAGATATGGCACAGGGTCACACAGTGACCACCATCTCCGACCAGAGAAGTACCAATTCAATTATAAATATATGTGAAACTCAGTGTAAGTCGCAGGGAACTACCCAACTCAGTCATAGAAAAGCCAAAATTTCCGTTAATATAAAATCCCCGACAGCCACTGGGAAGTCTAAATTTCAGTCACATTAAGTTTTTAAGTCCTTATTTAAGCAATAGAGGAGACCCCATCTCAGTCACAGGGAAATTCCTAATTTCAGTCACAAGAAGCCTTCATCTCAGTCATAAGGAAGACTTAATCAAAGTCACCGGGATGCATTTATTACAATCACGGGGAGGCAAATACCTCAGGCGTAGTGCTCTTTAGTCTACAAACAGCGAACTCCCAATTTCAATCCCACCATAGTCCCAATTCAGTCAAAGAGTTGACCATTACAGTCGAAGACTATTTTAGTCAAACTGAAACATTCATCCGAATGAGCAAAGGCGCATAGTTCACTTCATAGTCAAGACGACTCTTAACACTGTCTCAAAGAAAGCATCATTTCAATTTTAAATCGATAACTAAGAGTGTGGAAGATGTTATCAGCACGTAACTACCAAAATCCATTTATTTTATATCATGTTAACTACGTGAAATTGTCGTCTCAAACAAGGAAACGAAGGAAATAATTCGCTCCAATTGCTTCTTAATTTAATGATATGAAACATCTGATAAATAAAACACGCATCTTTAAAAAGAATTTTGGAATGACTTTGACAAGACCTTTTATGGTCGTCTTATTTTGTCATTGTCATCCTGTACCAGCTAAACATCAAACATTGTGCTTCCACGTGACACTGGGTCAGTTCGATCTAAATGTTTGAGTCGATATCATTTATGTTTTTTTTTTTTTTCAATGCCGTCGCGTTTTTATATTTTTAAAAAATTAATTATTTTATAAACATTTTAATGTCTTGTCATTAATAAGGATGAACCAGACTGGCTTGCATGGGCATTGCCATTGAAGCCTGTTTTTAGCAATTTGCCCATGTTCAGTCCACAAGTCCAGCATGAAGCACACTCATAATTAAAACCATTTTTCTACCGGTGTTTTTACATGTATTCTTCTTTATGTAAGCACATCACATTTTGATTCTGTTTTTCCACATGCCAATATTTGAATCATTATGAAATAATTAAATCTGGCCTTAAAGGCAAGGTTTGATGGCGAAAATTTTAATTTTCTCTATTTTTAAATATTTTTATATTTTTTTTAAATATATTTTTTATTTTTGACTCTTTGCACAAAAATTCCATTTATATAGTTATAAACACATACGAGTCAAGAGTCTAAAATCTTCCATACTAAAAATATGGAAAAATTATGAATTTGTCTTTTCGAGTAAAAATATATAGTGGAAAGTGCCCCTTCGTTTTTTATCAATACAAGACGATGGAAACACAAAATTTTATTACGTAAATGTCAGCTGAACGTGTACTTTTTAGTGACAACTCGTTGCTGTGGGTCTTATTCTGAACTTGAAATGCAGAACGTCAGTTAAAGCTGTCTCTTTCTCGTTTGTAATACTGATGTATTTATGTACTTATCCAGAGGAATGTTCTTGTAAATTTATAGCAAGATGAAAACTACACAGCACTACTACAAAAATATTACTTTTTCTTCTAAAATCTCTAAACAGAATTGGCGTTTATTCACCATAATGTTCCAAGAATTGCAACCAGCTTAAGTAAGGCGATTTCTTCCCAAGAACACAATTTTCATCGTAATTAGCAAATCATTTGAGAGGAGAGTCGAATAAGAGATAAATTATATTACTTCACTCAAGCTAAATATCATCAGATCTGGAGATAATGACCTAAAATTGTATTTAAATTGGTCGTCATAGACAGATTTTTGCAATTAAGGCGAGCTGAGTACTTGGAAGGGATTCTTCTGCTGTTGTCAGTTTTCCAGAACGTTTAAGAATATCTGTAAATTGAATGTACGACAAATTGATTTTTTTTTTTGCAGAAGTTCCTTTTTACCATTACAAAGCCTCATAATTTCTCCCGGTAAAATTAGTCTGTATTGTCTTTTGCCTGGGATTTTCTTCTTTAGATTTCAGTACCGATCCAAGTTTACACTGCCTGTTGGTCATGTCGTAACATCTCTACTAAGTACTAGTATATGTTTTTGGTTAACCAAAGTTTCTAACCTTCATTCTTATCATTTGTCATTTAATTTAGTTTAACGACGACCATGTTTTTTTAGGTATACGACCAAAAAATGAAAATGGAAAAGATTTGATCATATCTGGAGTTACGTCCCCTGGTGATATCTTTTGTTCAGTACCAGGAAGACTTTCTTTACTAAGTTCAACCTCTAAATATAAAGTTACTGTTGCTGAAGTCCAAAGACGGTTGTCTCCTCCAGAATGCTTGAATGCATCATTACTTGGTGGCGTTCTTCGTCGGTAAGTTAAACATTGTTAAAATAAAGAACATGTAATCTAGTCCTTCAACCATTCTGATATTTTTTTTAAACGGCCCATGATTGTTTCAGCAAAAAAAGACAATTTTACCATAATGTAATTAGAGTACATGCACTTCCGACAGCTGAGAACAACGTTTTAATCCAAGTTTATTCATATGTTTTAAATTACTATTATTTCTTCCATGAATTTGAATTTATTAAACAACCTTTTCGCCTAATATAATCAACTGACACAAAGACATATTCTCAGCACAACAGTTACGAACAGAATGACATAGCCAATTAGTGAACAGTCTTTCATTATGTCAGCAGGAGCTCTCTACACAATCAGAAATGTGATGTTTCACAGATTGTTGACCCGATCTAGCATCCAGTCGAGTTCGAGTTTTATAAAATATTTTGATGAGCAAATTTTGGAAAGATAAGAGAAAAATATTCTTTGATGTGATTTTTGTTGGGTATAAATACCTCCATTATGAGCCGAAGGATTGAACAAGTTTTAGTGTTTCAAGCCAGTTAGACCCGCATTTAGAGTACCTCTTTCAGAAAGCGTAAATTAATCTTACGCTCCTTCACCTTTTTTTTACCTGGACGATGATTTTTAACCAAACACCATAATATATTTATAATGTGGCGTAATCCATTAAGAAAAAGCTTACGAACTAAGTCTGAGTGAGGATTTAAGATTATGAAATAGCTTGTGGCTAGTTACATACTACATGTTAAATAACTTGTTGACTTGGAAGTCAAACGTCAAGTACCCGTTACTATTAAATTATAAATCATGGATAATAGAGAATTAAATATAATTCATTACATTTTCTGTTCTAGCAAGACATTGTACATTTTGCAATTTTATGCAAAATATGGTTTTCTGTAATCCTGATAAAAATAGTATAAAAGCACATGTCTTTCCGTTTCTCGGACCTTATACATAAAAAAACTGCAACTCGAATTGTCCTTAAAATGTTGCATCATTATTGCATATCATCTTACATGTAGAAGATTGAAGGAGCCAGTCGTTGGCTTAATCGGACTATTAATTTTTTCTCATGTTTTGTACTGTTTGTTTTCTGTAAAACGTTTTATTCTGTACAACCATTGTATACTATAAAGACTATCGCTATGGGCTGGTAAAATATAAGTTGTTACTGCATTTTGTGTGTTTTAAACTTAGCAAAGCACATGTTTTGCTGGTATTCAAGAAACATGTAACTATTAAACGGTATATTTCTTAAAACAGTGCCAAGTCGAAAAATGGAGGCAGATCGTTGAGAGATAAATTGGATAAAATTGGTCTGAGTTTACCGGCTGGTCGGAGAAAGGCAGCCAACGTAACGCTTCTGACGTCACTAGTTGAAGGTAGGTAGTAAAAATGATTTCAAATTAATAATAAGTGTTCAGCAAAGCGATAATCTTATTTTTTTTACCATCCATCCATCACAGGAAAACAGAAAAATGAGAAAGGCTCAAGGATTTCCATGTCATGTTTATAAATATATGGCATGTTAACAGGGTTTCATTGTTTGCGTTGTAGGTGATTAATATGTATTTACAAGTAGATATTCTTTACTAATATTAATGTTGTAAATTAAATTAATTTATATCATTCCCTGTTGTGTGTATAAAAATGGCGTTGTTGATTCCATTAAATGAAGTTTCTATGAATCACATACCGGCTTCCCAGTTTGCTATTTCTCTGAAATCTGAAAATTTTGTGATATTGTTTTATTCTGGAAATGTGTTTATCTGCTCTTGACACAGTCTTTTCCCATATTGTTTGTGTTTGCACTACATCGCCCGTTGCGCTCACACAAGATACAGTCGCCTTCTTTATATTTGAACTTAAATGTTGAGAAAAGTGAATCAAATAAATAATGATCATATGTCCTTTATTTGGAAGTTCTATGGTTAGTTTTGCACAGTACCGATACAGGGGGTCGTATAACCTACAATATTATAAGGACTATTGGGAATTTATTTAAGTTATTATTGACTCTGTGACATACAAAACGACAATATTTGTTGATATAGGTAGATTTTAGACGAAATGACATTCCTGAGACGAAATGCTTTCAGTTGTAAGATATGCAAGCTTTTCCTGCTTGTCAACTTAAGTGATAGATGGTTGACAAGTTGTACCAGCTCATCAAATCATTGAACCATGACCATGGCGTACATATCATTTCTTCACGATATAGGTGATGAACTGAAGGTATTACAAACCAAATCAATTTAAAATTTTAGGGATTAATCAAAATACTTTCCCACAAATGTTATGACGCCATTATGGATTTTAACAGCTCTTGATTTAACCACTTTTTTTACTTTTGATTACTTTAAATACCACATAAACACGTTTCGTAATTTTGTATCTCCGTATAGGTGAAGCAGTGAGGTTAGCACGTGACTATGGGTACCTGTGCGAGACTGAGTTTCCCGGTCGACAATGTGCTGAGTATAACAGCAGACAGTACAACACACAAGATCCATCAGAACTTGTAACGAGAAAAAATATGATATTAGCTACAAAGTAAGAAGATCATTGATTTGTTGTTTTAAAATTTCTTTCGAATCAAGGTCATTTTTTGAACAACACAATGTTCTTAACATTTTTGTTTTTGCAGAGATATGAGCAAAAATTCTCAAGTACAGACTTAACAGCATCTCTAGAACATATTGTAAATCTTAACATCAACATTAAAAATTAGCATAATAAAAAAACAACAAAAGTTTTAAATAAAATCTACAAAAGTACTTCATTTTTAATACAATTTTTTATTTAAGGCGATTTAGAGCCTTTCACAAGGAGTAGTTTTCGATCCTTGTTGAAGGCCTTGTGGAGGCCTCTAGATTTGTAAATTCCTGTTTTTCTCGTGGTTGGAGTGCAGTCACTCAGACATTTACCCCATATCTTTTCATTTTCATACTCACAGCCACGACAGATTTACTATACGTTATCTGTGTTGGGTTACTGACATTCTTATCCTTATTTGCAGACAGATAATGAAAGAATTTATGGACCTTCTCAATCAAGACAGATCTCCTCTTGGAAATACACGACCACAGACAATTCTGGAACCAGGAATACAAAGACATCTAACACATTTCAGCTTAATAACACATGGGTTTGGTTCGCCAGCCATTGTTGCATCATTGACTGCTGTTCAGAATTATTTGAATGAAATGCTGAAAGTAATTGATAAAAACTTTGCCTCTCAAAATCCACAAGTGTCCTCGGCCAACCAGGTTGACGTAAAGACAAAATTACAAGAAAAAGATGAGAATATGCGAGAGTGATATATAAAAAAAATATTTATTTCAATCATCTGTTTACATATCATCTGGTAGAGGTATGGAGATGAGATGTTCCAAAGTGTTAAAAGTGCTGATAATTCCGAATGACAACTGTGCTCCTTTTCTACGCCAGGGAGTAAATAGTTATTTTGAAAGAAATCCAGAGGGTTGTCAGGAATTTGTTTTAAAGTTTACATATACAAGAAGTACATTTTGCAGAGTTGGAAAACATTTTACAGTTTAATTAAATGTGCTTGTAACTTTTATTATATTTTGAATGGTTGTGGCAACATACTTGCCTATTGGATAATTTTCTGACACGATCAGTGCCTGATTTTTTAAATTTTCTCTTGCCATTGTTTTCATCTGTGAGTCTGTTGTCTGGATGTGAGTAATTGGTTGTCTGCAGTCATACCACATTATCATTGTCTCTATTTAAACACGGGTCAAATTAATCATTATTTTTTCTGCCTTATAAATAATCAAAATATAAGAGATTGGTGATTGATAGTCTCTGTCTAGTCGAATTCAAATCAAACAATTGGAGAACAATTATTATATTTTTTTTGTTTATATATTTGTGAAGCATATATCAAGGAGGATTGTGTTCAATGGACATTAATTATTAATGATACATTCCTTAATCATGCGCTGTCCAGTGAAATGTAAATGTTATTAATATGAAAAATTTATATGTTTATGTATAATGATATTGTATGGACCGGCGGTTCATGATATTAAAATGAAAACTCTTATATGGTTTTGTTTTGTGTAATTAATTTGCCAACATGTTTTATGACTTAAAATGACATTACAGTAGCAAGTCATTGGTACCTTACTCAGTGATTTAGTCCGACAGATGGATCGTGCAACCTTTTAGGAAAAGGACCAAATATTACATGCACATCTGCACTGTTAATGGAATAACACAAGTTTAAATAAATAAAACGTCAACATAATTATGTTACATAGTTATATTCCGTGAATATAGATGACTGTGAATCAAAGTTTCCAGAAAATCATGACATTTTAAACTAGAAAGAAAATGAATTTAAACATCACAGTTTGTGGTAAATTAAGAAATTAAGGAATATCTAATAATGGGACAAACCTAGACTTCAAGAATAGATTAAGTTATGCTATATCTAACCAAAGAAACGGTCAAAATTTCAGAGACTACCTCAGTTTAAAAAAGAGTTAATATATACATAAAAAGTGCATTTAAACGAAGCGCCCTATGCAGAGACTAATATAGAACTCTATATCCTAAATAATTCCCATGCAAAGTCCAACAACTGGAAAATATCACTACTTCAGGACCTGAAAGGTGTATTTATTAGGTAAAGATTTTGAAAAAAAAACATACTGGTAATACACGCACAGCTAAAACCATAAATATTTATATGGTTTGGTGTGCTGCAGTTTCATTTGGTTTCAAAAAGGAACTTTGTGTTTTAAGACTGACAGAAATGGTTAGGGTAACAAAATCAGTAACTTCAAAACTCGTTTTAGAAGTGGTAACACCACTTGCCATTTAGTGCTGGGTCCAGTTGTTGAAACATTCAAATTCCTGTTTTACAGAGACTGATCAGTATTTTGAAATGAAAATTTGGTCTCTTGCTCCATTGAAGATTTCCCAGCAAGCAAAACTTTAGACTCGTTCTATTTACAGTGTTATTAATATTGGTCTTTGAATAAAGTGGTTGACATCTTAACAACTTGCCCCTGATGTCGTGGCATTTCTATCAACAGAGGACCTTTTCCGTCCCCGGAGAATATAGGTTAATATTTATAAATCACATCAAACAATGCATACAATTTTAGAAGGGATTTTACCCCCGGAAGAGCATCCGAGTTGACGATATCTTAACCATGGGTCCTCTCAGAGTGTTCGAGTATGTATACATCCCGCCTAACTAATTTACGTTCAAATCACCATCTAAATATTTAAATAATAGATCACCCTGGAGTTTAGAAATCGGTTGCGCGGTTTCTCTCCCTGGCGGTAAAATTCCTTCTAAATGGGCGTTGGTTTGGTGGGATTTATAAATTATTAACAGTTAAGTCAGAGGACAGGGAAGACAATGTCCCAAAAGAAGAGAGACGAAACAAAAACAGCAGAAACATTAAGCTTAAGTAACACGAATCCAATGAAAAACGAAGACTTCATACCAGGGGGCATCCAATTATTTCAGATATAATCTAATTCACACAAATACTTGTGAAAGGGAAGTACATCCTTCATTAATTCTCGCAGCTTACTGAAAACAAGCTTAGTATGCATTTCCGGATGACAGGCTCATCAAGCCTGAATGAGACATAGCATGTGATATATGTCTCTTAGCCTGTTAACATCCAAGGCAATCAAATACAGTAAATCTATAAAGATTCATATTTGTACTGTAACAAAAATTGTGACGACTAAACAAAGATGGTATGCAGTGGAAGTGTAATTTTTGTGACAATTGGCAATGAGGTTGTCTTTGTTAGTAAAAGCAAGCTTCAAAGTCCCAACAACAATGGGAAATCTATATCCTTTATGAATTAGTTAATTCAATGGAAATGTAAGTTTTATAAGATCTTTTTTTTTAATTTATAAGCCTTGCAGCTTCATAAAATAATGCCTGTTATTTTCCCTGTCGAACAAATTCTTTTTATTGCAACAACGCTACCTATATAAGTAATTTTTAGTAGTGGTCAATTTTGTGAATGTTTTAGGAAACCAGTGAAAAGATCTTTGTTGTATAAGATTACCTGTAAAATAAAAGTTGAATACTTGGTCAAAAATTTTAGTTCATACAAAACCAAAATCGGATCATTTGTGAAATGAGTGTTTAAGGTATGTTCCCACCAAGAAAAGGGAAAGTTTACGTTGTAAAATGCCCCACCTTTACCATATTTATTGTGGACACGCAATCTTTTATTCAAATGGTAAATTCAGTTCTCAAATACATTGTCTATTTCCGTTTTGTTATGGTTATATCTTAGGGCCTGTTCACACTAGGCTTAACTTAATCCGAATCAACTTAAGCCAGTTAACAGGTAACCCGTTGCGTTCACACTAGGGTTGATGTTCTGGCTTA
>JARWCS010000005.1:5185927-5202973 GCA_034783895.1 Geukensia demissa
CCTTCGGCTCATGGAATATAATTCATCATCCGTAAATGTCACCTTATATACCCTGTCTAGAGCCTGAATAACATATATTGTTCAGTTTTCTTTTTTATTCATTTTGCTTTATTTCCTAAAAATAAAATTCTTACCTCCTCTTTGAACCACTATTTTTGTTTCAACTCCCTTAGGACATTCCTTTAGAAATTGTACAACTTGTCCATGAGACATATCTTTAACATTAACGCCATTAATCTCCTGTAAAATATCACTTTCTTGTAAATCCTTACACCGAGGTTTATCCAGAATTTGTTTCACTCTCTGTCCAAAAGCACTATCAGCAATTGTAAAACCGAAGCCCATTTCTCCCCGTACAATGTGCGTCGATAATATTTCCACTTTCAACGATGCTGAATCTAAAACGTCAGGTGCGTTTTCGTTATGAATGCTGCCACCACTTCCATGAAGTGAATTGTCAGAATTAGATTTCACAGATCTAGTCAAATCGGGCAATGACTTAGGGTTATTTGCTGAGGTAAAATTCATGTTTGAATTAGGGTGATTTTCCAGATGAAATGCGTAACTTGGAGGCGAATGAACAGAAGGTGTGTCACCAGATGGCAGCGTCACTGCGACTGTCACAATTATTTCTGTATTTGGATCATCTGGATCAAAAGGCAACGAATAACCTCGACATATTGATAAGTTAACTTTTTGAAGAGGTTGAATTGTTTGAAACAAATTAACAATGTCTTGATGTGAATAGCCTAGCACACATTTATCGTCCACATAAACGAGCACATCACCTGTAATTATACAAAACATGTTACATATTTTATGATCTAACACCATTATCATCATAATAAACAATGTTTGTAATCCAATCACAGCCTAATTTCACACCTGATCATGATGGAAATCAATTACTGTCTATAAACATAGGGAGAATGTGATCAATTATTGTCTTAAGTTAACTTTATGATCCCTTAGTCTAGATAATTTCATGACTAGCATATTTTCATGAAAGTCAATATGATCTAATAAAGACAGTACAAAAAGTTTAAAGAGAACAAAGGAGTTTTTATATATTATCAAATTTCTATCTAAGAAGTAACAAAACAAAAGTCTCAGCCCACTAAGACAGTATAAACATTACATCCATGTGCTCTCATTGACAGTAATCATTCGGGGGGAAATAGTTTTAAATGGTGCCTCAGTAGTATAGTTGTGTGACCAAAATACATATTGATTATTGTTTCTGATTAGGACAAGTCACATTTCTTTGAAATTCATTTTAAAAATGAGGATGCCCAAAGATTCTAACAGCCTCACTTTCAAATAAACTTTGTTCCCTTGACCTTGATTTTGAGTTAATGCAGAACTACTATATGTGTAGTTTGATCAAACAAATAAATTATGACAAAGGTTTTCATGAACCAACAAAACTGAAACCTGTGCTGAACAAACCAACTTTTCTAAATTTATTGACCTAAATAATAAGGCATCATAGTCCATTTGAATTCTATATTACCAGAACCTAAAAAAAAATCAACTTTCATCTAAAAAATTAACTTATCGCTTGAACCACTATTTATTCTTGAGATCAATACAATCTTTAAGTGGAAGTACCAGTCATCAGACTTGTCTGACATTGCTGTATTTATTTAAATTCTTAACCACTGAATCAGGGAGAGGCTTCGAAACAAATTGCACCAGACCTAGTAGTTGTCCCTACTGCTAGATTTGGCTATTTTGATTTGTTTGAATTGAGTGCTTCTTTTACTTTGTTTAGTTCTTGGTCTTCCAATGTTTTGGTTCTAATGCTACTGATGAGAGGTTACTCCTTAAAATGTGCATAAGAATATAAAATTTCACCATACAAAGGCAACATATCAAACATAAATTTGTATTTTACAAGTCTAGGTCTAGTTTTGGCAAGATCCCAGCCCTATTTCTCTGATTTTCTGTCTATAAATGTTTAGTCACAGCATTCCATAGACGATTAAGATTTCCTGTTACCCAGGAAAAGTGAAATTACGCCTAGGGAATATTCTAATTAAAGTCCTTTATATTCACTTCAAATGAAGGGAAAGTCAGTTTTGAAGTCCAAATGATTTAGGGAAAGTAGAAATTCAAAAAAGTAATCTACAGAACTGCATGTGGGTCTAGATTACAGCACTGCATGTGGGTCTAAATTGTTACACTCTCCAAGAAACAATGGCGAATTATTAGATAATGGATACAATTCAGAGTTCAAAGTTATGTGGTGTAGATCTCCACGACAGCATTTGATGACTAAAATGACACAGTTTCAAAGACTAAAACAGAAGGTGCACATCTCCAATCTCCATAAAAGCAAAGTGAAAATATCAGATTATCTCGGGAGAAAAAAAGATTACCTAAATTATGCATGGAAACATGACAGACGGACTGGAGACAAATAAAATGCAATGAAATATAAATTTAGTTTTGTTTAGAAATAAAGAAGACAAAATCAGGGCAATTTATAATTTTTGATATCTAAATTATAATTTTTCTGACATCCACTGTGCATTATATAAGAAATCAAGATTGTGCCAAATATCAATGTTATGATGGATTTATTGTTATTTCACCTGTACCTGAAGCACCACAGACTTTGTTATGATTTCTTCATCTACATGGAATAATGTGTAATTAAGGTACCTTTGCCAATAATTCACCCACCTGTTTGTAAAACTCCATCCAAGTACGCTGGCCCATTTTCTACAACTTTCTTAATCTGTAGAAATTCCTCATCAGAATGATCGCCGCCAATAATCGTAAAACCAAATCCTCGGATGCTTTTCGTTAGTGATGTGTTTATGATTTCTCCCCGTAATTCATCTGGATTCTTTGTGAAGACTCTCTTGGGGTCTAGAATAAAAAATCACCTTTTCTCATTTATTTTGTTCTGCTCCAAATTGCCATTTCACAACTGCAACTATTGTTAACTCCAGGATAAATGTCAAATTCGTGATGATCCAATTATTAAAAATAAATAATTATTAGTAAAGAATTCAATAGGTAATCATGCTTGAAACCAAGCCAACATGAAATGAAATAATCGTCAATAGAAAAATTACATAAAAATTTCCCATTGAAGAATATTAAACAATTCCACCCTCATAAATTTGGATATTGTCGTATTTTAACCAATCCCGAACAATTTGAAAATCTAATTATACACATTACATCTTCCACAAATGTTGCATAAATGCTTGGCAGCTAAAGCAGGTCAAATATGAAGGCAGTGGCAGTGGACATGCTAAATTACATGTTACCAGTGCCGTAATAATATGTGATCATGGAATATGTACAAAGTCTTTTTTATGGGCACAATAAATGTTCTTGTCATATACATTGACAGGTGACATTTCAGTTAACATTGAAACAATTACAAGAGACAAATTCGATTCTAACTAAATAATGTAACTCATCTTTCATTTTGAAAACAATTAAAAATATTTCTTTGTCCAGTACCTAAATAAACAGTCTATTTTATTTTTTTTTAGTTTTTAAGAAGACAACTGTATGTTAAAATTCTACTTTTGAAGAATAACACTTGACACACCAAACCAATACTGTACTGATAGTAATATTTGCGGTCTTAATTCTTCTGTGAAAATATGTACATGCAAAATGCAAAAATTTACCTAGACATTTCAGTATTCATGAAAATTAGAACCTAAGAACATATACAGAAGAATAAAACTGCGAAATTAATAATACTTTTACAGTACTTTCACGCAAGTATAATTCAGAAGGGTATTTCTATTTAAGAGACCACAAGTTTGATTTCAATCAGTAAATCAACTAAAATGGTCAAACTTTATTTGGCATAATGATTTTAACTTGTTTCCAAACTTTGAAGCCTTTTTGTTTTTAGAAGGGAGGGTAGTATATACCACACATAGCTTCAGGTACTCTGTTCCCACTTGCATCTGAGGCGATGAATAATTATTCATGAAAACATATTGGTGTATATGTTCATGGACATGTTCTATTATCTGATTGATAGATTGATTGATTGGTATATAATGTCTTGAGACAAATATTTCATGCATATTCAGGAAGAGACCATATTACTGAGTGATGGTGAATGAACCCTGCTTTTTTTTTACCAATACACAATTTTTAACCTGCTAACTCACTAAAGTAAGTCTGCAGGAAGACATGCCACTTTTCCCTGACACTTTATTTTGACTTGGCCTGACCAGTCTTTGTCTTGCTCCTAAATGCAGTGTGCTTAGCAAAGGCAGCAAATACCAAATTAATTGTCTTTGGTTTGACCCATAATGGAATTTAATCAATGACCTTCTGCACTCGAGCCATCAAGGTGAGCATGCCAACCATTATCAACAAATTAAAACCACTGTTGGTAACCTAGGAAGTTATGCATTCACAATAAAATAATATTTGAAATTAAAAGCTTAAATTAGTGCATGCTAAATTTCAAAGGGTTAGGCCATTGGTTCAGGGTCAATGCATGCAAAAATATGAAACATGACAAAGAGGACATGACCATTAAATTGTCATGGAAATTTGGTCCTACTCATGAAAATGCAAAATGCTTCTAATATCTTTTAAAACAGCACACTTTCAAATTTTTTATATACAATTTTCAGGGAGTTTAGTTATGTTTTGTAATCAATTAATAAAATCAAACTCTACAGAAATTACATAACTAAGTGAAATTGAAACATGAACGAATCTACAGTTCTCTTTTGAAAATATTTAATGGAAGTATTGATTTCCTCTAAGATAAGATCTTCATACTGAAAGTGTGTTTTTTTAAATATTTTCTTGCATAACTCCAACTCCTGACTTTCATTACTGAAGGTGTGTTTTTTAAAAATATTTTCTTGCATATCTCCTGACTTTCATTACTTAAGGTGTGTTTTTTTAAAAATATTTTCTTGCATAACTCCTGACTTTCATTACTTAAGGTGTGTTTTTTTAAACTATTTTCTTGCATAACTCCTGACTTTCAGGTAAGCTACTTGAGGCTAATGAAAATAGTATATTTTAACTAAACCACAACATTTTTCCTTGGTCCACTTAGTGTCAGATTGATCATTTTGTGATCCTCTGTTAACATAATTGTTGTCCAAGATGGACTGAATGAAACATGAAATTTTATGCGATGCCCCTGAAGTCCCCTATAAAGTTATGTGGCTGTGGGGAGGGGCTCAAAAATTTCTTGCATGAAAAAACACAATTTAAAATCAAGCTTCATACTAAATCATTTCTGCCAATAAATGCAATGAAAAATGTGATGAAAAAATTCACATCTTTTGGGTATTGCAAAATTTCTAGATTGTCTGATAGCTTTTAAGTAAGTGGCTGCACAGCAGTTCTGCAAATTCCTTGTGATATACAACTCAACATTATCAAGTTTCAAACCTTATCTATTATGGATATAAACAGAATCTGAGAAAATTTCTTCTCGTTGAAGTGGTGTACACAAGTTACAAAACAAAGTTTTTTCACAAAACATTATCTCCAACTAAAGTTGTTAACCTTCTCCACAACAAGTTAATGCTCTCAGTCAGATGGTAACTACACAAATATAAACATAGTGTACAAAAAACTCAGCATTCTGATTGGTGTAAAAGCAATCATGTGACTTTAAAATTCTCTGTTTGTTAACACAATGAAGCACAAGATCCAAATAGGCACATCATCTTATGACAATGTCTTGGATGGTGCCACAACCAGAGATGATTGCATGAGAATTTATCTTTAGCTGTTACTAAGAAAAAACCTAATCTCAAAAATTAAACCTATGTCACTGGACCATGAAAATGGGGTCAAGGTCTGATGACATATGGCAGACTGGCAGCACACAGAAAAGGTAAAATTTGCATCTGGACATATAATTACATTGTATTGATTTTACAAAATTGAAAAGGCTACCTTTTTTTTTGCTCCTTGTAATTCAAAATTTTTTAATATCAAAGTATTAAAAGCAAAATCAAATTATTTCCTGAAAATACCATTTTAAAAGAATTAAAAAAAAAATAAATCTACATAAACACACTGTACCTTTTATTGCAAAAATTTTCTGTTTTAAAATTCACACAAGAATGAACCTATGGTACCATAAAAGCTAGATAATAATAAAGACGGCGATAATCGGAGAGTCAATAATTAAAGGGAAGGTCGATCATAATTATCTGTTAAATATTTTTTCTTGTATTTAAATACCAGACTTTGTTTTGACATTTTGTCCCATAATTATTGCTTTTTAAAACCAACCTCAGATAATGGTCGGTCATGTGACATTAATCTTTTTTTTCAAACAATCTTAAGACTTGAGTATGTTATTGCAAAAAAGTAGTATTTTAGTCAGGTAATAACAAATTAACTCCCTCGATAGGCAAACCTTTGTTAATAATGCTAAAAAAACAAGTCACAAGTTGAATCATGAAGTTGGTTCATATCAGAAAGAACAATATGTATCAAAATATTTGAACAAACCTTTGCGTCCCCTCAGAGCCCGTCCATGCTGGCTGTAGTCTGCAAAAGTAACATGCAATATTTGTCTACACATGCATGCTTCAAAATCAATACAACCGAAAATAAGTTCTGATTGTGAAAAATTCGTCAATACGGAAAGAACATTAACAAGACCCAGTACAAAGCTTAGAGATGGTTAATTAAGGTATTAAATCGTCAGGATTATTGGTATTTAGATATACCTGGAGTCTGATAATGCAGTATGACACGGTCTTGAAGGATAATTATTTTTAATCAGAATCAAGATTTCTAAATATGAAATATATTGTTTTATACATGCAGTAATTGCTGGCTGAATTAGTAAAATGCGGTCAAATTTTAGCAGTGAAAAGCGCAGGGTTTAAACTGCAAAAAATTAACAAAATTATTGTTGATAAACATTTATTCCGTCATTTTGAAACCGTGTAAACAGAAAGAACAAACTTTAAAAAAGCACTATTTCCATGGTGCAATTAAGCCAAGTGTTACATGAAGCCCTCCAATAACATTGGATAAACCTTACCTGGAGGTGCTCCTCTGTGGTGGTTCATGTTTGAATCACTTGTAGAACGTTTTGCTAATTCCTGACCTTTCTTTGTTCTTGGTAAAGTACTATTCAGATCATTGCCTGAAAAAAATATAAGTGATATTTAAATGAAAGACCAGCTAATAGTTTTGTTTCTTTTTATTTGGGAAACTCAAAATTTCTTAAACTGAGCACACAGGTTGCTGAGAAAATTTAAGTTAGGAACCTGAAAGAGTCACTCAAATCTAGAAATTTTATTATATCTGATTTGGTATTTCACATGTTTTTAAATTTTAGAATTAACACAACCATAGCAATCTGAACATCCTATGCTTTTCTGTGAAAAGACTCCAAAATCGTTCTCTGGATGATACCCACATCCATTATATTTCAGCCATGTTATGGTGGGAAATGAACACTGAAAACAATGGTAAACCATTTAGTCCTTGCAATTGTGGCTATGTTTCATACCTAAATACAGGCATTAAAAGTTAAAAGTAGTGAAATAATACATGTGTATTTAGATTGGCCTTTTAATCATTCTGTGAACATTTGAAGAATACTAAATCTTAAGAAATGTTCCAACTGATGTATCAGTATTTTACTTCTGCTTTTAAAAGATTTTGGCTATTTTAGTTTAGCCCCAAATTTTGGTTGAAAAGTGCAGAGTAATCCTCTTTTTTGGAAAGTCTGATACGGCACTGAATTCCATGTTACTTAATTATCCTGGCATGAAATCATACCTTATATGTATTAGAAATTGGAAGATTCTCAATTAAAATAGGGTTGTTTTTATACCCTTCACCCGAAAACAATATGGTAATCTAGCACAATACCAGAAATGGTAGCTGCCATTAACTTCAATTAGGAATGGGAATTTCGAATCACACCTTATCTTTGTCATTGCTTACTCAGATGCTGTGCTTGCTTTGCACAAAAGAAAAAAAATACTGATTTTAGCCAATAAAATTTGAACCTTAGAATCTAAAGGCCAGGCAAAGAATAAGGTTTTAAACTTACACCATTTTGCAAAAGAATGACATACACAGAAACAATAAATGTAGCCTTATTATAATTCCACAAAGGGAGGTAACTGTTTTACCTTGTGATCTCTTGGCTTGTGCTACTGGGTTCTCATATTGCGTTCTTCTGTTTACATGACTGCAAGTAATAATATAATGTGAATGTACAAGGACTGTAACAATTATGTTACAAGAAAATAACATGTAAACAAAGTGAAAGTAGGTCAATTAGCATGAGCTGTACTAAACATATATGAAAACATGTTGTGTCTGATTTCCTAAAAAAAAAAAGTCTTTAAACTAGGTTCTACTTATAACACAGGTTTAATTTGTGCATGGAGATAGTTTTGATAATTATGCTTACTGGAATAACTGAAAATTGGTAGGATTTATTTTTTTGAATTTCTATTCAGTATTGCCGGGCATGGCAAATGAAACAAGAATGACCATGCTGTTGGAAAATAACAGCTATCCCATAACCAAGCCTAATATTGTATTGGAAGAGAAGTAGTCCCAAACCAATAAAATGACATACAAATTTACTATGACTAGAAGGTCTAAACTCACACTTTTTAAAAAGAGATTTTTTTTAAATAACTAAAAAAAAAAGAAACAAATAAATAAGAGACCTTAGACTGATGTTTCCTGTCCAAGTTTTAGCTCATTTGGCCATGAAATTTAAGAATAAAAGCCTTATTACAATACAAATTGTTTTCACAAGGAGTTTAGATATCATCCTTAACACCTTTTGACAATTCTTCATTATATATAACACATAAGAGTTTAGAAGTTATTTACTAAAGAAATCTATGAATATTACTATAAACTCAATTAAAATGGTGGAAATATTAACAAATTTTACACAAATGTCTTATATATGTTTCACTTACTCTATGTAATATGTGCCATAGTGTGGATCTTCAACTTTTTCCCATCCAAATGGTAGCTCTGAAATTTAAATATAAACCATACTCAGCATATTAAGTGGAGACTACAAATCACACTCTGTAATTTTGCCAGATGAAACAAGATATAGAAATTATTACATTTCCCACCACACATAATAAATTCCCACTGTTTAGTATAACTTAAAACAGCTGATTTCTAAACACAAAAACTTCTTCCATCTCACAAATATAGAAATTGGCACTTTCAATTTTCAGAAAAAAATCATTTTCCTCTTATACCTCATCAACTTCAGAAATAAAACTGTCTGCACATATAATAATCACACAGATTCTTTGCAAAAATCCACAGAATTCAGTAAACTGAGAAAGAGATCAGAAAAAGCAACTCATAAATTTTGATAAATTTTAGAAAATAAACTCTCTAACTTTTTACTTACAAAATTTTTTAAATGAAAGATTTCTTATCATTTAGCCGAGGTTTGGGTATTATAAATAGCTACAGCTGTGTTTACCAAGCTTTACATCATCAGCGTTAGTTATACAGATGGTATAATCATTACAAAATGATGCTTCCTGGAGACAAAGAGAAGCCAAGGAATTATGCAAAACTCAACCTCAAAAATTTGCTTTTCTGTAATTAGACATGGCATATATTACGTCATCTGCCATGTTCTCTGAGGAAATTGTTGATTGCCTGCATATACAATACAAGAGTAATTTTTTAAACTCCAACAGATATTTATGAGAAGCAAAATCATCCATCAAAGCTATGTATGGACAAATTTTAAAATAAGGTGAAAGAAATAAGCTCAAAAGAATAAAACTGTCTGGTTACAATAAAGACGTTTATGCAAGTACTTGCCAGAACACTTAAGCCATGCTTGGGAGCTGGAGCACCATTTAAAATGCTAGGCAAGCTAGTTTTTTAGAATTGTTTTTCATTGGTAAATTGTGACTTGTGGTCACTAAAAATAACAGAGCATATTAACTTGCTACCCTGTGGTTTTGAGCTGCAAAATTTCAAAAAATATCAAAACAAATAAATTTAAACCAGCATTATTCAATCCTGGAAATCTTATTAACTAAAAATTTGAAGGCAGTCTACAATACAAATATTCACCTATGCTTAAACATATAATTTTTTTGCTCTGTTTCCAATCATCAATTTACAATTTTGAAGCCTTGAAAATTAACTGAAAATCTTGAGGCTCCAAGGAACTTGTTACAGATTGCACTTTGCATGCACGATCTTGGTTGCATGAATAATAACATTTGGGATTACTGGAACACCCTAAAAGCATCTGAAAAATTCTGAGATTACCAGGTACCAGATGTGATGGCTGTCCTGATTAATTGACAACATCAGTCCAGAAATCATCACTCCAACTGTTTTAAATTAAATACCAGTGACCTGAACATATGTTTTAGGAAAGTGACATGTGCAGTTACCAATATGTTAAAAAGGCATTTGATTACAGATACTGAGAGATTAGAAATCAAAGTACACCGATAGTAAGGAAAAGAAAAGGCTCCAAGGAGTCTGTAACTGATCACAAGCCTCACAGATGCATATATGGTCAGCCATAATAAAAAATTATCTCTTAATTGGACCATATTTAACCATGTGATTAAAAAAAACCCCAAATTTTCTAGAAGTTAACCTAATGATGTCGGTACTGATCCAATAACTTCAAAAATCCTAATAATTCAAAGTAAATCATATATTTTAATATTTATCACAGCTTTTTGCAGAAAGTCTTTTCAGAAACATTACATTTTCTAAAATAAAGTTATAAATTATGATTTCGTTTTTAATTGTTAACAAATTCAAAATATTTGACCGCCATTTTTATGTGGTCCCAAAACCTTAAATGAAACCTTGTTTCCCTATGTTGTTGACATACAGAATAATAAATGATCTTTATTTTCTATGCAAGGAGACTTGTTTGTAATTTTAAATGTAATATATATGTTTAAAAGTCATGGTGGTTTATTATGTAAGTAATAGTTTCCGAGCTTCTATGGTGTCCCCATTTGAAAATAAATGACTGTGGTTGGTCTGTTGTGAAGATAGATTCTGAATGGGAACCCCATTAGGACAAGACAACACCTTCTAACTTTCCCTTTACTGTTTCTATTCTAATATGTGTACTTCTATATATTAACATAAGTAAAGACTAAGTAAGTTAGTGACTAACTAACTAATTTATTAAGTTTAAAATCCAGTACAAAGGTTTTAGTTTGTTTGTTCAGGGTTTAACCCTAATTTCAACAATATTCAAGTCATATCGCAGCAGTCAGTTTCACTGGTGGAAGAATCACAGAGAGAAACATGACCTTGGGCAGGTAACTGACAAACCTTGTCAGTTGCGATGCCAGTACAGTAGTTTACATCAACTACCTAAACCACTTAAAATTTGCAATTGCTGCTTCTCTATTAAGCACACAATATTTAGGAGTAAAAGCAAGGACTGGTCGATAAAGTCAGAATAATGTGTCAGGGTAAGGTGTAATATCTTCCTGTGGACTGTTGCTTTCATGAGCTGGCACATTATAAATCTAGCTGAGCATGTAGGGGCTTAAATAAAATATTGTTTGTTTGTGGTTTATTGACCAACCCTAAAAAATCTGCCAGACTGTCAATTTTTTCTTCTCTCCATTTCTAAAACTTAAAATAAAACTTGATCCAGAAATTCCAGTGACTACCAGTATTGTTAATGTTTCTAATATGTGTTAAAAAAAATATTTTTCTTACCAAACCACCCTAAACTCTGAAGGTACAGTCGGAAACAGCAAACTCACATATTTTTATGTTGGCCTAGATCTAGTACAAAGCAGAGTTCATTCATTGTCACTCATTTTAAATATGCATGAAATATTTCCCACTGGACATTTAGCACCATTCAATCAATCAATCAAGGAAATAACCAAAATTAGAATTAGAATATTTTTCAATCCAAAACCTCCATATGATAGCAATTCATCTTCTGATTTCATTTTGTATGGTTGCTAGGTCCTGCCTGCATGGTATAACAAATGCAACAACTTGTTGTACAAATGACAAATATCTAGTACAAATATAACAATTCTTGAAGGTAACTTTCAGTAAAAACAGATTTGTTATGTCAAAAACTGATGACGGTTAATATGAAGCACATTGTAACCATACATGGTACACCATCATGCCAAGTTTAATCAAGCTATCTTATATAGTTTCTGGACACATAGAAACCTTGATCAACACCGTTGCAAACATAGACATGATGCAGATGCAATTCCAATAGTTGTACTTTACTCAATTTTATAATTTTGGTAATGTTGGTAGAGAACCAGTATTCATATATTTATCTACCAACATTTACATGAAAAGTCCACAACTCCTCCCCCTTCCAAATAGGCATTGGCTAGAAAAACCTGTGTACACGTTTGTTTATCTATGTAAATTAAACAATATTTTTCTCCCATGAAATCAAGCTGGGTTTCTGATTGCAAAATGAGCTAAATAAACATATAATTTTGTGAAAGTTACTAAAAAACAGTCTGGTTTATGTTAGTTCTTTAAAGAAGGTTTACTTTATGATTTCTGATAAACAAGTGACAAGTAGGCATGTGTTCCTGAATAAAACATTTTAAAGAGTCATCCAATGCTAAGGCCATAATAAAAAATTCCTAGATTCTTATCCCTGCTCACCCTGTATGTTAAAAATTAAGCATACACAATCACTCATTGATAAAATTATTAAAATCCAACTGACCTCAATTTATGATCAAACATGATGGACCAAACACTATACATTGTGAAACTTGTGTATGGATTTGGATGATTTTCAGCTTTTTCATCAAACCCAAAAACTTTTTGATCGAATACATGATCAAAATCTATTTGATACAACATGGCTACAATTTTGAAGGTATCATACACAGCCAAACATTGTTTGATCATGTATGCTGAGTACATTGAATCAAACGACGACTGAAATACATGTATGTGAATCTTGTTTACTCTGTACAATAAGTTTGACTTTGATCGTGTATGCAAGGTGTTTATGACCAAATATACACGTTCAAACATGTTTTGTCAACCTGTGTTGATAATTTATGACACCTTCAAACATAACTGTATGATCAAACAATTTTGTTAGATCTCATTCCGATTCTACATAGTGTTAAGTCTGTTCGATCTAACATTTCATTTCTGAAAAGCATACTTAATGCACCCTTTCCAAAATAGTATTTGTAAATGTTGCACTTTATGACTAATTAAAACAGTGTAAAATCTGCAAAATGTATCACATGACATCAAATATGAAAACAATTGATCAACTGTGTAAACTACAAACATCTGTTGGCACACACATAATATAAAACAAGTTTTCTTACAAAAAAATCCCTGATGTAATTTCATAGAATTTATTACTATCTCCAAAAGCATCAACTCCCTTCTTCATGAATCTACTAGTTATTTATATTCTTATGAATCACTAAAATATTAGAAAAACAGATTCCAAGACCAAAAAGCCTGTTAATGGATTCTTAATCTAAAATTCTGTATATCAATTAACAAGCTTGCTTTTACTCACCTTAATCAATGCAAATTACTTCCCAGAAACTTTTTATGTAGATTTCGAACAATCATGAAAGGTATTCTCTTATCAATTTCTCAGAATGTTTATTTCATGTTGATGTGTTCTTGGGAGTCTGTATTATCAGTGATTATGTGTATTGAGATAATGAAATGCAAGTACACAATCATCATCTAATTATCTATTTACAATATTTCACCTAAGATTATGCTGTGACTTCATCTGAATCTAGAACCTCCTCCTCCTATTATTTTAGAATTAAGGTCAGCTACCAACCTAGGTGGTCAAATAACTCCACCAATGGTTAAACTATTATCATCTCCTGATAAACAACTTCTAAACTATTTATTTACGTTGTCTAGAATTTCTCATGGTACATGGGTAATCTAAAAGAACTGATTGTACTGTTTATTAAAGATTGTTGATGTTTCTGAGAATCATGGTACTTTAGACAAATGTAAATAAAATTCCACATTACAGCAAAATAAATATCTGTACCAAAATTATTCTCTTGGTACAAAGTCCCTTTCCAAAGAATATTTCTTTGTCTTGCTTTCCTCAAAATTTTAGCCACTTTACTACTATAAACAAATAAACTTTCCAACAGCATAGTGGCTTGTAGGGTGAAACAGTTTAAGAGAACTGGTACAAAATATATGAATATTAATTTTTTTAAAGGGACATAACAAGTCTATTTTTTCTGTAATTTCAAAAGCAAAAGGTTTTTAAAACAATTAGAATATCAAACAACTTCAAAGCCTTTCAGCTCAATATACAATATCATGTCAAATAACAAGAATAACTGAAATAATTAGCCTTTTTGTCCTTTGTCACCTGCTATTGACGGTTAAATATTAGTTTACTGTGTGAAAAGAGAGACAACTCTAACTTTAAAATTGACATTAAGAGGCAGAATTATCTGCCTTATGTCACTCAAAAGAAAAAGACTATGAATTTGAAAATCTTACACCGATTGAACTAGATACTGCAGCTTAACCTGCAACTCCAAACTCCATTATTGTTTTATTTGTCAACCAATTTTATGAATTGTTTGTTTTGAAAAAGATTTTTGTGTATGTTTTTGTGACATTTAAACAATGGCTTCATTTGAGAATGGTGGACAAAATTATTCAGATTTTGAATTGTGTTTGGAAAATGGAAAATGAATGAAAAATGAAAAACACATATATCATTAAAATATCAAAGTTTGAGTTTTGCAAATGGCTATATTGCAAAACGTAACCAGAGTTGATAAAGCTTAAGATGTAGGTCAAAGTGATCAAACTTCTCCAAATTTTGATCGTAATCAAGTTGAATAAAGTAATATTTTGCAGCCGTATACTTTTTGAGAAATAGACCCAAAAGTAGAAAGAGAGTCAGTGAAGTGTAAAATGTAGGTCAAGGTGACTGCAACCCCATTGCTAGATATTGGGATAGCACCACCTAGAAAACATTCTGGTTGAGATTCATAGCAAAATCATGTAGACTTCTTGATAAATAGGGCTAGACATAAAATTAGGCAAAAACTGAAGGTCAAACTGATCAAATTACTGAACATTTTGATTGAACTATTAACAATGAATACCAATATTTGGATCAAGTTTTATAGCCGTATCATGTACTTCCTAAGAAATGGTGCTAATGCAAAACTTTCCAGAAAGCACAAAGGTAATACTAAAGGCCTTGTCCACATTTTTGGTGGAGCGTGAAAAAAAGGCTTGTTTTAATGGTAATGCTTTCCCTGTATTTTTTAATAACTAAAAATAAATGAAACAAGGCATCCATTAAAACATCATCATATAATACCAATTTATATCATATGAGATTTCCATGCAATTAAACAAAATTAATGTGTTACGATAGACCTGCCTTTCCATAAATCATACAGGATTATTATGATTTAATCAATTTTATATAGGTAGCGTATCTACATTTACAACATATGGAGTCTTGACGTCAAACAAAGCTTGAATTTTATATGATTTCCCTATAGAATTACCTTTCATAAAAATCTTTGTAATATATATTTTATTGATGAAAACCCCTGCCCGAATAATTGTGTTAATTTGATTATTTTTCACTTTTCGTCACGTTTCATCATATTGCCTATCGGTTGTTGACATGCCAACTTTTAAATTTTTATGGTTGGAAGATGTATACCACTGAGTAAACGAAGATTGAACCTTTATTAAATCTTTGCATCTGGGACCAGGTTACATGTAAATGTCAAAATAAAAATGTGGGATGGACTCATGGATGAAGTCATGGGCTGGACTTTTGGCCTATGATAATGATGGATTCCTAGGATGGACTCGTGGATTCAAACTGATTATCATTGACTTGTGGAATGGATTGTTGGCTTAAAATTGACTGGACTGAAAAGATGAAAACTGTATTTGTTTTGAAAGGTTGAACTGTAATATACGTGGAACATGATCAAAAGAGGCTAAATAAGGTCATCCTATATTCTACCATTTCATCAGCTTTTACTGGTTCATCTTAACTCAAGTTTTCAACACTGGATTTAATTTTGTAGCACAAAAGTCACCGTATTCCATGTGCAGGGGCAGATCCAGGAGGGGGGGGGGAGACAGGGGTACTTGGACCTCCTTTGAAACGCACAAAAGGTAAAAAAGGAAAAATAAGTCCACAAAAAGTGGGCCCCCCGTTTCCATAAATCTGGATCCGCCTCTAATGTATTTTAAAGTGCAAGTGCAAAGTACAATTAAAAAAATTAAACCATGGGCAAAATTCCATTTTTTTAAGTCTTGTTTGAGGTTGTTTAGAATCCTCCAAAATGAATAATTCTAGTTTCCTTCCCCTACATTTTTCTCCAACAGTTTTCTGCTCTCCATCTTGCAATACAGCCAGTTTGCAGGGGTACTGAAGGATTTCAATCAAAATTAAGGTCAGGGGTGCTTAATACGTTGAGGAATATGGTATTTTTAGTAAAGTACAAACATAAAACCAAGGAAGAAAGAATTCATTTCATTTCAGTCTTTTTGATTCATGTAATAAAAGGGAGATTTAAGATACTCGAGGTGCAAAAAAAAAAAAATTAACGTTGAACTATGGACCAAAGAAAACAATAGTACACAAAACGCTAGACAGACAATTACTTATCAACAACACAATTGTTCTTAAACATAGAGAAAATTTGTCCATAGGACACTTATGCATGCATCCCAGAAAACAGCAAGAACACACGTCTGACCTGAAGAGTGGACATGGTAAAACTCATCACGGTAATGCTTCAGACCAACTCAGGTGCTTCGCAAGCGCAGCATGATACGACCGCAGCACGTTGACATGTGAAAAGTGAACAAATGACCTTTTGGGTAAGCGTGGACACAGTATTTTGTTGGACACAATAATGTGCTGGACACAGTAATGTGTTGGACAAAGTATAATGCTGGACACAGTAAAATTCAGTTATATGACTGGATCTTTTTGACTCATATTATCCTCAAAACTTGTGTCACTTTTGTTAGATTTTTAATAAGGAA
>JARWCS010000005.1:5203073-5217294 GCA_034783895.1 Geukensia demissa
GAAAGATATTCTGGAGCTTGTTTATTATGAATACTATAAAACATGGTAAGTCTTCTGGTTTTCCGTCTGTCCTTCAATAATTCCCAAGAATTCCGTAAGAATCCGTTCATACTCTGGTGTATATATTTTCAAAAACCTTTTATCCTTAATCCGGATATATTTGTAACATAAAAAACAGCTATCTAACTTACAATAAAATCAGTTAATAAAATACACTCGATTTTTCAAACTGATTCTAGAGTCTAATGTCAGAGATACTGCAACCCAACCACAAGAAAAACAGAAAGAAGATTCGAATTAGAGCTTTCCGTAAGGCCTTCAACAAGAGTTGAATATCACTCCTTGTGAAAAGCTCTAAATCGTCCCAAAGTAAAAAACGTGTTTACGTAAAATAAAGCTGATCCTACATGAATATTATCAAAAATGTACATGCCACAAAATATACAACACAAACATAAACCTATGACCACATTTCTGACTTGAGACAGGCACACGAAACATGTGGTGGGGTGAAACTAGTTAAGTAAAATCCAAACTCTCCCAAAACAAGTGGTAAAAAGGAAACAAAAGCCGCAACTGACAACACAAAAAAAATCAAACAGAAATATTGATTTTCTGACATTTGGTTCTGATGGTTTGACAGAACTGTTTTTGGATTATAATTCATTTTAATTTAATAGGTATAAAAAATTCTTTCGATAAATGTAATAATGTTAACTGATGACAAATATAATTTTTGAGACCTATGTTAACTGATTATAAGTCCATTATTGATTCTTAACTGTCACGAAATCACCTTGTTGAAATTAAGCCCATTTAAGGCAATATTATTGTAATTTTCCTATATGTAGTTAACTCAATAACTATCTACGTATTAAATTTTACATGCTCATCATCTGCCCGGATGAGATAAATCACTTATACAGTGACGAGGTCATATAGTTCTTGACTGTCAACTTACTTTGTAAATACCGCTTTTGTCAATATATAAATTACATACACCAAAATGGAAATATTTTTAAAGCGAATATTTGGCGTTTTCAGTTTCTGTTTGTGGTGCTTGGTTATGTCTGCACTTGAGCAAAGTTCTTTTGGATGTAAGTAAAAATTTGCCATATATTTGTCTATAATTTCATGATGTAATTGCACAGGGTTATATGAAAAATTTAAGTCAAATTCAAGAACAAAGTAGTGATGTTAATTTTTTGTGAAAATAATTAAAGGATAGTTTTTCATTCATTTGTAAAAAAAATAATGTAACTCATGTTTGGATCTAAAATTATTGTTTTTTAATTATATCCGAGTCAAATTGATACGAATTCTTGAACATTTATTTTCCCCTTTCGATATTATTTGCAATATATTCGGAGCATTTCGGAATTTCAGGATTCTACGACCTGTTCTGCTCTTTTAAGTTTTATGATGATTTTAAGTTGAAGCTCTACCGTCTTTGCAGATGTCTTAGAACACCAGAAACTAACAAAAGATATACAGATCCGTCTTTATGATGAGGAAGACGCTCTTACAGAAGCAGATTATTATCATTATTTTCAACGCAACGGTAGGAGCATTTTTACTACATGTACTATGCAAAAAAGTAATCTACTGGCATCTTGAAAGTCTTAATGTGAGGTTCAAGTTTTTTCGTTGTAGGAAGATTTACTCAGAAGTTTATAATGCAACCGTGAGGTAAAAACTTCACACTTTGGCCGACGTAATTCGTTTAATGATCTCTTTTTTAGTAAACGATGTACTCTTCTTTCTATGATCCTGATAAACGGATTTTAAAGACAAACATTCGAAAAATGTTTTAAAAATAGTTAAGTTTTTAAAAATGCCATAGAAGAGCTAAACGTTCAATATTTGTGTATTATAAACGGACTCTCTTTCTAAAGACCAACGCATCTTTATTTTTACCATGAACCACCCACAAAAATGTGTTTACTGGTATAATATACTATAGGAAGGGAGATAATTTCAAACTAACGGATAAACTAGAAAAGATTACCTAGACCATGATAAAGACAAGAAAAGCATCACATGTCAAACAGAACCAAAGTGACAAAAAGACCTTGACTAAATACTGCAGTGAACTCGATTTGTCCGAAATAGTAGGCAATATCGACATCTATAGAGGCACTCGATTGATGCTAATTTCAGTTCTGGTAATCATACAGCCGTCTGCAGGTTCAGAATTATCATACGTTTATTGCTAAAGGCGACGACGTGGCGGGACTAACTAATTTTAAAACAATAAGAAGGCAATCTTTCGTATCTCCTAACCTCAAGCTTAGTTTTAATATACTGTTCATGAACATGAAGTTTTAAAACGTTTTCTAATTAACCTTAGCACATAATTTAATTTTCAGCTTCCCTGTCTCAGCCGATGGATATGTGGGGTGGTTTACGACCAGGAGAAGCAACATCTACACACAGTTGTGACAGTGTGAGAGGAGTTCCGAGTAACTTAAGAAGTTCATCAGTAATGAGACCTAATGGAATATCAAGTTTTTATCAGAAATATACAGAGGCTTATGGAATACCAATCCTCGGTGAGATATATTTTTGATGTTATAACTTTTTTTACTGTTCATTTTCTTCTGTCGATTGAAAATAACAAAAGAGAACATAGATTTCAGCATAATTATGACCTCATTGTTGTCTTCATCTTGAATGCTTTTTTAACGTTTGGTTAGTTTTACCTTACGTATTTGTTAATTGTATATATTTGTATATATTTGAATCTCGAAGACTTATCTTCAGTGCATGATATTGCAGTCTTCCGAAATTTAACGTACGTTTAACAGAAATGCCAGAAAGACAGGATCCACATCTTATATACATTTAAAACAAATATTAAAACGCCAAATTTAACTGCACGTAAAGTACTTTCTGGATTTACCTTCATTCAGACATGCTAGGGACCAAAATTAGGAAGATAAGTCATACATATGAACTTAAAGTTACATTTATGAGCCATATGAAAGATACAGAACATGACGTAATAATGACCGTCGATAAGTTGGAATTTTACAAATTCAGTGAAAATGTGGGAAAGATGAAAATTGTATTTTTCCAACATACATAGTACAAAAATAAATAAGTGCATACAACTCAAGCATCGGTGAGCTTTTTACTACCTCCACATTGTACAAGAGAAACACTCCGAAAAATATCAGGAAAACATACAAAAATATTACGGTAACTTCTTAATTTTAACTTTCAGCAATTACATGTACTTATGTCTTTTTGTCATCTATCAAAAATACAATTTAGACTTGGACTTAGCTCTACAATAATGTGACTGCAATTTAAATACGTCTTATAATGTATGCTTAATTTAGCTTCAAGAAATGTTCCAGATGATGCCTTAAAACGAGCATGTTACATCACAAGGTTTGTTTTTGCTGACAATTATGCAGTACGGAACTCTTTCTACAAACGATCTGGACGAACCGCAGTTATTGGAGCATACGAAGGAACTACAAGCATACCAGAACACAGCTTTCTACCTGCATGGTGGAATGACCGTGCACGTGGTCTAGGGGCTACAGACTCAGCTCCGATTTCGACTGGTGGAGAGGAAAATCTACTTTGTTATCAGAACGATCGTTATCGGAATGAAGATATTTACCTCCATGAATTTTCACACGGGGTCCATAATCTTGGTGCTAAGTATGCTATTAGGGGATGGCACCAAAGACTGGTTAATAGTTACAACAATGCCAGAAGAACAGGTTTATGGGCGAATACCTATTCTATGAGTACCGTTGAGGAATACTTGGTGAGTAAATTTTGTGAAGATAATAAATTGGAAAATATAGGTTTCAATTCAGGTAGTTAATCATTTTTTTTTTCATTTGCCTGACAAGTTTTTGACACCGAGAATATCTGATTAAGTTAAAGACCGTTCCTTTAAAATTGGTGTCAGATATGTCTCCCGTGCTCCATATCAATTTCGTAGCTTTCAAAGAAGAGAAAGCTGAAGTCGCAACAAAAGACGCTGTTGTGTCCCACCTCATTCCCTCTTTCGATTATTTTGATCATTGTTGAACTACTTTCGTCCTGAATATGCATGAAATATTTGCCACCGGAGGTTAATCAATCAACAATCAATCCATCCGACTTCCTTTAAAAATGGTTTTTGCCGTCTAGCAACGTTATTTGCCGTTTTGTTTTCACTTATGGTCACAGAAATATATTGAAGATGATATGACTCATATTCCACTTTCGTTTTTGTAAAAAGATTTTTTCATTTTGATTTTATATGATTTTCCCATTATAACTCAAGGAGAAGAATTTCTTTTCCGTTAATTAGGACATGTCAGATGTAAGGGAAGACCAAGATAACCAAACAAGCATAAAGTCTTTTATAAGTCGTTACTAGTCAATTCTAATAATACACATCTTCGGAATATCAGTACATCACACAGAAACGCCAATATTACTACCATCAATGCTTGTGCATGATAGTTTTGTTGAAATTTCAATATTATCGCAAATTCAAACTCCAAAATAAGGCTATTTCTACGATAAATGCATGAGAGTGGACCGCATTTACGAGTACACCTTTTTAGCTACAATATACTGACTCTCCCTTAAAGGGAAATCTCATAATTCAAATCTACCAATAATAATTTCAAGAATTTTTTTCTGTAAGTGAATGGTGTCTAGGACTTTTAAATTCAAGAAAAAAATTAGGGGGTCATCGACCTCGTTTTGGAGTTATGACGTCATATAAATCATTAAAGATATTACTTTTATTTGGGCTTTCGCAAAAATTAAGGCAAAGTATAAACAAAAATGTTGTTTGTGTTATAAAATTATAAATATTTGAAGTCTTAGTCACGGTTGTATGATGACTGAAAATGTACCTTTACAACCTCTAATGTCCTCTAATTCTAATGTTATTAATTGCAAATAAATTCGTCAGTTTCAAATTTTAAAGTATTAAAAGAAACTGATTATTACCTGTCGATAGCACGTCAAATCCGATAACATTTCCGGGACAGAATTATTAGCATTAACAGTCTAGCTGCCTGCCCCGGAGTATGGCGTATAAATCTCCCGGCTCATACGCGTTTTAAGAATATCTGTCCAGTACAGGGATTTTCTAGACAGAGCTGGGTCGTTGACACAAAAACTGCTCAAACAGAGATGTTTCTACTCAGTTGAATTCATCACTCGACACCAAATCTTGTCTGCAGGTATCGAATGCCTTTTTAACAGATGAAAACAGACATTTTTTCTGTAAAATTGCGGAGTAAACCAAAACAGGCTGTTCGTTTTCTCTGCCTGGAGGTTATGATGCCATGAAACCTTCCTATTTACCCTGAAATGACTAATACCGGATCGGAAAATGGACAATTTGTCGGGTGTCTTTAACGAGGCAGGAACTGCTTTCCCTTCAGGACCACCTAAATTCGCCCCCAGTTTTTTGTCGTGCTCCACCATTGTTCATGGTTTTGTATTTTTAGTTTTATATGTTTATATGTCATGTGTCCGTCTTGTTCGTGTCCACAAGATTTTTCCCTTTTGTCTGGCCCTTCGGGTTTTTTTTTTCGCTTCCTCCCTTATATTCAAATTTTATAAGGGTTGGAATCACTAATTTCAACTTGCAAAAGTTCAAAATTGAAGGTTTATCTACCTGGACTGTAGAAAATGCGACCATTAGCTGGTAACAATGTAACAATTCAAAGAATTTCAATGGCATTGTGATATATTAATATGTTTTTACGTAGGCAGAGGGAGTTCAAAGTTACTTCAACGTAAATGACTACAGTAACCCACCTAACGGAATCCATGGTACAATTGACACAAGAGACAAGCTGAAGTCTTATGATCCTGATTTATATGGACTTATTGAAGAAGTGTTTCCTTGTCAAAATACTTATCTAAAACGATGCGGATCTACCAGAGGTATCGGTTGACAGCGATATCTTATATAAGAACAAACGTTTTCATAATTAAAAAATTCGAAGATATATAGGGGCAGACATAAATCGGTCAATCAAATGGCAAAGAACAACACAAAAAGCTATGTGACAAACTTTGTAAACCTTTGTTTTATAAAAGGTGTACCACATTTAATTGAAATCTAGCACTACCGTACATGCATAAGCCTTTAACCGCGCTATGTCGAAAATAAATTTTAGGACTGTGGCCCAGGGCTTTATAATGAATGTGTGTGTGTTGGTTAAGATGATCATGAGTCTTATTTTCGAACATATTTTGCAGTGTACCTTTTTCGGGTCATGGTTCTCTTCCTTCATACTGGTGCTAGAAACATGTTATTTCAATGTTTTTTATGTGAAAATGTTTAAATTATTATTGAATTTTACAAATTTGCAACTTGGTAACAATTCAAAACGTTGAAGCCTCCCAATAAAAGAGCATTTAGGATGTTCACTTATCATATCTAGACATTTTTTTAGAATTTTTAACTCCTTTACATAATTTGATCTAATATATCTAACAGAACCATTTGTGGGATTAGGAAATCCTTCATATTGATTGACAGAGAACATTTGTACCTTTGTAATTAGGTTTAAATGCCTGAAAGTAATTTGCACCCATTTTTGACATAATTTAGCAAAGGAACAAGCACAGTCCATAAAATCGAACTGTATAAAAGGCACTGGGGGCGGAACTGGTCCCGGAACTGGAAATGGCACCGGAACAGGTGGTGGCACCGGGACGGGTGAGATTAATACCACCTTCTCACAGATTTTTCTTTCGAGTCTTTACGGATCTCCGACTCGTAGTCAATCGCAAGTAGTCGTAATCACTCCTCGTTATCCGTTAATAACTCGTCACAACTCGTACACAGTCACACGCATCCATAAAAGTTCAAAATTTTTTTTCAAGATTGTACACGGACTTAATTTTTCGTAAACAATCCGTTAATAACTCGTAACAATCCGTAGTATCGTAAACTGGTCGCAAGACTACGTAAACCGTAAAACAGTCGTAAAAAGTTTTGTTATGAATCTTTGCGGTGAGATACATGTAACGGATAGCTTACGAATTGTTTACGGATTATTACGATTAAAAAATTTTCATTCAGGTGGGGTTATAATCGCTTTAAGAGTTTTCTAGAGTCATTACGAGTGCTTTAAGTATTGATACGATTACGAGTAAATACTTAAAATTTCTGATTAAGGAAACTCACAAAACTTCAAAGAAATAGCACATTTTGCATACAATATATAAAAGTTGTAAAATGATGATACATAATATTGTAAACACTTTTGAGTCAAAAACGTATATAATCGTAATTAACTCCTATCTATTCATAACAGCACGTGAATAGTGAATACTCGTAATTACTCTTGGAACGCTCTTAAATAGCTCTTTAAAGTGCCTTAATCGTAACAGTCCGTGTACTTTTACGAATTTGTGGAATACGTAAGGATCAGTGAGAAAAATCAGTGAGTGTGATGGTACCATAAGTAAAAATGACTTAATCTGTATATATATATGTATATTCATTGACTCTAAGATCTTATTGCCTTAAGATTAAAATTATGTATAAAAACTTCTTTATAAACATATCTAAATCTTTTAATAGTTATTCGTAAATGAACAGAAAAAAAACTAGTCGAAGTAGCCACGTTGCATATCCCCGCGCTACTCTGGTGTTTAATAGTATAATGTGAATATTAAGAGATAATTTTCAAAAACGAGGGGTGGGCTGACCCCTGAAAATGTCCATGGAACTTGTCTTTTCATGCAGAATAAGAATATTTATGATCTGAATGGTTTTTTAAAATAATTTGAGATTCCCAGGATAAGGGGTGGGGTGGACCCCCGGGGATTCCCATGGAACTTGACTTTGCATGCTGACTTAGAATATATATGGTTCAGGGTTGGGGATCGGAATGGTTTTTGAGGTAATTTGTAATTCCGAAAATAAGGGGGTGGGGTTGACCCCCGGGGATTTCCATGGAACTTGATTTTGCATGCCGACTTAGAATATACATGGTTTAGGGGTGAGGATCTGAATCGTTTTTGAGATAATTGGTAATAAATAGGGGGTGGGGCTGACCCCTGGGGATGCCCATTAAAATTGACTTTTCATGGCAACTTAGAATATATATGATTAAGTGGTTGGGATCTGAATGTTTTTTGAGATAATTTGTAATTTCCAGAATTAGGGGGTAGGGTTGACCCCTTGGGATGCCCATGAAACTTGACTTTTCATGCCGACTCAGAATACATATGATTTAGATATGGGGATCAAAAGAGTTTTTAAGATATTTTGTGATTTTCAAAATAAGATGCGGGGTCAGCCCCGGGAGTGACCATAAAACCCCGCTTTAGATAACAATTAATATTATATGTGGTTTTTGGGTGGGGATCTCAACAGGTATTGACACATTTTCAATAATGTAATAATGTACCCTTTGTCTACTGTGTATCCCGACCCCTGGGGTCAAATTATCAAAATTCCGAAACCTTTGGCACAGTCTTCATCTAAATTACAATGACTGAGCCAAGTTTCAGTACCGTATTATATAATATAACCTCAGAAAAGTTGCGTGTCAAAGGATTTATGTACCCTAAGGCTACCCGTGTATCTCCACCCCTGGGGGAGCATTATCGAAGTTCCTAAACCTTTGGCAAAATCTACATCTCAAGTGTAATTATTGTACCAAGTTTCAGTTCCGTATTCCAAATAACCTAGCAGGAGTTGCATGACAAAAGAAAAATGTACCCTAACGCTACCTGTATAGCCCAGGTACTGGGGGTGTTATGAAAATTCAGAAACCTGTGGCACAGTCCCCACACATAGTGTAATCAATGTTCCAAATTTCATCTTCCTACGTCTAAGGGTTCCTGAGATTAACGGCATACGTACGTACGTACGTATCATGATCCCCGCGCAATCGCTAGCGCGGGGGTAATAATTAAATAGAAAAATAAATAATTAAATAAAAAAGATACGGATAACTCCGATTGTCTCACCAAACAAAAACAGTTATATTTTCTGTGTTAAATTTTTGCTGCCTAGCAAAATGCAAATATTAGAAAAAACAATGACATGGCTTTAATTATTTAATGTGAGTGATTCATATTATAATTGCGTCAAAATATTTGTGGTGTTTATCAACAACAACAGCTGGTTAGAAAATTTAAAAAGTTGATATTGTTAAACTTGTCAAACCTTTAAGAAAATATCCAATCCCCTTGATATTGCTCTCATGTAGTATTATCGGTATTAATAATAAAGTTATTTTTCTCATATAATATGATTGCGAATTTTAGACGATGTATGCATGACCTGGCTGTAGATAAGTCTACAAACAGTATCACGTCGTCTTTATTTGTGTTGATCGAAGCACCAAAGTGTTACCAATGACACAATCTTTTCCATGTGTTTAACGAAGGGCTCATGATTTTATTCGTTGTTGGGTTTCTTAGACAAGTTCTCTCGATGGCCATGTTTAAGTTACAGTTACCTTAATTGTACCCCTAGCTCTACATTTTATTCGGGAAAAATAAACTTCAACTAATCACGAAGAGATGATAAGATAATTATGTTTTAGACTGCAGTGATAACAATCCAAGTTGTGGAGCCTGGGCAGCACGCGGTGAATGTACAGAGAATCCCGCATATATGATCCCAAATTGTAAGAAAAGTTGTAACAGATGCAACGGAAAAGGTTAGACAACATATTCTTTCGCTTGAAATAGATCCAAGATATATATTCGACATTTTTCTTTCTCTCCCCGTGCAATGCATATTATATATATTACACATTCCTTGTAAACAGTGCAATATACAGAAACACTTTAGTCTACACGCATGCGATGGTGCAATTAAGATGTAAATTTCATAAAATAGTAAATGGGTATATAGTGCACAGAATAGAATAAAACCAGTAGGAAAACTAGGAACAGTAAAATAAAAACAGTAAAGTAAAATAATTTAAAATAATATTTCTCCTGTTTTCGTATTGATGACTTTTTTAAATTGCACTGCATTTTATTTCTGTTTGTTTTGATATGCGTACTTTGATTTCATGCCATTGAAGAGTGGTTTCTCCTTGAAATTGTGTATACAACATATCAAAACCTAACCTTTTTAGCTATTTTTTCGTAAATTAAGCTGAGAAATTGACGTCATAATGGTATTTTAGTCCATGTATTTCACCTCATATAGTTTAAAGTCTTTATATTCTTTTTTACCAAAAAATAAACATAGCTTTTGGCCATATTGCAAACAGATAGAAATAAAACACAACATCTTTTTTGCGGGCCATAAATGTGCTTTTACGCACCTAAAAGGAATTCGAAGATACCAAAGGAGCAGACAGAAATCGTTAAGTCGGAAAACAGACAAGATCATGGCCAACAAAAAGAAACGAAAGACAAACACAGGACACACAACACTACACTGAACACTAAAGCTGAAGTAACACGAACCCTACAAAAATCAGGCAGGGTAAGCAACTCTTGCTCCACTAGTGGCACCCGTCGATGTATAATCATAATCGATGTTAGTCACAAATGGTATAGGAACGGATTTGTAATCACGACAGTGGGAAGATACACATTGTCATTTATCAAATGGATATCTCGTACCGGTTAACCAAATCATGATGGCGACCGAAAAACTTCCGGAGTGATGACTCTAATCTTTCCCTGGGAAACCCTTGGCTCAGTAGCTTTCTAGTCAGCTGTCAACTAAAATATAAGTTTGTTTGGGGGACTGTCGATGTAGGCTAACTTTTCTCCTCTTATCGAAGATCTACCAAAATGTTATTATGCAGCGCGTATCCCTTTTAGTCGTCACTTATTTAAAAGTATCATTGTTTTCTATATTTAATATTTCATTACCGTTATTTTTGTATTTCTGTATTTTTATAGTGTAAACAAATCTTTTGGAAACAAGATATGACGTTTTGATTATGTCTATAACGGTTTTACATCGACCAAAGTTGTATTGATGAAAATGTAAATAAAAGACTACAACTTAAAAACCTATTAAGTAGCCATTTGATCTTACAGGTCACCTATTGTATTCCCAATATTCCCCAATGTTTCACAGATTTTATCAACTTTTTTTTCTTCGCAAAAGGAGGCCTCCTAATACAAGCTTACGCTACCATTTATAAAATTATTGTAAACCATAACTTCAGTTTCTCTGGTTACTGAGACACACAAGCACGTTGAGAGCCATAGTTGTCTCAAAACTTCTGGAATGTTTAACCCATTGTATTTAAAATGTGCAGCCATAAAAATATACTTACTCTTTACCCATGGTTTCACGTACTCCTACTGATATTATCCATGTGCTCTAAACCCATGGCATTAAGGTACTTTAAACCCATTGTATTCAGGTACTCTAAACCTAATAATATTCAGGTTACAAATTAGTACTTTTTATCAAAAAAATCCAGCCAATTTATTTTTATTTGCATTGGCAAAATATTCCAGTACCAAGCTATTAAATCTAGCAGACCTCTTCCTGCCTGTTATTATTATCTAAACAATTACGCAATTATTTTATTTTAATAAATGTATTTTAACCTTTTTCTTTTAAAGGAGGAACTATTTAGCATTTTTATTCTTTCGCGAACAAAACTAATCCAATACATGAACATGAAGTTATCAAATACATGTAATGCATTTGTAGAATTAAAAGTGAACATTTCGAATGTCAAACTTGCCTTTCTCAAAATTGAAGTTGAATGTTGAATTGGTAAAGAATTTACAGATTTTATTTTACAGATTGATTTTAACGCCTAAACCTCTTCGGCGTTCATGTATGCTCGGTTATATCTCTGTTGGCCTAATTTTGTGTTTATAACTGATGTTCTGAAGCCATTGTCGCAAAGGATACCTAATCTAACAACTTTCCTTGGCTAAACACACAGGACTCAAATATATCACTTAAGTTTAAATTGGCCCAAATATATGCACCATGAGCTTCTCCTGAGCATTGTGCTATTTTTGCTAAATCGCATTTACCCTGAACGACAGTAGGTCGGTAATTTTTGTGATTGACATATAAGAAAGGAACGTTACCTCATCGTTGGCATTTGCAGGCCAGTTCGGAACGTGTTACATGAATTCAGGATAATTGGATGCGACTTACGTTTTTGGCTAACAATGTCATCTTCATTAAACCCCGAGGATGGCCGGGGAATAGAAACAGGCCGATTGGTTTATCCGCCAGCAGGTAGAACCCTTGCTAAAGGGGCGTCAGTTGGTTGAGCGGTATGTATAAATCTCAACCACCCTTCCCATAGGAAGTGCCGGGGAAGAACAGGCACTAGATATTTCCGTCTTTGAGGCACTGGTTCTACAAAAGGAGCGTCCCTAGTTGTGGGTAATATATAAACTGTTCCTGTCCTGAGTATGGCTGAAATACTGCCATTTTTAAGTAGCAATTAATCAATAAATTAATCATAATCATGCAATTAATCAAATCAGTTTATTTCTTTGAATGGTGTACTTCTCCTCAAAAGCACGAAAATGACAACAATTTTTATTTCCAATATAAGTAAAATAAATCTAAAGAAAGAATAGTCCTTAATATGAAAATGAAAATTGATAATTTTACATTAAAAATAAAAGAGCAGGCTATTGCCAGTATATCTCATTTTTGTAAAAGCCGCTTCAAACGAACAAAAGAGTAAATCGATGATAGACAAGAACACACTCAATGCCCATTGGCATATCATATGAGAGAGAGATTGTACTCCAACCCAAAGAAAATCAGAGGGAATTGAAAAATCCAGTTGTCTCCACAAGGCCTTTAACAAGGATGGAATACCACTCCCCGTTAATCGCCCTAAATTAAAACGTGTATAGGACAAAATATCAAAAAGTGTTGTTCATCCTCCTCTACTTTGTCTTTGCAAACCTTACAATATCTTTCACTGGCCTGTATTATGGGTTTGCATTAGTTTCAATTGCTAAGTTGTGTGCATTTAGCCTAAATCTAGTTAAATATGATCTGAGATATTTGTATATATAAAATGTTAAGTAATTTTGAAGTTCAGGTTTTGAGAGGATTTTACAGTAGAATCTTAGTTTTCCAGATTCATTATTTTTTATATGAGTTATCTGGTTCATAAGTTTATTAGTGTAAAATGCATTCATTTCTTTATTAAACTGTTCATATGATATATCTAAAGTTCCTAAATTAAAAATGTTTTTTTAAACTTATGAAGCTGCATCCGAATAAAAGATACATGGTTCAACAGTCACTTTCGTTATACGACAACCATTGAAATATTGACAAACCCCTGGTTAGACTAGAAGAAGCAAACAACTAATTACGTATTTATTCTAATGCCATACAGATATTCCAACGTTCCTTGAAAAGAGTGACATGCAGGAGAAATTAATTGCTTTTAATATTCGGCAGAATTAAAACAAGACAAATCCCATTCAAATCTTGTTAAAGAGAAATAAAATTCGCATGTCTAAGATAATCACCGGCTTTTACTTCTGAGTAACACGACGGGTGACACAAGTGGAGCAAATGTTGCTAACCAATCCGTAGCACCCCCAGGAAGGCCTTCAATTTTCAATAAAGTTGTTTTTAAATTATCACAGGGGTTAAGGTTCCTGCTAATCCGTTTTCCTTTTGTGACATTTTGTCGTTACTAGTAACATATATAACTTGATCAGCTTGTGCATGAAAGGTAAGAAATTTATGCATTAAAATGGCTCTGTTGACACACCTGCGACGGACGTTCGCTATACACATTGCCAATTAGTGAAGTTGTTTTTTTTTTTTTTTCACACATAACGTTTCCACACTGTAATAGCATTTCATTCGTTGCAGTTTTAAGAGTTCTAAAGATAGATTAATATATACTAAAGGACAACTCTTCGAAAAAAAATAATAGCCAGAATAGTAGAAAACACCTGGAACTATTTAACCACACAAGTCACAGGCAAAATGGGTTTAATGTCATACAACCGGTTGACATAATACACATATTTGATACTTTGATACCAACCATTATAAGAATAATGAAGTATTCTCTTTGTTTGTAATAATATACTGAATAAAACAAAAGCAAGTACAAAATACATTAGGTCGACACTTTAGGCAGACTTTTTCATTTACTTCACTTTGATGTAAAGTTTTCAGTTGATATGTTTGATTTGTTCCTACCTTTTCATGTTAAGGGACATAACTCTTATAAATCTTAAGTACGTTTGTGTTAACCATTTTTATAAATCCAATGAAAGCATC
>JARWCS010000005.1:5219169-5233244 GCA_034783895.1 Geukensia demissa
GCTGACGGTGTTTATGAAAAATGACCATTTCTGCAGTCTACATGCCCGATGCAAAAAACACTTGGTTCGCTATGGCTGGGGTCGACAGGGCCGTCTATTATATTTATCTTTATAAGCAATTTGGATGTAACAAATAAATGCCGCATAGGAAGAAAATTAAATGGCACAGTTTTTTTATGTAATTCTACCTAAATATCTGAAAAAAATGCTGGTGTTCGATTGGTCGAGAATCGTGAAATAACTTGATTACAAACTGGGGTGCGTTTTTTTCACCGTATCAGAAACATGATTTCAGATCATTTTTATGTTTCACCGTTTCTTTTACATGAAACATAAACAAGATTTCGAATCATGTGAAACATAAGAGACCAATCATTCAAGATAAAATCATAACCAAAATCAGTTTATTGGAACGTTACGTTTTTTATGGCTAAAACATGATTTTGATTGCTGAATCGTGATTCTGAAACATGTCTCAGATTCAGGTAAAATAAAAGCAGCCCTGGTCTCCTATTGGGTTACGCATTGCTACACAGACTTACTGTGCGTGTGAGGTTCTCTAGTCCCACCCTACTATTTTCATATATTTCTCTAATTAAATATTGCATACCTTTTCATATACTGAATGGAAAAGGAAACCCTAATGTGTATTGTGGGATAGAAAATGACAGCCGCAGCAACAATTGTGTGAATTAACGTTCCTGTGTCCTGTGTATCAAGCTTTCGTTCTAATATTAATGACATTTATTAACTAGTTATGTAAAATATGTTTGAAACTGCCCATTCAATATTAAATGTCCTGAACTAATAAAAACTGACAACTGGTCCAATATGGACTAAACAGGCTCAATACGGAAAATATTGGGCCTGTTTTTCCATATTGAGCCTGATTTTCCATATTGAGCCTGTTTAGTCCATATTGGGCCAGTTGTCAATTTTCATTAGTTCAGGACATTTAATATTGAATGGGCAGTTTCAAACATATTTTACATAACTAGTTAATTAATAATGGATTATATACACTGTGACTTTTCATCATCGAGGGTTAATATATGTTATAGCAATCAAATCTAGACGCACGTGTAAAGCCGTTGATTTAGTTAAATATAGTATGTTAAATGAATAAGACACTGTGTCAGACTATGTAACCATACACGAGACGAACTTCCTGCATTGCATGAAAAGCTGGAAGTTCTGTATACATACAGCCGTCGAAATATGCAAAACTGTTGTAACAAACACGAAGAAGAAAAGGCGTTCAATGAATTTTAATGTCACATCTCAAATAAGCAGCTTTTATACTCTATGCAAGCTTTTGTGGAGTGCATATATTTAGCTTAATCGTGTAGTTTGTTCCTTTCCATCTTTGTATTTATTTCAAATCAAAAGAATGAAATATTTCACGCTAACAATTAATAGTCTGTGATTTACATAATGTCATAGCAATTTACCCATATTTTTTCTACGTAGATTTAAAATTTCGGACTTGCTATCATCCGGTTTAAAGCTTGTCTTTCTGTCATTTGAAAATTTGCTTGCATTCCGTATAATCTGGTCAGCTTTCAACAATTTATTTCGATAGTGTCAATAAGCATTTTTTCAGGTTAATTAATCCGAGTTTAATATCAAAATTTTTATATAGCTTTACTAATTTTTGCTCCCGAGCTCGCGCTAGCTCGTGCAAAAAGACACTTCCGATTTACAAATGACACAATTGTCAAATTAGAAAAATTAAAACTCGTCGCAGTTTTGAACTGATATGCGATTGCTAAAATTTATTGTTGCAGATAGCTTGCACTTTTCCTCCTACATAATAAACGCAATTTTTATTGCCAATCCATTTTATCAGTTCCAGGAAACTCTAAAATAGTATAACAGTTAAATCTATAGACTAACGGTTTTAACAATGAATCAACAAGGGTGAAATCCCCCACAGGGGCGAGCTCTATTTCGTTCCGATTAAATGAAAAGTGTACACGCATGCTCAATAAAAGGCAAAATACCAAATTGCTAATGAATATAACAAATCAAATAAAATAAAAATCAGGACAAAAGATTTATTTAACTACAGCCGCAAGTATATCTAACATATTTTATTTGGATTTTATTTATGATAGCATTAACTAAACCCTCTCCCGTAACAAAATAAAGTTTACCAATGTTTAATAAATATATGGTGAAATCTGGTTTGCTATAATGATGAAGTACTCAAATAAAAAAAAATCGGAATAGGAAGTCCAGCGGTAGCGACAACTACAATGCGCAAAACGTTTCGAAGCCTTTAGGTATTGTCATTGCTTTAGACTAAAACAAATGCAGCAAATTTCCCTCAAAAAATTATTTGATAAATCTAATGTCAGACAATTCCGACAACTGGACTGGTGAATATCCTCGGGAACCTCTAGTCCACTAGCAGAGGGATTGACCCAGTGGTAAATGTTATACAGAAAAATCACAGCGTACATAATGACGATATATATATAGAGGAGTCCTGACTGGAGATAATCGCATGCAACAGGCAATGATTGAGAATAGTTTTGTCTAATCCAAACCTTACTCCTTTCCATATATGGAACATAAAGCGTTCAATATACACAATAACGTATTATTTTTCACTTCGGAGAGTAATTTACCACGTATGCCAAACGAAGAGCAGGAGTTGCTTACCCCTACCGGAGCACCTGAACTCATCGTAGTTTTGTGTTACTCCAGTCTTATAAGTTTTCAGTGTAGTATTGTGTGTACTATGTTTATCTTTCGTTTCATTTTGTTGACCATGATCTTGTCTTGTCTTCTGACTAAACGATTTCTGTATGCCCTTTTGGTATCTTCGAATTTTTACACATGTATAATATTATGGGGTATTACGAATCATTTCACCATCCCAAACTTGATCATATAGACAAAACCTATACAGTTAAATATACATAAACATAAAACTTAGCCAATCAGAGGAAAATCTTCTTAGGATTACAGAGTACTTTAAAAAGATCGTTAATATAATGCTGGTACTATATAATTTGAATAACACTGTAAATTTAAGCAGCTTAAGGGAGTCGCTTAAGATGTAACAAATATAAAGCTTTGCGGAACTTATAAAGAATAAAACCAATAGAAACACAGATTTGACAGTCTTTTTAATCTATTCATGTAAAGAACCTCATCTTTTCATTTTCATAACAGATACAAAATAAACTTCAAAAATATATTATATGTTGTTCATTTTAGAGTTTACTTTAATCAATCCTTATGATGGTAGCATTTGTGTATCTTGTGATATACGTATTAATGGCAATGAGGAACACTTCTCTTAACGGATGATTTTTACATAATTATATTCAAATGTCTTTCTTTCAAATAACGATTTTAATGATAATTTTGCAAAAAACGACAATAGCGTCAATGAAAACAATGCTTTTACTTTAACAAAAAAACTTAAGTTCTTTGTTATTTGGGCATGCTTGCGAGAGTCCCCTCTGTCCATGCTGAGACGTTCTTTTGCAAAAAAAAAAAAAAAATCAGAGGTCATTTTTTGCTTTATCATTGTTTTATTTCTTTCTTGACCATTCAAACTAAAACAAATAAATGAAAGCATATGCATATAAACAAGGAGATGTATGATGGTTCATTAGAAAACTATCCAAAGACACCAACACTGAGGCATTCAATAATAGACACATATCCACACCCTAAGGCAAACTGTAAAAAGCCCCGAAAATAATTTCTGTTCTGTTCTGGTATATACCTCCGGTAATTATACGGAGCACTCCCACTTGGGATAGTTAAAAATGTACAATATAGCACGGCAACAATATTCTTTATAATATAATTTTAAAATGTGATGATATTTAACTGTAACAATAATTGGCCAAATATGTATACAATGTAAATAAAAAATCAATTAAACATAAGACACCTACTGGCTTGGGACAGGAACATAAAGAAAATGGCGGGGTTAAAATGTTTGTGTGTATTCAAACCTCCCCCTAACCTCGGTCAGTGGTATGACAAAGCCAAATAAAAACAAACTCTAAAAACAAGTTGAATAAGATTAACTTTTGAAGTCGATGCCTGGTACGCAGACAATCAAACAATAATAAGAGACAACGAGATCATCGACTTCGAAAAACTACTCCAGTTTCTCACAGCTCACTATACAATCAGTTTTGATGTAATTTTTTAGAAGAGAGTCAATGTTGATTCGCCGACAACAAAAGGCTTATAAAGATTAAAATTTGTGGATAAGTTTACTCGAGATACTGATAAATGCATATGTGTTGTGTTTACGAGTATTTTTTTAAGTTTGGGTGTCCTAAACAATAATGAGTTCATTTGAAAATAAGCCGAACGGTCGTCTGAGCATGGTGTAACCTTTCTGACATAATAATTTTTTTTGTTATTGTTCTAATTATTTATAATATTGTTATTGTCATAATTCTACAAATCTTATAATTGGGGATAGTATTTGGTAATGATTTGGTATTTTCACACACCCGTCTCCATGTTACTAATTGTGTACGGTATAGTTTTAAAAAGGTTCAAGGTAATTGAAACATGTCTGGTATCTAAAATACCCAGGTGGAAGTAAGCCAACAATATTTTTCTAAAATAAGATGAACCCAAGCTTCTTTTCCGAAACTCATTCATTAAACAATGGGTACCAGACTCTTGCAAATACATTTAGGAACAGAAACTACCTGCCTTGTTTCGATCCATTCCACATATCACATCCAAAAATGCAAACTGAACATGTATTATTATACCATAGACCAATTATATTTGCAAGTTTTTGTTCATAAGGATATTAATTATTCACACATTTTCATTTGTTAATGCAATTTAAATATCGTGTAATTCTGCTGAGTCTTTGATTGCGTGCTATACAGTTTGTCGTTAAACTTAGTTTGGTTTAATTTTCCAAATGTATTTTATGTTATTTTATCCTTCTCATGATCAAAGCATGGAAATAAATTCTGTGTTTGCATTCTGGTGATAGCTGTACTGCGATCATTGATATTTTGTCATTGGGTCATTATTGGTAAAACTGGAGGATATAGCACGTGGCTGCTTGTACTCTTTAATATTTCACGCGCTTAGTGTTCTACCTGGGACAAAATCATTATTATATATTAACTTCTGGAATTCTGCGACACATGATAGGTTGAATGCCAAATAAGGGAAATCCGATGAGAATAGGACTTGTTTAAAATGGAATCGAATACTTCTCAATGAATCAGTTAAGCAGGTGACATTGTGCGCGTGCAGGTATCCAAAGAAAATTGGATAATTGAGGTTTTGAAGACGACAGGTGTGCACGCGATGTATCAACAATACTATTATTTATTGGAAATTAATTTGTTTCTTTATTTCTTCACAACTTTTATTGGAAATAGTGTCTGCATGAGAAGTGGAATCCAATAAACAGGCAAGGTAAGCAGTGTCGTCTGTTTGAAAATTAACGTCAGTCACCATAATTTGTTTAGCAGACGATGTTTTATGATTTGTTTGATACACTTTAATTATGTCACTAGAGAATTCCGCTGTCAATATTTGCTAAGATGACGATTAACTATAGAGTAAAAAGCAATTTTAATCACAGAAAGTGTTGCAAAATTGGAGAACCCACCAAATAGGGTTCTGCGTGTACATATTCGATTACTTCTTGTCCTGATTTGTTGAATGTAGAATGACAGACACGCGCGAGCGGTGAATTTTCATTGACAAAAATGACAAATATAATGCAAAATGAAATAAACAAAACATAATGTTTATTTAGAAAAAAACGAATTATTTGTTAAAATTCTCTTTCGTAACATTCAACTCTACTTTATTATCTTAATAATTATTTTGCAGAGTGATTTATCTGAACAGCATTAAAACAAGTTATCTGACCAGTTCTTAATAAATCAACCAAGAAAATAAAATATATAAATAGTCCGATTTTGTCATCCGGGAAACCATTTTGAGCTTGCTTAATTTAAACTGTGAACATTATAATACTGAAGGACTATTCCCTTTAACATGTTTAAATGTAATTATTTATTTATGATTATTATTCGGGTATATTCCTTGTTAAATTGAATGCATTTTGGGATGAGTTTTACATATCAATTTTATATCATTTCCCTCTTTAGACACATAGAAAGACGGAGTGATCCAATGCAACAGAACTAATTTGACCTTGTCGCATGCAATTGCAAGTTCCATGCGCCTGTCTCTAGTCAGGATTCGATATTGTAGCCATTGGACAGTCACTGATGATGTGCCGCTTTATTCTATGAATCAAATTGCTTGGTACTTGATTTTATTTGTCATTTAGACCTCATTACAACGAATTGAATTCCATTCTTGTTGAAGACCTTGTAGCAGTGCCTTCTCTTGGAATTTGTTCAATATCCATCCTTTACCATATCCATATAATCGGATAAGGTGCAAAATTTTAAAAAGGCTCAATCAATATTTTTCGCAAATAAATAGGTCAGCTCTGTCACTGTGTTTAATTACCAGTTATGTTTTAATGAGTAATGAGTAATTTTATAATTAAATACAATCTTTATTGCAATAAAAGAGAAATTACTTAGCCTTCCCAGGGACGTATATTTAGTTATATATTATATATTTCTGTTATATAAATCCCATTTAAATTATGTTTAAGCTGTACAGTAGTTTGTTACCGTTTTCTTTCTTGATTTTGAGTTTGTCTAGGGACGTTTGTATTCATCCCTGATTTGTCTTGGCATCTCGGTTGTGTATTACTATAATTATAATAATCGCGAAGGGGATGGTCTCATAATCTATCATTGGAATCAAAACTCATATTTTTAACGACGCCTACGATTTTATTGTTTAAATATCAATAGACAGGGAAAACCCAGAGTTAATGGGGTATATTGATAACAATTTATAAAATCTATATTTCACTAGTTTATATAAAATTTTATTTTGTTTGCAGTCGGTGACTCGTTATTTCTGAATAATTCATTTGTTTCTAGTAAACAGGTAAAATGGAGACAATAATGATCGTTAATAAAATATTTATTGACATAACTCGGTGGTCATACCAAGTATTTCCGATCACTGGTGCATGAACGCGTACAGTCATTGATTTTTGTTAATCACCATGTAATGTAAAAACAGACACCAAATGGAGACACTGTCGCATCACTGATCAATATGTTAATTTCAAACAGCTCTTGAAAGGTATTTAAAATCCAAAAACCGATATTTACAAAAAAATTGTGTTTTATTTCATGTTTTGACATTAATTAGTGTGTTTCAAAGTGTTATTAAAAGGTTCATCGAGATCAGAAACTGTGCCATAAAAATTACTTATACTTGAATTGGAATTAAAAAAAAAACAAAATAAGTAAATGAGTTTAGAAAATAAAACAAAACCTATGCTAAGAAAATTAAAAAAAAACCTATGACAAATAATATTATGTTAAATTTCTTCAGGATTATTTTAAATGTTGGATATATGAGATTCAAAGCAATGTTTGATTGTAACACTTGTCAACATACTCTGGCTTTCTGCTTTGCAACAATCAATATCTACAAAATAATTTTACAGTAAAAAAAATCTTGACGCGATAGAATTTTTTACTATTCAAAATTAGTTAAAATGTAAATAATTAACAATAAATACAAAAACAACCAACAAACACACAACAACAATAACATAAAAAGAACCGTAGTTGCCTGCGTTGTCTTATCAACATACAAAATTACCAATGTTGAATAAATATGGAAAATTTAGGTATGCTATATGTACACTTCAAGGAGTAACCTCCCATCAGTAGCATTACGTTTTAAAAGAATATGTTGATTAAAAGAATGATTCCAAGTATTCGAATTTCATGCACAAGGTGAATGTAACCAATAACAAATATAAAAGCAACGAAGGAAACAGAATTAATGTTAAAAATTAGTGTTATAGCCCTAACGTCCAATGTTTAATATTTCTTTCGTATTTAATGCGGGAACAAGGCCAATTTTTATACTTGCGACTGCAAGGGCTCCGCTGGCCTTCAGTGTTAATTAAATAGAATAATAATTAAATTTCTGAATTAAACCCCTAATGCTATAAAGCTATAACGATGTTCATATTTAGCCTAAATACAAATAACTGCAGAAAATACGATTGATATTTTCTTGCAAATAATGAATCCAACTGTTCTATCACAACGAGAGAGTCGATCAACAGGTTGACATGAATTGAGTTTTCTCAAAACATATTACAAATGAGTAAAAAACACAAACGAGAGTTTACAGAAACTGTCGTGGTAAAACAGAACAATTAAGTAAAAGCAATAAATGTATCACAAAATATCAGTTTGATTCAATGTATGGCCATTTCGTTGACAACTCGTCAGCAGTGCTCTAAGTCAAAATGTTGGAAATCTGGTTACAATACAATGACACTTTTTAAGCACACACATCAGAACCAAAACAATCTAAATAAAAGGGAGTCCAAACTAAGCTAAGAGTTACCCTTGCGTCAGAATGAAGAGCCTTAGAAATTAAAAATGGGTATTTTTTTTTCAATTTTGAACGGTAAAATTAAAGGCATTTATGTAATGAATCATGCTAGGATAAAAAATTTGGCTACTGGGCTGTAAATACCCCGGTAACTAAAATCCACCAGCAGTGACAAAACAGTTAACAACTGTGAGGAAAAATCTCGAGCTTCCATTGGCTTATTCCAAGGAAGTCTTTGCTCAGCTAATCTTATAATGTGTTCATAATAACAGACCACTGGTACACTTTCAAGGCACATCCACCATATAATTAAAATTTCAACAACAATGGCAAATCAGGAACCATTCCACAGTACAGGTTTGTAATCACTGACACTAGACCCCTCTTGTCGATTTTGAATGTCAAAGAACTAACACAAACGAAAAGGTGATGGTTATTATTAATGAAAGAAGACGATGTATGTAATCAAGTGTGACTTTGTTGACATCAACAGGATGAATTAATGGGATAAAAGAAGTTATAATTTTTTTAACAGATTTTAAGGAAATATAGAATACAATTGTCATGCATGTTTTTTGAAGAGGTGAATGCCCTTAGATTCTCTGTAAGATGGCACCCAAGTCACAAGTATCTTCGTCATATTCGTAATAATTTAAAATTATCCAAAACATAGTTTTCGGAAAAAGATTCATTTACACTAAGTTAGATTTTCCTGCCCGGAAAACTATGCATCTTTTACCAGAGGAGGATTGGTGATATTTGGTTAGTACGTTGTGCAAATAATTTCTATCGCCGAAAAGCTTTAACTGTGCTCAAAACGTTTTGAGCACAATCAGAGCTTTGGTTAACTATTATTTTGAAAACATATCTATTCTGTATACTTTTATAGAATAAATGTATGTTAGCTACTTTCTTCTTATTAGCTGTTAACTAGTTACCATTCAAACAGTGTTAGCTATTTTAATCAGTATGATGGTATGTGCTTTCATACTGCTACTTGGTAAATGTTCTCCCAAATGGAAAATAAAGAAAACACAAAAAATGCATTACCTCCGTCCTAACCAAAACAGAAATCTTCTCATTTTCAAAGAGGCATTCTTTTCCGGGCATAAAAATCTAAAAGGAATTCGAAGATACCAAAAGGGGCAGCTTCAAGAACCACCTGGTTTATAAGTTATATGAATTTATCTTTTTTTGAAACATCTCGCCCTTTCCTGAAAGTCTGAAAGTAGAGCAGCTATCTCAAGTTCGGCTCGGTGATATCATGCCCTGATTTCATAGCAGTTGCCTTTTTCCAAATTAGGATATCGTTATAAAGATATTCACAATAGTCAAAAAGGTTGTAATAAGGTCGATATTTGTTCCATGATTGTTAAAGTCTTCAAAGTTATCAACTGGAATACTTAGTTGAATACACAGGAAATTGAAAGGGTTTCATTAACATTATACGTTTGTCAAAAAGTGAACACAAATTTATTTAATGGAATGCTTTTAAAATTGATAATTGCTCTCAAGATATATTAACTAATTAGAAAAGGTTGCACAAGCAAGTAACAACTTTAAATTTTGTTCAAAGATGAGAGATTTTTTCGAAAAACATATTGTAGTTTCTAACAGGCGGATATGGCTTGTCCAAGAATATGGCATTATTTTTTCCATAAAAATGCAGAACTTTAGCCTGTTATTTTGATAATCATTAAGTGAGGTTGAAAAACTTTCATTCCCTTTTACTGTGTTAAAAAGACTTCAAACACAAAACAATCTCTGCCGCATGCGATTTAAGTTCCCAGCGGTAAGTGTTCTTTGTAAGATAATCTTTTATATAGCTCCAAACAATTAAAATATATGTTGTTTCTGCTGACATTTTTGAGATTATTGTTTTTTGCATTTAAATCCTAGTTTATTGATGCAATTTTTGTCATGCATTTTATCGAAAGAAAAAAATATCAAGAAATGCAAAAAGAACCACAAGGCAGCGTAAGAATGACAAAATCTTAAAACAAAGACGTAAATGTGTTCGCAAACGACATTTTGTGTATAATTGATTTATTTTCCGTTTTATATTACACATTGTGAATATTTTATGAAATTAAATTTGATTTTTCGTTTTCAGGTGAACATTTAGTTTCGATCCATATCGTTTGGCGCATGCATCTTATTTGGCACTTGTGGAATAATCATACAGTTGAGTTGATTATACACCGGTGCCAAGTAATTAGTGGCGCTTTGTCGACAAATTCCAGAAGCAGAAGTCCAGCAACTGACGACGGAAATTTGAGAATTTAAACGTTTCCAACTGAAAAAGATGACAGTCAGGTTGTAAATTTAAAGACTATCAAAGAAACTGACTGAAAAAAAAACGCAGATAGGAGCTTCAAGAACCACCTGGTTTATAAATACAACTGCTTGAAGGATGATACAGATAGAGATAGATGTGGGTACAAGAAAACGACTAAAATCTGAAGTATGAAAGTTAATTTTCGTCGCACAGTTTACCAGGAAAAATTATAAATTTATAAAACCCAGAATAAAATATTAAAAAGAACAGAAGTTTTGACCCCAAAAACAGAATTTGATCATGTACCTCCGAAAGAAAAAGCGCCTTGCGTCTTGTGCGTTGGACCCGTCGATGAATCCATGTTTTTTCCGGGTTCATTTTTAACTGGTAAGATACCATTTTTATTTCTAAGTTTTGACTGGTTTGCTAATATATTTTTTCAGATTCGATATATCTTAGATACGAGGCTACTCTGTAACCCGGATGTAAAGGAGAGAACCAGCAAATTTCTTTGTTGAAAAACAGGTCGTTAGTTACAGCTAGATACCATTAGATCTATAAATTCATGATGGCGACCGTGAAATTAAAGCAATATTGTTGCATTAATTTAGATGATAGCAAAAGCAACAATGTGTTAAGAAATCCTGATCGTGACTTCAAACAGGCACGAATGTTTCGAATCCATAGAAATTAGGGCCAATACAACAGACAAGTTAAAACTTAAAATAAAGTTTTCTTTCTTAGTCAATCATATCTGTAAGTATGAAGTAGATGTACTGGCATCTATGATCCTTTTTTGTTTCCAGTTTACAGGGTTTATTTGTTTAAGATGATGACTGAAACTAGGATTGTCCAACGATATAGCGTGAGATAAAGTTGATCGACCTGGCTATTTTATTTGCATTAGCAATTAAGGAAAATGTTAAACAGCTATTAATCAACGACTTCCAGATCGTTAGGAAGATTTAACTGTATTTCTTTGATTATTTTAGTTTCTCATCGAACAAACATTTCCAAAATGAAGAATAATGTACAATTCAACATGATATATAAGCTTTACATGTTCAGAAGAAAAAAAGATAAAATAAATGTTTTTTTTTTCAAATGATGACAGCGTACACATCTAAGGTCAAAAGTCAGTAGCACATTTTAATAAGCTTTGGACACTTAACGATGGTTATTTAGAGAGATAACCTTGAAAATGAATCCATGTCCGATTTTGACCATTAAAGGTTGCCCATAGTATCATTTAAATGTAGAAAACAAAATGTTAACCTTCTCAAGGCGCATCTTTTTGCACTTGGATCGAGACGTTATAATGTCTCATTAAAATACAGGTCTACCAATGTTGAACAAATATGGGAAATTTGATGATGCTGAATATGTGTTTCAATTAGTTAGGAAAGCTCTCATCAACAGTATTTAAGCCAAAACATAGAAAACCAAGATCATAACTTGGTAAGAAAAGTACTTATATCCAAAACCAATCGAAATTAGCATAAAGAAGTTGTCGCAATTGATTCATAATTTTTTTTCCAGCTTATATCTCTAAAAATGAAAACTTACATGGCTAACATGAGATACCAAGAGGTTTTTTCTATTAATTAGACCAAATTTTCGAAACTGTTGTTCCCTTATAAATAAAGTTTCAACTCTTTCAATGCGATTTCCTAATGTTTAATTGCTTTTGGCTAGGCTTAACATCACAATATGTTGTGAGAAAAATGTCAAGCTTCCTAAAATTCTTTGTAAATATATATATATAAATAAATAATTACCCTTTGTCGGACTTGTTGCCTTTTGAATTTGTTAACACTGACACAAAACGGAAACAGTGAAAGGTTTTGGACTTTTTGGATCAAAATTGTTGGACCTAGGATCTATGTTTGGACAAAATGTGAGGTTTTCCATTTATATCTAAAAGCTGAATGATACATGAAAAAACTATTGTACGTTTCACGAACTAAGTCTCTCGCTTTTTATCAATTTTCGCAAAATCCAGTGAAGGAATCTAAAAATTAAATATAAAAAAGATTCCGGTAACTTTGTATATTTCGGATTTTTTTAATACATGTTCTTTGTTTTTCTCCACTCATCTGAAAAACTGGAAAATTTTGTCGTTTTCCATTAAAACTATTTTGGCAGGATTGGTCAATTTTTTTTAAATAAAAAAAGATTTGATAGGTTTTAAATCTTTTGGCATATATTTATACGTAATGCTGGTAAAGATAGGTATGGCGGTACCAGAAATGCAGAAATTAAGACATTGTCGGAACTTTAAGTTTTCACAATCAAAATCAACAATTTTCACATGAGCACAAGACAAACAACGACACCTGTGATATTTTTAACACCCGATTCTGTTGCCGGTAAGATAGTTAAATCTCTTTCTACCCCCACCCCCTTGAGATTTTGTAATTGCTTTAAGAGAGAATTGTCAAAATGTGAGAGACCCAGTTCATGAAAGTTCATTAATAGTAGTTGAATGGTGTTCCTATCAGAAGTAATTCAATTTCCAATGGCCAGTACTAGTTGGGAACATGTAACATTTCTTATACAAGAAGAACAAAATATTTTTCCACAAAACAGGCTCGAAATGTATTTTATCAAATCAATGCACATAAATTACACATTCCTTTTGATGTAACCTGGCATCTGTTCCTATACCAACTGAGCAGCACGACGGGTGCCACTAACGAAGCGCGAGTTTCTTACCCTCCCGTAGCACCGTAAATCACTGTAAGGTTTGTGTTACTCAAGATTTAGTTTTCTATGTAGTGTTTTAAGTACTGATTTTTGTCTTTAGTATCGTTGTGTTTAGAATGGTATTGTTTGACTGAACGGTTTCTGTCTTTTTCTTTGTGATCTGCGAATTTTTTCTACATGTTTGACAAAACATTACTTTGCAAAATAACATACCTTAACAAAACACAGTTCTGATGTATCTGCCTACTTTTTTTGCATACAAGTTCCTGTTATTTGCTACAAACAATTTTCAAACACCAAATTTTATGAAAATTACTTTTTTATGAAGGATACTGATATTATAGAAAAAGAAGATTTGTGTATGAGACATCCATCCAAAACGTGTAAATTACTAACAACTACAGGGTGCCCTTAGGCCTTCATTAATGCACAAGTCATCTTAGAACTTATTACACGATAATACAATTCTCTGAAAGCTATACGACAAATTAATGCATGTTTCAATATTATATACTTATGACATATTAAAATAAATATGGAAACTTAATTCAGTTTTTAGCTCACCTGGCCTAAAATGCATGGTGAGCTTTTGCCATCACTTGGCGTCCGTCGT